>CM062637.1:9811240-9836240 GCA_025617555.3 Puccinia polysora | reverse complement strand
GAAGAAATGGCTCCAGTCCCTCAAGAAGCTTTTAGACCAATAAAACAGTCCTGAATTTCAACAACATCCAATCTACAAACAAGACTTCTGGTAACAACCACTTCCAATTCCTGCCATCCTTTCCACAAATATTAACCAAATTTTCCTTAATGGGCTGGTGACCATATTTGGCCACCTCCACAGACTCTGGGTAATATTATTTTACCTTCCCAAAATTAGCCCAAGAAGCTTTGAAAAACTGCCTTATATTGCCTCAAAACTTTGCCCCCAATCCACCATAGCCAGACACAAACAATCAAACCATTCAAAAAAATCTTGCTCCAGAAACTTCCAAACCCTCTTTGAGCATAGCTTCACTAAGGGCCTTGACTCCAACAATCCCAATCCAAAAGTGAGTAGATGTATTTACTTGCCTTCATTTTTTGGTGCAGAATTAAAGAAAAAGATAAATTCTGCTGGCCTTCTCCAGTTGTTTGATTAAACCTCTGAAATCATCTTCCAAAGCAGCTGCAATGGTTCACAATTGAAAGTAGCCAAAGGTGTAACACAGTGAGGGGTGGAATAAGTGCTGAATTGAGAAAATAATTAGTGAAGAGTGTGATAATGTTTCAGAATAATTCTACTCAACTTATGGGTCTCTTTTCCATTTATGAGTCTATTCTGAAATATCAACCCTCTTTTAATTTCTGGATGTTTCAATTATCCTGCCTCAGATCCCCCCTTCTACGCTCTTGTTTACATAGTAGATAAAACAGCAGAAAAAAAATTCTGAAATCCCCTCTCCCAGTCCACCCTCCAGTAGTTTTCTGCAATCTGCTGGCCCATCCCAGCAACTTCCCCACCCTTCTGGAATACTTAGTCAGATAAGGGTCCCCCCCTTTTTGCAACTGACAGCTCCTCAAACTACTTTCCCACACCAAGGTAGACCCCCTATCTGGCATCCTCTTTCTCAATCTCTGGTGTTCTTGAAAATTATTCTGTAGAAACCTCCTGCACATTCCCCTACAACTGCCTTTTGCCCCTTTTGCCCCTTTTGCCCCTTGACTGCATCCTACCCACCATCCCAACAAATACTTGCCCAATCCAGTCCTGCACTTTTTTATCACTTTACTGCCTAAAGAGGTACTGTTATATTTTTTTCTGCATCTGGTAAGCCATTCCTTGCACTTTCTACCTTTCCTGACCTCCACATTTCCTCTGCATTTGGTAATCCAGGCAATCTATTGTTCCCAAACCAATTAGATTTCTGCATTTGGAAGCACTCATAGCATGCTTTTCTCTTTTTTTGTTCCTGAAATTGTTTATTGTTGGCCAAGAATCTCTTTCCCTTGTTCTGGATGATTATCCCTACAAAATTGTTGGTTGTGGTCTAACTCTAGTTCATGTCTATAAAAGACTGTCAAAAAATGGACTAGATCCAATGAAACCTTCCAAAAAAAAAATCCTCCCTGTTAAGAATCCCCACCTCCTGCAGGATCCTGAAATTCCTCTTCTGAAATATCTTGCAGATTCATACTCAATCCCACAATTTATTGGTAATTCCTGGCGATCAAAAGAAAACTTGCACCCTAATTATTGTCTAAAACTCCCCCCAATGACCTATTTCATGGTGTAAAATACACAGCACCTTCTCCTGATCCTCCAGCATCATAGAAAGAATAGGGCGCATCAAAGTTAACCAAACCCACCATTTTTTAATGGCGGGTTTCAACCAAAATCCTCCATTTCAAACCCGCCATTAAAAATCAAAAAAACCCACTTATTTCACATCAGACGTGTCAAAGTTAACATTAAATAAGTGGGTTTTTTCAAATAAAGTATTCAAAGGCTTCCGCCACCTGTCCACATCATCCACCCCTGGCTTCCCACCTCCTTCTACCTCCAACCTCATTGCAATTTTTTTTACCTCCAGCCTCATCATCAAAAGATTCACCACTCTCATCACTTCATCACTCTCATCATCACTCTCATCAATTGATAACCCTCATAAATTGATCACTCACCACTTTATTTCTCTCATTGCTTCATTGCTTCATCTCTCTCATTGTTTCATCTCTCTCATTTTTTCATTGCTCTCATCACTCTACCTCCAACAAGAACTTGTAGCTCCAACCTCATCCAAAGAATCCAATCATTGTTTTATTGCTCTTGTCACTTTATTGATCTCATCAATTCATATCTCTCATCACTTTATCTTGCTTGTCACTTTATCCATCTCATCACCTATTTCCCTTACTCTTTCCAAATGGCCCCTCAGCAAACCTCCCCCCGCAAGTCCACACAAAAGTCCAACACACCAAAGCAAACATTGCAAAGGAACTCCACAACAACAATCCTCCCACATCAGCTTCCAAGGGCTCAAGTAAGCTCAAGAGAGCTGATCACGTCATCCTGGTCAACTGGCTCAAAATTCCCTCCAAATATGATGCCTGCTTTGGATCAGACAATGAAACATGTGTTTGCCAACCTCCATCCTCTAAGGTCAATGGTTATCTCCTGATTGCCAATGAACTCAAGAACAAAACAAAAGGTAGGATGGATCTGTCATCCAAACAGATTATGGAGAAATTCAAGAATTATCAAGCCAAGTACAAAAGGTCCCACTCCATGTCAATCTCCATTTGCTTTGGTATCACCAACTCTGACAAAGCCAAGGGAATCAACTTGGTGGTTTATAAGCTGGACTGCATTTGTCCTTTTTATATTCAATTGGATGAAATCCTTGGAAAGAAGCCCAACATCACCCCTTTAGCCGCTTTTGATGCCCAAAAATCTGATTCAGTCAATTCTGAGGACTTGGCTGGGGATTCTCAGCCTAGAAATGGTGATCCTGAAGAAACCTTTGGCTTGGAGTTGCCCCCATCCAATGCCAAGGAGGATATTCAAACGCCATCAGCTCAAATAACATCTACTTCCGTGTTGATTGATGTGTCAAACCATAACTTGGACCCCTCCCCTCCTTCTTTGGATTGCTCTCTTCCTGGGTTAGCAGATCTCATCAACCTTTCTGATGAGGAACATGATAATCCTCAGTCTCCATTACCCTCAACATTGGTTCAAGTAAGGAACCAAGGTCTTTTCTCTTCTGTCTGGTTAATCCTGACTGATTTAGATTGTAAAAAAACAGGCTCATCCATTCCTGAATGGCCACAAACTCAAGCCAATGGGGCCTTCCACATTGCCTTCCAACACTAGTGACAACTTTCAGACTCAAACATCCTCTCCCAAGGGTAAGCAATAGGCCTCCAATTCCATCAATATCAACCACAAAAGTCATCAAAAGAGGAGAAAAACTTCTGGTTTTTAAGGCTTTGAAGAAGTCATGGAGAAGCAAGATTCATGTAGTTCCATTTGTTGAATATCCTTACTTTCAAAATCATGCTCATTGCTTTCCCCTGCAAAAAACAGTCAAATCACAAATTGAATCCAAAAACTTGAGTTTGAAAAGCAAAAGTGGGATTTTCAACTGGCCATGGATGTTCAAAAGCAGAAAGCCAAGAGTTTGGATCATCAAAAAAAATGGGATTCTGAGTGGAAGTTGAAACAGGCTGAGCTGCTAGTTCAAAAAGAGGAAAAGGAGAAGGATCAACAGCAAGCACAACTGGAAAAGGAGAGGGAACAACTTGCAACCAAAAAAAAGGATAAGGTATCAGTAGCCTTGGCTTGCATTGGTAGCAGTAGAACAGTAGATGAAATACAGCAGATAACTTGAATTCTGGGCTTGTAAATATATTTGCATGGGTGAAAGAAAAACAAAAAAATTATTTTTGATTACAACATTTGAGAGTATTCTTAACCCCACAAACATACAGATTTTTTTTTATTTATATTTTTTTTCTAGAGTAAATTTGGCCATTATTCAAGTCCCTACAAGTGTTTCTAGTTGTTTTATTAATTTGAAGTGAAATGGCCATTCTGGTATGGTTTGCTGTTTCCACAGCAGGAAAGGTACAGTGCTTGTACTTATTAGCAGCCCAAACCATTTTTACTATACCTTTTTTCTTGAAATCAATTCCAAAGCCAAGGTCAGTAAAAACAAATTGGCCATCTGATACTCAATATTTTTCTGTATTTTCAATAAGTCAACCATTTGATTTCTTGGTTGGAACCACAAGTAAAAAGGATTAGCCAGAGATGTTGCCTTTGTCAATATGAGGAGAGTTGTAAAAAGAATCTGAGGTGAAAGTGATGTGTGGGGAGAAATAAAAATGTGTAGGCTTGGAACCAAATTCCAAAGAAGAGAAAGAGGGGATTTTGTTGTCCTTCATGGTATCACAATTTGATTCAAAGGAAAGTTTGGCCAAATTGCAAAACATTTTTCCTAGAATTCAGGATACTTTGTTGGTCTTAAGGTTGAGGAAAGCATACTCTTGAGGAGAAGATCTAATATATGGTTTCTTCACATAAATTCCAAATAACTCCAAAGGGTGGATCAATTTTTGCCATCCAACTGCCCACATTTTTCCACCCCAAGATCTTGAAGGACCAACTGGGTTGACAAATTTTTCTGAACCATGAAGGAAAGTGGTGAAAAACTTGATGTCCTTCTTATCTTGTTCTGAGAGTTTATCCAAGGGCACAAATTCAATGATTGCAACCAGGGCTTGGTAATCAGATTGATCAAGGACAATTAATTTTCCACTGTTGAAGAAATGGAGCTATTTTATTTTTTGTTTTGCTTGCTCAAACTCTTCCTGGGTGGGTTTTTGACTATTCTTTTTCTTTTTGGCAACAATTGAAGGGTACAGATCCAAAGGACATGGTTTTCAACCAGACCAGACAACCTTATCATTGATACCTTCCTCAGAAACCTCCAAAGATATTTCAGAATCTCTCATTTGAATCCTCTTTCAGTGATGGGCCCTATTCTTCCCACCTTTCATTATTTTGGTCAATCCATCTCCTTCCATCTTGATCCATCCCATCCATACACTCTGATTGGAGTGAGAAACAAGATGGGATTCAATTGTTTTTCCATAATTTTGAGGTGGCTGGGAGAAGAATTGGACATTCACCAATAGTGGTTGAGGGATTGAAAAAAAAAACCAAAAAAAAAAACAGTCAGTCAAATGGACATCATCAGTGAAACAAGATTGGATCAAAAAAAATGAAACCAAACCTGGACTTGATCCCAAGCTCACCAGAAATGTGATCACCAAAAAAAAAAAAAAAACGGCACCAAAAGAAAAAAAAAACTTACCGGGGTGTGAGGGAATTTGGCCAGGCATTTGGATTGGGTTGGGGTTGGGCCTGGGGCTGGGTAGGCAGGGCCCAAGAACCAGGTAAAGGGGGGGTTTGGTCAGCTGTGGGCATTGGTTGGCGGCCAAGCAAGCAAGGGGGGGGGCCGGCGTTGGTTGGCCAAGCAAGCAAGGGGGGGGGGGCGACTTCAGTTGGCCAAGCAAGCAAGGTAGGGGGGGGCCAGCATTAGTTGGCTGAGCAAGCGAGGTGGGGGGGGCCGTTGGTCGGCCAAGAAAGCAAGGTGGGGGGGCCGGTGTCAGTTGGCCAAGTGAGCAAGGTGGGGGGGCCATTGGTCGGCCAAGCAAGCAAGGTGGGGAGGGGGCCGGCAGGGTTGGCCAAGCTGAAAAGGAGGGGGGGGGGGGGGGCAGCAGGGTTGGCCAAGCAAGCAAGGGGGGGTGGGGCCAGCAAGCTGAGTGAGATGGGAGGGAGACCAAGGGAGGGGGGAGAGGGGGAGTGTTGGTGAGTGAGTGAGAGGGAGTGAGAGGGAGTGAGAGGGAGTGAAAAGGGGAATGAGGAGGAGGGAGGGAAGAGCTTACCTGGGGAATCAACCAAGGGGGTGGGTAGGCCTGAAGGGGGATGGAGGTGGATCAATAAAAGGATGAGCATTGGATGATGGTGAGGAGGAGGAGGAGGGGGGGGGGGAAGCTTACCAGGGGGGCCAACCAAATGAGGAGGGGAGGTTGTGGGTGAGGTGGAGGTGATGGGTGGGGAGGAGGTGGTTAGTGAGTTGGAGGAAGGAGTGGACCAACCGGTGGTTTGGTGGGGTTTGGTGGGGGGTTTGGAAGTTTTGAGTCTGTTTTGGCTAAGTCCACCCCACCAAATGAGAAAAAAAAATGGACTCAGCCTAGGAATCTTGGGTGAACAACCAAAAACAAAAAAAATTGGTGAAGGGATTCTTTACCTAACATGAAATCACACATTAATCATCAAAGATAGCAAGGGTGAGAGGAAGAATCCATTCTCTCATAGAATAAGATGAGGGACAAGATGTAACAGGGATGACTTGAGGTGGATCAGGAATATCATCTTCAAATATTTTGTCCCATTCATCTTTGATGTCGGCAAAAAGATTGTGAAGGATCACACAAGTGATAATCCAGTTGATGAGGAACTTCATGTCTTTGGGGTTTCAAAGCTGGTTTTGCATTTCTCTTAAGCTGGCCCATCTTACTTTCAGGACTCCTATGGCATGCTCAATCCAAACTGGTGATTGGGCAAGATGATAGTTGAAATTGGTTTTTCCTTGATTTTTAAAAAAAACATTCCGGTATGCTGGAAACACATATTTCCCACTAGCATAAGCTGAATTCGCCAGAAGTTATTGATCTCAGTCAAAGTAGATATCTGGTTTTTGGGCAATCTGCATCCAATTGAACATGTATGAATCATGACAAGAACCTGGAAGGCAAGCATGGAGGGATATGAACTTCTTGTTGTTATGAAAAACAAGTTGTAGGACAATGGAGTATCTAAAAAAAAAAGATGAAACATATTTGGTCAGTGGTGTGATCAAAGGTTTTATCAAAGTCATTAGAAAAGAAATGAATCAGTTGCCTTTTTTTTCAATCAAAATAGTGGTTGCCATCTAGCTTGGGTTTTTGACTCAAGGGGATGGTGGTTCCATCAACAAACCCAATGCAACCAGGAAAGCCTTCAGTCTCCATTACTTGAGATATCTCCTTGCATTCTTCTTTTGTTTTCCAAGAAAGGACTGAGCAATGGAAAGATAGGATATCAATCATGACTCTTTTGGTGTATAAGTCAATGCTTCCATAACTGACTGAGAATAGATTTTCCAATTGATTAATTTCTGCTTCATTTCCATTTGATCCAAATATACAAAGAGCAACAGCAAGTTGGATGGCTGGATCATGTTGAGGATTTCAAGAATTGTTCTGGAAGATGTGGTGGTCTTCAATCATCTCCAAAAGTTTCATGAATGAAGGCAACAAAGTTCAGAATAGTTGCTGGAAGCTTAATTTGGGGATGAGATGAAGCTTTTGCCTTTCATAAATAGCGTTGTGCAGGGTTTGTATTCTTGGAACCATGTATTGCTTTTCCAACAGCAAATTCAAATCTAACCAAGTTGATTCCAAATCAGATTCTGAATCAGAGTCTGAATGATAGTCAAACAGTAGCAAAACTTCAGTCAGCTTTTTTGCATTTTCAACTTGCTGGCGGGAAGTCTGATTGGACATGTTGAGAAAGATCCTGATGTGATGTTAGGTCATGAGATGATGATGGGATTTGTGTGAAGATGGAGATGTGAAAATTTATAGAGATGTGAAGCAATGGAGATGAGATGTGTGTGATGCAATGGAGATGAATGCAATGGGGGGTGATGAGATGATGATGGGATTTGTGTGAAGATGGAGATGTGAAGCAATGGAGATGAGATGTGTGTGATGCAATGGAGATGCAACCGGTATGGATTTGCTGATGTGGATGGTTGTTTTAGAGGTGATGGATGGTGGATGGATTATGATGCATAAATGGTGGGTTTAATGGCGGGTTTGATGTTTTAAATCCGCCATTTTCATGAAAACCTCCATTTTGAAATACACCAGTTAGGGGGTATGTGTATTTCAGAAACCCGCCATCAAAAATGGCGGGTTTTGTCAAAAAAAATGTCAGGTTTGCTAAATTTGATACGCCCTAATAAGTGGAACCAGAAACAGCTACTTCCATAGATGTGAATTCTGTTAGAAGAACAAGGACACCTTTTTTTTGAACCACAATAAAACAAACTCTGGTAATCTGCCTGAGGAATTCAATATCTGCAAATATTTCTTCAGGGCTGGAAAGCACCCGAAATTCCAGAGTGGTGAGCCATTTTCAAACACTGTTTTTATGGCCACTATTAAAAACCTCTGCTCCAAATCCAGTTACTTGCTTGGTTCATCTTGTAAAACCTGCAGGTACCACAAAATCAAATTTGGAATTGTAAAAACCTTCCCTAGAAAGTTTCTCACTGTGAATCAGATAAACTGAAATTAAGCTAACCATCTAGTTAGTCATTGGAAAATTTGAAAATTTAGGAGAATTGATAATGCTCCAAATCCACTGCTTCCACTGTAATTACAGGGAAAATGGTAACACAGATGGTGGGAATAAAACCCAAATTGACCCATTGCATGCAAGTTGCTCTAAACATTGAGCTAAAACTGCTTGGTGCAAGTTGTAGGTCACAAAATCCACTAGAAACTCAAAATATACCCCCCTTAAAAATTCTTAAGGTGCTTCACTATCTTTTTCACCCCAAATAGTCTTAGTTTTGTCTGTAAGTAGCATGAATCTAAATACAAGAGCATTAATTAAATTTTAGAGCACTTGCCTGTATTTCACTTTTTCTGCCTGGACCAACACTCCCCCTGCCCAAAACTTAGTTGAATCCACTGCTAGTAAGATTCCCCTTTTTGATTAATCCAGTCCATTCAACAAGGTTCTTCATTCCAAAATTTCTATAAGTTTTGAAAATGAAAATTATACTCATCTTCCCACTCCCATTACTCCCCCTTCCTTGCCAGCTTCCAAAATGGACCCCTTGCAAAATGGCAAAACACCATAATCATTCTCTCAGAAATAACCAGAGAAATTTTGACCAATTCCCTTACAGAAAGACTTGCTGGGTTTTCTGATCCACATATTTGTCTTACAATTTACCAAAATTTTTTTCTTGACCCTACCACCCTCAGAAAAATTTATAATTCTTCCTTGGAATCCTTTGGGCATGCTTCCACCTCCATCCTTTCCTCTGCTTGTACCATTCTCTTGTCCCACTGCACCATCCTTAACTCTAAAGAAACTTCTGGGGGTTTCCAACCAGGTTTACAAAAATTCACCCCCAAAGACACAATTTCTTCCTTCTGGAAGGGCTTGTCCACCATAGGAAAGGAAGAAAATAAGTATATTAATAGGCAAGGGTTGTCTTCCACATTTGGTCTGGGTTCAACTTTTTTATATATTTCTCCACAATTTTAACAATTTCTTGGAATTCCAAAACTTTGATGCCACCCTACCCATCTCTCACCCCCCCAACTATATATAAAAAATAAAACTTAACAGCATAAAAAACCAGGCACCTCTCCCCCCACCCCTTCCTGGCTCATTCTTGTGTGGTCATCCACAACCTTATGAAACACCCTGACAAAATTTCCCACCCTTTTACACCCTCTGGTCCTATAATCTTCATCCTGCAACTGAAAACCACCTCCATTCTGACTTCTTCTCCAACACCAAGGTAGACCCCCTATCTGGCATACCATTCGTCTCCAGAATCCTTGAAAATTCTTTTGTGGCAAAAACCCAATGCAGCCAATGTGGCCACACCGTTGTTCCTCTGGCCCCTCAACCTCATATTGCCTGCCATCCCAGAAAAAATTTCCCAATATGGTCCTGCACCTGTTGACTGATTGAATGCTCATAAGGGTAACATACTTTTTTGTCTGAATTTGGTAATCTGCTTTTTTGTTGTGAGCTCCCATTTGGATTCCTCCTCATTTGGTATTCTGCACAATATTTTTTCTTCCAAATCAAAAGTTCTCCACATTTGGCTGACCACTTTGCACAATTTTCCTTCTGCATATTCCATGCCTGTTTATTTTTTTTCCCCTTTTATATCTCTCTAATGCAGATAAATTCTGAAACATAACTAGAACATGGTTCACTTCTGGATTTTGTCTATAAAAGATGTGTTATCAAACGCCATGGCATGGGATAAAAAATCTCCCTAGCGTGGGAAAGCATTCCAGGTTGCCTGATTATAGTAATCTTTTTTATGTTATTTTAGACTGTCCATTTTTTGAAACCTCAAAAGAAAACTATAAATTCTCTGAATTTTGGTGATTTGATCTTCAAGCTTGTGAAAAAATTCATAATTCAAGTTAGGGGATTTTAATTATTTCATTTGAAAAACACTTCCCAATTTTTAATCATATACTAGAGTTCGGAAGTTTCTTTAAGTGGCCTAGAGTTTTGTGTTCCCAAAATCATCACACATTTTGATATATAATGGATTTCTTTCTATCAATTAATTAGTGAACCTGAGCCATCTCATTGGTTTAACAATCAGGCGAATTGTATTTAATCATTTTAATATTTTGAAAGCTTCAAATTGGATTTCTTTCCTTTAAAATCCCTGGAATGAAAAATACTATCCTAGATCATGAATTTCTTGTGAATCTGATTAATGATGTGAATTGGAAATAAGGATGAATAAAACCTCAAACTTGACATCTAAAAAATACTCATTCTTATTCTAAAACTTGAATTAAGCAGCTATCACAATAATTTCATTTCTTTGATGAAAATATTCTTCCAGGATGTTTGAAAAATACTAAACTTTTGTCACAATTTCAATCTTCAAATGATCAAGAAGTTATTGCTTATTTATACAATCTAACCATTCCTATTTTATTCAAGGAGAAAATAAAAACTATGGAACAGTTCGTATTTTTAACTCCTTAATTTGTTTGAATGATTTCAATCATTTGAAATAAATAGGGTTTATCAGATTTATAATCTTCAAAAAATTATAAGGCTGATTTCAGGCAATCCCCAATCTTTTTTTATTTGAAAAATATTTTTCCATCAAAAAAAAAGAATCATTGTAAATTTTTGTGAAAAATAATTCTCTAAAAATGAATGGTTTTCCCAAAATGAGGCATCTAAAATTTTCAAATTTTTAACTCTGATTGATCCTGATCCTAAAGCCTGATGAATAAATACATTTTACAGTTAGTCAAATTTTTTTATTAACTTTTTATCATGACTATGCTGACAAAATCTAAGCTTTTAAAGCAGATAAAAATGCTCCTCACTGTTCCAAAAAAATAATATTAAACTTAAGGGCCTGGGTTGTCCACCTGTTCCTTTTAAATCTCTACCAAAGCAAGAATATTTCAAAATTTGAGACCAAACAGAAGAAACTTAAGGAAAATTATTTCTCTCAAAAAATAATTAAAACAAATTCCTCCTATATTAATTGGTCCAAAGAAAGATATATGTTTTTGCCTCTGTGTTGAATCTAGGAAATAAAATGAGGCTGCTTAGAAAAATTACTATCCAGTGCTGCATATGTTGCTTCTTTTCACTTTTTTCCCTAAAGCTACACATTTCTCAACAATGGGCATTTAAGTTGACTGAAATGGATCAATTTCATGAATTTCTTCCTGCTATGAGAACTTTTTTTGGATTCTATTATTTTAAATACATGGATTTTGGACCCTTTGATTCTCCGTTCATTTTTAAAAATTTTCTCAATCATTTCTTTCCAAAAATTCTAGAAGTATTCCTTGTGATATATCTTCAAAATATACTACTCTAATTGAAGAATCCTGCAGATTGTATCTATAATGTTTAAGAAATATTGGAATGAAATTTTAAGAAAACTTCATTTTGCAAAATTTCCAAGTAAATTTTAATACAAGAAAAATTCATTTAATTTGTGTTACACAATTGAAGAAATTTATTTCCATGGAGAAAGCCAAATTCCAGCCATTTATAACTGTCCATAACCAAATTATTTTCACACACCTTGGATGTTGTCAGGTTTTGGTAATTTACATAGGAAATGTCTTTGATGATTCTCTAAGAAAGTTTTTCATCTTGCTAATATTTTCCACAAAAATATTCAATTTTTTTTACAAAGTAATATGCTTTGAAATTTGAAGCTCTGAGGAAAGCATTTAAAAAAGTACCTACTATTAATCAATTCAAAATATTGTCTTGCAAAATTGTCAAAAAATATTCAAGAAAATACTAAATAGCAGCTGTTCTTTCTCAATTCTTCTCTTCTAAAAATTATTTCATTGGTAGAATTTATATTAAAAAAGATAGAAGCTGCCAAGTTGAATTTTAAATCAATGGCCAGGAGCTTCTTGAAATTTTATATTGGTTCAAGAAATTTTTTCATACACCTTGTTGAGTATTTTGAGGCCTTGATTGATCAAAAATATCATCAGTATTTCAAAAGCAAAAAATTTCTTACATGTGGAAAGAAATTTATTCCAAAAAAATCTACAATTTCAACTACTTAATCATGAAATATTTCCCTGGAAAATTGGAAGTAGTTCCTGATTTTTAAAAACTTCAGAGGAAATTCATCCCATAGGGTGAGAAGCAGGTTTGGAAATGAGTACACTGAAAATTTTAAGAAAATATTATTAATTTAAATTTCCCAGCAAAGTTTCACTTGAGGAGATCTTTGAAAATATTCACTCAAGATTTGAGATTCTCAAATAGTAGATTGAAACTGACTATAAATTTGAAAACTAACTTTTAATTTATAAGACTGGTCAATTGAAATTTATGGAACACTGGGATAAAAACCATATTTGAAGTTATTAATGATCCAAAAATTTATTTGATTTTATTTGATAAATTCAGTAATCACCCCATTATCAACTTCCTTCAATCCCTGGTACTCTTTATCTCTCCACAAAAACCCAATTATTTAATCTCTTCTCCATCTATGACTCCATCATTGAAAAGGAGTCAGGAGGATTCATCATCAATGAGGGGAGAGGAGGAGATCTCCTCTTATTCCATTCTTATTGTGTCTCATAACTCAAACTCAAGATCCTCAACTCAAATCAATCTCTCATTATTTCCTTACTATTTACTTTCTTTACTTTGTTTCTTTTCTTTCTTTTCTTTCTTTTCTTTCTTTTCTTTCTTTTCTTTCTTTTCTTTCTTTTCTTTCTTTTCTTTCTTTTCTTTCTTTTCTTTCTTTTCTTTCTTTTCTTTCTTTTCTTTCTTTTCTTTCTTTTCTTTCTTTTCTTTCTTTTCTTTCTTTTCTTTCTTTTCTTTCTTTTCTTTCTTTTCTTTCTTTTCTTTCTTTTCTTTCTTTTCTTTCTTTTCTTTCTTTTCTTTCTTTTCTTTCTTTTCTTTCTTTTCTTTCTTTTCTTTCTTTTCTTTCTTTTCTTTCTTTTCTTGCTTTTCTTTCCCCCCTTTTTTTCCTTTTCTTTTTTGCTTTTTTTCTTTTCTCTCTTTTCTTTTCTTTCTTTTCTTTTTCTTTTGTTTTCTTTTTCTTCTTTTTCTTTTTCTTCTTTTTCTTTTTTTTCTTTTTCTTCTTTTTTTTTCTTCTTTTTCTTCTTTTTCTTCTTTTTCTTTTTTTTCTTCTTTTTCTTTTTTTTCTTTTTTTTTCTTTTTTTTCTTTTTTTTCTTTTTTTTCTTTTTTTTCTTTTTTTTCTTTTTTTTCTTTTTTTTCTTTTTTTTCTTTTTTTCTTTTTTTTCTTTTTTTTTTTTTTTTTTTCTTTTTTTTCTTTTTTTTCTTTTTTTTCTTTTTTTTCTTTTTTTTTCTTTTTTTTCTTTTTTTTCTTTTTTTTCTTTTTTTTCTTTTTTTTTCTTTTTTTTCTTTTTTTTCTTTTTTTTCTTTTTTTTCTTTTTTTTCTTTTTTTTTCTTTTTTTTTCTTTTTTTTTCTTTTTTTTCTTTTTTTTTCTTTTTTTTCTTTTTTTTTTCTTTTTTTTTTCTTTTTTTCTTTTTTTTCTTTTTTTTTTTTTTTTTTTTTCTTTTTTTTCTTTTTTTTCTTTTTTTTCTTTTTTTTTCTTTTTTTTCTTTTTTTTCTTTTTTTTCTTTTTTTTCTTTTTTTTCTTTTTTTTCTTTTTTTTTCTTTTTTTTCTTTTTTTTCTTTTTTTTTCTTTTTTTTCTTTTTTTTCTTTTTTTTCTTTTTTTTCTTTTTTTTCTTTTTTTTCTTTTTTTCTTTTTTTTCTTTTTTTTTTTTTTTTCTTTTTTTTCTTTTTTTTCTTTTTTTTCTTTTTTTTCTTTTTTTTCTTTTTTTTCTTTTTTTTCTTTTTTTCTTTTTTTTCTTTTTTTCTTTTTTTCTTTTTTTTCTTTTTTTTCTTTTTTTTCTTTTTTTTCTTTTTTTTCTTTTTTTTCTTTTTTTTCTTTTTTTTCTTTTTTTTCTTTTTTTTCTTTTTTTTCTTTTTTTTTCTTTTTTTTTCTTTTTTTTCTTTTTTTTCTTTTTTTTCTTTTTTTTTTTTTTTTTCTTTTTTTTCTTTTTTTTCTTTTTTTTCTTTTTTTTCTTTTTTTTCTTTTTTTTCTGTGTTTTCTTTTTTCTTTTTTTTCTCTCTTTTTATTTATTTATTTATATTTTATTTTTATTACTTACTTATTTTTATTTTTTTAACATTATGATAAATTCACAACTCTCAGCAGAGTGGGAGTTGTGTGGGGCCCTACATGGCCCAATGGACCTGTGGGGGCCCATACACGCGTCCAACACACACCTCAGGGCTGAAACACATGTCCAAGGGGTTTTTTCCCACACACGCAACCCCGGGGGGCTGTATACCCCCTGTAATGGGCGTTTTTGTGTTGTGAACCCCCGTCCATGGCGCTTTTGAAGCGTGGCCAGGGGTATACTATCCCCCGGGGGGTTGTCCCAAAATTTTTGGCACACCCTGGACCTCATTTTGGTTCCATCAACCCAAATTTGGGATCAAAGCATACTATGTGGGACTTTTGGACCACACCTAGCAATCTTAAAGTGACACTAAAGTGAATTTAAAGTGAAACAAAGTGAAAGCAAGTGAAATTCAAGTGAAATTACAGTGAAACTATGGAAACTTCAAAGGAACATCCCACTAAATTGATCTTTCTCACCTCAAAAGTGAGAAGACTTGGCAGTTGTTCAATTGAAAGTTGGATTGAATAGTGAAATACCATTGCATTTTTTTTGCATTATGGGAACAGTTGCAAGCCCTCCTTTTTGTAACATGGCTGTATTGAAGGAATACATTGATAGTGCCATGAACAAAGCTGCAGAAAAAAATTATTTGGGTGATGAATCATTGGAAGCCTGAATTGCATCCTCATCAAGGGTGACAATTGAGGAAAAAAATGTTTCACAAATAGACATGACCGCTGGTGGTGAGTAACATTTTATGTTACTGCGGTCTTTGGCTGATTTAATTTTATGAAAACTGAACTATGACAATGTGAATATGGCATACCTGTGACAGACCCAATTGCCCCACCTCCTGTGAGAGCTTTTACTAGTAGGGAAGAGGCAAAAAACTATTGTCAAACATGGGCAATGAAGCATGGTTACGTTTTAACAGTTTTCAATTCAAAGCATGATAAATATGTGGATTTAGCCCGTGATAGACAGGGTTTGTACCCTGGGAAATTGCTCACCAAACAGTCAAGGCAAACTCACACAAGGAAGGTTGGGTGCAAGTTTTTAATACATGCAAGTCAAACAAATGCAGACCCGTGTCCTACAGAAATGATCAACATAACCATGAACCACCTCAACACCCCTCAGTGCACCCTAACCTGAGGATAATCTCTGGGGTAGCCTTAGAAAATCTAAAAGAAGGCATTAAAGATGGGCTCAATACAATTAAACTCAAAAGAAAATTGAGCAAGATCAATAGGGTGTATCAGAGTTAGCAAAACCGCCATTAGAAACCCACCATTTTTTTTGACAAAACCCGCTATTAAAAATAGCGCGTTTCTGAAATACACATGCCCCCTAACTGGTGTATTTCAAAATGGAGGTTTTCATGAAAATGGAGGATTAAAAAAATCAAACCCGCCATTAAACCTGCAATTTATGCATCATCATCCATTGACCATCCATCACATCCAAAACACCCATCCACATCAGCAAATCCATACTGGTCCCATTTCCATCACATCACACACATCTACATCACATCAAATCTCTATTGCTTTGCATCTCTATCAATTCACATCTCCATCTTCACAAAAATCCCATCATCATCACATCACCCCACATCAAGTTACCATCTTTCTCAAAATGTCCCATCAAACTTCTTGGCAGCAAGTTTAAAATGCCAAAAAACTGACTGAACGTTTGTTAGTATTTGACTCCCATTCAGACTCCAATTCAGACTACAATTTGGAATAAAATTGGGACTTGGTTGGCTTTGATTGCTCTATTACAAAAGCAATGCATGGTTCCAAGAAGACAAACTCTCCACAAGCCTATGTATGAAAGGCAAAAGCTTCATCTCCTCCCCAACTTAAGCTTCCAGAAACTTTTGAAAACTCTATTTCCTTCATTCACAAAACTTTTGGAGATGATTGAAGACCACCACATCTTACAGAAAAATTCTTGGAATCCTCAACACAATCCAGCTATCCAACTGGCTGTTGCTCTTTGCAGATTGGGATCAAATGGAAATGGAGCGGAAATTCATCAATTAGAAAATCTATTCTCAGTCGGTTATGGAACCATTGAATCATACACCAAAAGAGTCATGGTTGCTATCCTATCTTTCCTTTTCTCAGTCCTTTCTTGGCCAACCAAAGAAGAGCACAAGGAGATATCTCAAGTAATGGAGACCAAAGGATTTCCTGGTTGCATTGGGTTTGTTGATGGAACCACCATCCCCTTGATTCAAAAACCCAAGCTAGATGGAAACCACTATTTTGATTTCAAAATAAAGGCAATTAATTCATTCCTTTTCCAACACCTTTGATCACACACTGACAAAATGCATTTTGTCTGTTTATTGAGAAACTACACGGCACTGCATCATTTTTGTGATAGAAAAAATAATTTCATATCCCTCCATGTTGGCCTTCCAGTTTCTTGTCACGATTCATATGTTTTAAATTGGATGCAGATTGCCCAAAAAACAGAGATCTACTTTGACTGAGATCAATAAATTCTGGCTGATTCAGCTTATGCTAGTGGGAAATATGTGGTTCCAGCATACTGGAATGTTTTGTTTAACAATCAAGGAAAAACCAATTTCAACTATCATCTTGCCCAATCACCAGTTTGGATTGAGCATGCCATAGGAGTCCTGAAAGGAAGACGGGCCAGCTTAAGGGAAATGCAAAACCAGCTTCAAAACCCCAAAGACATGAAGTTCCTCATCAACTGGATTATCACTTGTGTAATCCTTCACAACCTTTTGGCTGACATAAAAGATGAATGGGACAAAATATTTGAAGATGATATTCCTGATCCTCCTCAATTCATCCCTGTCTCATCTTGTCCATCATCTTCTTCTATGAGAGAGCCAAATCTTCCTCTCAACCTTGCTTGCTTTGATGAGTAATGTTTGATTTCAAAATAGGTGAAAAATCCCTTCAACCTATTTTTTTGGTTTTGGTTGTTCACCCAAGATTCATTGGCTGACTCACTTGTTTTTTTTTTCTCTTTTGGTGGACTTACACAAAAAACACCCTCCACCTCACCCCACAAAACCACTGGTCCTTCCACCTCACCCCTCCACCTCACCCACCACCTCAGCCTCACCAACCACCTCTACCTCACCACTTCTCCTCACCCACCACATCCATCTTACCCACCACCACCACCTCCCCTCCTCCTTTGATTGGAATCCCTGGTAAGCTCCCCCCCTCCTCCTCATCCTCTCCATCATCCAAGTCTGATCCTTTGATCCATCCACCTTCAGGACCCCCCCACCTCCTTTGTTGATCTCCCGGGTAAGCCCCCCCCATCCTCCTTATCCTGATTTTCTATCCCTCCCACCCATCCTTGCTAACCTCACCTTTGCATCCCCCCCTCTCCTCCCTCTTTCTTGCCCCCCTCTCAATTTCTCCCCCTCCCTCACCCCCCCTCACAATTACCCCTCCCCCCCTCTTGCTTTCTCCCTCTCACTTTCCCGCCCCCCCTCCCTTTTGCTTGGTTGGCAGCCCCATCCTTGCCAGCCAACCTGCCAGCACTTGCCAGCCCCCCCACTCACCTTGGTCACCCCCCCAAACCCCTCCTCAGTTGCTCACCTCCCCCCCCTCCGCGTTGAAGGCCAGCAACCCCCCCCCTTGACTGCCCCCCTTTGGCCCCGCCCCCCCCCCTCTGTGTCAAGGGCAGCCAACCCCCCCTCTGTGTTGAGAGCAGTGCTAGGCCCTTCCTACCTGGCTCCTGGCCCGACCCAAGGCCCGGCCCAATTGGTTTGCCCACTGGTTTTTTTTTTTTTTGATGATGTAACCAATTTTTGTTTTTTTTTGGGCATAATAAGCCTGTCCCAATTAGTTCATACCCACACCCAGTAATTTTATTTATTTATTTATTTTTGTTTTTTTTTTGATCACATGACTGAAATTTTTTTTTGATAATCCTTTTTTGACTGATTTTACTTCAATTCCATTGCTTCTTCCACCACACCTACAATTTTATACTCAAAATTGAATCCCTTTTTGATCCTCACCCCAAGCGGAGCATTTTCCTGTGAGAGAACAAGATGGAAGGAGATTAGGCAACAAAAATAAAAGGAGGTGGCAAGCAGAGGGCTTTGAAGAAAAAGAGGGATCAAATGAGGGCATCCAAAATCTCTTTGTAACTTGCAGAGGGGGGAATCAATGAAAAGGTTGTATTGTCTGAACAGAAACTAAGACCTTTGGATCTGTATCCTGCAATTACTCCTGGAAACAAAAAGAACTATCAAAAACCCTCAGGGGCTGAGTTTCAACTTGCCAAGCAGACAATCAAGCAATTCCATTTCTTCCACCGTGGAAAAGTAATTTTTCTCAATAAGTCTGATCACAAAATTCTTGTTGCAATAATTGAATTTGTCCCATTGGATAAACTTTCTGATCAAGACAAGAAGTAAATCAAATTTGTGAAAATTTTCCTTCACCAGTCAAAAAAATTTGTCAACACAGTTGGTCCCTCAAGATCTTGGGGTGGAAAAATTTGGGCAATTGGATGGCAAAAATTGATGGTACCCTTTGAGTTATTTGGACACTATGTGAAGAAATAATCTATCAAATCTTCCCCTCAAGAGTATGCTTTTCTCAATCTTAAGGCAGACAAAGTCTCTTGAATTTTAGGACAAATGTTTTGCAATTTGGCCAGAATTCCCTTTGAATCAAAACATGAAGAAATGAAGGACAATGGCATCCCCTCCTTCTCATCACAAAAATTTGGTTCTTTGCCTACTCACTTTGACTGCTTTCCACATGTCACCTTCACATCCAACTCTTTTTACAACTCACCTCACACTGACAAAGGGGACATCTCTGAGTATTCCTTTTTAATTGCCATTCCAACCAGGAAATCAAATGGACAAATTATTGAAAACACGGACAAATATCAAGTATCCAATGGCCAATTTGTTTTTCCTGAACTGGGCTTTGGAATTGACTTCAAGCAAAAAGGTGTGGTCAAAATGTTTTGGGCAGCCAATAAGTAAAAGCACTGTACTTTTCCTTCTGTGGAGACTGCCACTCATAAAAGAATGGCAATGTCAATGCAAATCTACAAAACAACTAGAAGCACTTGCAGGGACTTGGGGAGTGGGAAAATATACTCCAGGGAAAAAATATAAATAAAAAGAAAAAATATTTTTTTTTTGGTGGGGTTAAAAATAGTCTTAAGCATTGTTGTAATCAAAAATGATTTTTTTTCTTTTTAACTTTTTCATCAAAGAAAATATATTTACAAGCCAAGCATTTGAGTAATCTGCTTTAATTCACCTACTGTTCTACTGTTACCAATGTATGCTGCAGCCATTGACCACTTATCATTTTTTTCTGTATCCAGTTGTTCCCTCTCCATTTGCAGTTGCGCTTGCTGTCAATCCTTCTCCTTTTCCTCTTTTTGAAATTCTAGCTCAGCCTGTTTCAACTTCCACTCAGCATCCCATTTTTTCTGATGAGCCAAACTCTTGGCTTTCTTTGTTTGAAAATCAATAGCCAGTTGACAATCCCACGTCTCCTTTTAAAAATGAAGTTTTTCAGATTCAATTTTTGATTTCACTGTTTTTCAGAGGGGAATAGGAATGAGCTTGATTTTGAAATCAAGGATAATCCAATCAGCTTACTTGAATCTTGCTTCTCCATGATCTCCTCAAAGACCAAAAAATTTGAAGTGTTTCTCCTCTTTTGAATGCTTTTGGGGTTGATGTTGATGGAATTGGAGGCCTTTTGCTTTCCCTTTGCAGAGGAGGTTTGTGTGGGAACATCATTTCTGTCATTTGAAGGGGATGTTGGAGGCCCCATTTGCTTGAGTTTTTGGTCATTCAGCAATGGATGAGCCTTTTTCTTTCAAATCTAAATCATTCAGGATTAACTTTAAGGAAGAGAAAAGAACTTGGTTCATTACTTGAGCAGATATTGATGGCAATGGTGATACAGGAATGAAATCCTTCTCATCAGCCCAGTTCTCCATTTCTTCCACCCCAGGAAGAAATAAATCCAAAGAAGGAGGGGAGGGGTCCAAGGTTGGGTTTGAATCCTCAATCAACGCGGAAGTAGACGTGATTGGAGCTGATTGCGTTTGAATATCCTCCTTGGCATTGGATGGGCGCCACTCATAGGTTTCTTTGGGATCTCCATTGCTAGGCTGAGCATCCTCATCCAAGTCTACAGCATCAACTGAATTGGATTGGTGGGCATCAAAAGCAGCTAGGGGGGTGATTTTGGCCTTCTTTCCAAAGATTTCATCAATTTGAATATAAAAAGGAAAAATGGATTCCAAATAATCAACCAAAAAGTTGATTCCCTTGGCTTTGTCAGAGTCAGTGATACCAAAGCCAGTGGAGTATGACATGGAGTGGCCTTTTTGTACTTGGCTTGATAATTCTTGAATTTCTCCCTCATCTGTTTCAATGAAAGATCCAGCCTACCTTTTGTTTTATTCTTGAGTTCATTGGCCATCAGGAGATAACCATTGACCTTAGAGGATGGAGGTTGGCCAACACATGTTTCATTGTCCAATCCAAAGCAAGCATTTTAGTTGGACGGAATTTTGAGCCAGTTTACCAGGATGATGTGATAAGCTCTCTTGAGCTGACTTGAGCCTTTGGAAGCTGATGGGGGAGGATTGTTGGATTTTGAGTTCCTGGGGGATTTTTTCTTTGGTCCATTGGATTGTTTAGTGGACTTGCGGGGGGAGGATTGCTGAGGGACCATTTAAAAATAGTAAGAGGGATGAAGGGATGAAGGGCTATGAGAGTGTTTAAGTGGTGAGAGTGATGATGTGATGAGAGGATGAGAGTGATGAAGCAAATAGAATAGGAAGAGATGAGAGTGATGAAGTGAAAAGACAGATAAAGCAATGAGAGTTAGGATTTGATGGAAGCAATAAAGTAATTAGAGTGATGAAGTGATGAGGAAAGTGATCCAATGAGAGTTAGCAGGATGTGATGAAAGCAATAAATGGATGAGAGCAATGAAGTGATAAGGAAAGTGATCCAATGAGAGTTAGCTGGATTTTATAAAAGAAATAAACTGATGAGAGTGATGAACTGATCAGGATAGTGATCTGATGAGAGTTAGATGGATGTGATGAAAGCAATAAAGTGATGAGAGTGATGAAGTGATGAGGATATTGATGAGGAGATTAAGAGCAATGAATCAAATTTCTTTCCAAGGAGGTTGGAGTTAGAAGGAGGTGAGAAGCCAGGGGTGGAGGACATGGACAGGTGGTGGAAGCCTTTGAATACTTTATTTGAAAAAAAACACTTCTTTCCAGGTAACTGTGACACATCTGATGTGAAATGAGTGTTTTTTTATTTTTAATGGCGGGTTTGAAATGGCGGATTTGGTTTGAAACACGCCATTAAAAGTTGGGGGTTTGCTTAACTCTGATACGCCGTAATAGTGGAAAATATGTTGATGACCAAACAATCTATAACACTAAGCATAAGTTAACGCTTGAAGAACTGAAGGGGAAAAGTGTTATGGAGGTCCTCTTTGAACAACTTGATAATTCAGGTTGGGTTCATCAAGCAAAATTCAGTGGAGAGGGTCACTTGGAGGCCCTATTCTTGGCTCACCCAGATTCATTAAAGCTTTGCAAAAAATTCCATCATATAGCTACGATTGATTGTAATTATAAAAAAAATAAGGAAAAAATACCCCTATTGCATGTTGTAGGAATTACAGCCAACTGTAAAAATTTCACAATATTTCTTTTTTTTACAACAAGAGAAATGTTTGAGTTCCAAAGCTGGTCTGTCAATGCACTAAAGGAGTTGGCTTATGATCCTGAGAGACTTCTCAAAGTCTTTGTGAAGGGCTGTGAAAAAGCTTTGATCCATTTTCTAGAACAAATTTTCCCTGATTCTCAAAGACAGTGTTGTCAATGGCACTTTTCTAAAAACCTTAAATCAAACGGTAAAGTGAGCTTTAAGAATGACATTGAAGGGTGGAAAAGATTTACGTCTCTGTGGGCTAAGTATGGGCCTCAAAAAACAAGGATGAGGCAGAGGTCAATGATGCGGAACTTAGAGTAAGTGCAAAATCACAGCCTCTACTCTTAATCTTCCTAGTTTTGGGTTGCTTAAATTATGACTTGTATAAAGTGTTTCTTGGAAGAGCATGAGGATGTACTCAGGTAAATGTATCATAATATCTTAAATATCAAAGAGACTTTTGTAACCGCTTGGACTTGGAAAAAATCTGACTTTGGAAATAAAAAAACGTCTTGGGTTGAAGGGGCCCATGCTAATCTCAAAGAATTCCTAGCAAATTCTTTGGGAAACATGTTGGATGTTTGGAAAAAACTAGAGGGAATGGTGTAAAATCAAATTAAATTGGTTCAGGCAGCCCTTTACAACTCTCAATAAAGATTGGAATATTTCTTCCTAATGAACTGTTACCATTGGGATACAAGGTTTCTTTACAGGAAATCAAACTTGTTGTGGATCAATTAGAGAGATTAAAGCCAAACCATGATGGAGAAGTGTGCACCAAGTCATACTCAATTACTATGCGCTTACCCTGTTCCCACCAAATAGGTGATCTACTAGCGTGAAGAGGATCCATTGTGCCTGGAGATTTTCATCCTCAGTGGAGGTTGGATTAAAAACCTTGCATTTCTAGTTCTTTAAGTTGGTTTAAGTTAGATTTTTGGATTGTTTGAATCACTTTGTGATTAATTCTTTTTGAATGATGATTCCTACTTGACTAATATTTGATCCTTTTGAATTTTAAAAGTTCAATTTTGATGAACTGCTCAAAAATTCTCAGTTACATGAGAAGCTCAAGGCAATGATCTTGGGTCATCCTGAAAGAGATTATTGTGGGCTGTTGAAGCACTTGATGAAGGAGACAACCAATTATTGATCAAAGCCAAGAATTGAACCTACAGTCTTGCAATCAAGCACAGGCCATCCAGAATTGAAAGATAACAGGCAAGGTCCTTCTTGATTTGAACATGTTGAAAAGGACCTTAAATGGGAAAAGAGAATTAGAAGGGCACCAAAGAAGAAAAGACAAAAGATTTCAAGTCTTTTCTTTTATGGAAGGTTCATTTTTTGGGTTCAATGAACTGATGGGAAAATGATTTCTGATGTGCAAGGATGGCTCTTCATCTGAATGTTGTAGTTCAGAGGATGAGACTGAAGAAACAATTCAAAGGGGATCAGAAAGAACAAAGATATTAAGTATCTTCTTTTGAGAAATGTTCATTTTTATGGTTTAATGAACTAATGGGATAATTATTTCTGTAGTGCAAGGATGGCTCTTCATCTGAATTTTATAGTTCAGTGGAAGAGACTGAAAGTTCATTGGGTTTGGTGCCTTTGGAATCAGATTCCTTTTCAAAGGATGAAGCAGAAGCCATGGAGGAGTCAAACAGAAGCTCATCTTTTGTGAGTGGTGATTCCTTTAATGAGATTAGAATTTTGGCTAACTAATTTTTGATTTTAGGAAGGGAATTACCTCAATAAAATACCTGAGAACTAACATAAGCTCTTGGGTGGGGTTTGGGATCCGGTTGGTGATGGAAATTGTGGCTTTGGGGTCATTGCTAAATCAATTGGGTATGATGAGCTTGGATGGTTTCAAGTAAGAAAAAGAAATGCTTGAAACATTGAGGAAAAAGAAGATGTTCTATGCTAAGATCCTTGGTGGCATTAAAGAAATTGAAAAGATAGAAAAAAGAATTGATTTTAATAAAATCAATGAAAAGATTCCCTTGTGAAAATGGCTTTCAAAGATTGACATGGGTCAAATAATAGCAGATAATTATGGAAGACCAATATGCTTCATTTCATTGGAATCATGTTGTACTTTTACTCCTATGAAAATGGGTGTAAAAGAACAATCACATACTATGTTCATTTGCTTTGTTAACAATAACCATTGAGTCTGTCTTGGTCTTAAGGGAGATTTGATTAAAATCCCGCTAATAGTTTCCAAATCATGTTCCATGCTTTCTAAAAAAGCAGCTTTTTGGGCTGATCACCTCAAAGATCAACTTGAGTTGTATCCTAAGTTATAGATTAATTTTATCATTTGTGTTTGGGTTCTGATGCTGATATTGTAATTCTATTAATATAAAGGGTTAAAAAATTTTGAACAACATTATGTTGAGTGTTTTGAGTCAAAATCATTATGATGAGTGTTTTGAATGAGATTCTAATGGTAAGCCAGTTCAACTTGTGTTGGGCTGATCCCATCATAAGGAGTATTTTTACTTCTTGTGATGGGATCAGCTTAATACAAGTTGAACTTGTTTTTTTTTTGGTGTTTTTACTTTAAGGCTGGACAGAAAACTGGTGTTTTTTGGCACTTTTACTTTAGGGCTACTCACAAGCTGAGCTTGTATTTTTTGGCACTTTTACTTTAGGGCTAGTCATGTTGAACTTGTATTTTTTTTGGTTTTTTTACTTGAGGGCTAGTCAAGTTGAACTTTGAGTTTTTTGGGTTGGTTTTCTTCAGTTCTTTCTTTCTTTATTGATTTTGGCTTATTTTTATTTTATTTCTTATTTTTTTTTAACCAAAAAATCAATATTTTTCAATTTTTAGGGTGATTTCTGTTTTTATTGTATTTTTTTAGTTTATTGTTATTCTGATATTTTTTTGATTTTT
>CM062637.1:9443740-9806240 GCA_025617555.3 Puccinia polysora | reverse complement strand
TAAAGAATTTTTTTTCTGAATAATCTAATAAATGCTTTCTGGAAGAAAAAGATTTGGAAGGGGATCAATTTTTTCCAATTGTCCAGGAATCTCTCCCATCAGTAATAGAAAATAATCTCAAATCAACCTCTTCTTATACTACTGAAAGACTGCCTTCAAAAAAACCACCTCAATATCTCAGAAATCAAGATAATCTCAAAAAGCCACAGCAATATGCTTTTCATCATTATTTTTAACAAAAAAACTACATCAAGACTGTTTTGTTGGAAGATTACAACAATTGGAAAGAAGAATTCAGAAAAGAGCTAAAAAAATGGGGAGCTCTGGAAGTATGAGAAGAATACAGTGGACCACAGCAAGCCAATCCGCTAGAAAATACATGTATTTTGAAGATCAAAGAAAATTTTGAAAATGAAATATCATCTTCAAAGCCAGAATATGTGTGAGGGGATACAATCAGATCGATTGTTTGGAAAATGAAGAAAAGCTTCCCCCAACCAGCAAAGTTCAATCTTTGAGTGCTATTTTCAAGTTTTTCTCTAAAATTCAATTGTGAAATCAAGAAGTTTGATGTCACATCTGCATTCCTTCATTCTTCAATAAAAAATAGTGATAATCAAAAATCCTGATGAATGCAAAGCAACCTTGAAATACCTCAAACCCAGGAAGAATCTTTACAGCCTCAAGCATAAACCAAAGAACTGCTACCAAACTCTTACCAACTGGATCAATTCCATTGAAATTTTAGAATCTGAAAGTGATCCCTGTCTATATAAGGCCAACTATGGATAGCAATTTATTTTATTTCACATATAAAATCTCATAATGGTAGGAGATGGAAATGGCTTTGAAAAGAAGTTCAAAAAAAAGCTCAAGAGATCCCAATGTCATGATCTGGACACAATTTTAGGTATCAAATTTAAAAGGAATGATGACTCAATTATTGTGATTGAACCCAAACACATCAAAAATTGGCTCAAGTAAATAGGAATCACTGAATCAAGAAATTTTCAAACCCTATTAACACCTTTCCTTCAACTAACTGTTGCTTTGGATGAAGAATTGTGGAAGTTCAAAAGACTCAACAAAAACTATTTCTCAGAAATTTACCTTCTGAGCTAAATTGCTGGAATAAATTGAGCAGATACCAGCTATCAAGTTCCAATCCTTTCCAGATTTGAAAACAAATCTGGACTATTGCATTGGAATAAACTGAAAATAACCTGTCAATATCTCAAATCTACAAAATATCTCAAACTTACTCTGAAATTCAATGGTGAAGCTGATCTGCTGTCTTTTTACTGTGATTCTTACTGAGGAGAGGAAACTACTACCCAAAATTGAAATTTAGGTTTTGTCAGGTTTCCCTTTGGCTCACTCATATCATTGGAAATTTTAAAGCAGAAAAGCATAATTTGATCATCCATTGAGGCTGAAATCAATTCAATTCTGGATTCCTTTCTGGAGGTCAAATGGCTCAAGCACTTACTGTTTGAAGTTTTCAATATTTTTATCTCACAAAATCTTCATCAAATTGATAATAAGGGGTCATGAGAAAAATTAAAAAGATTCAGATCCAATTACAAGAAAAATTATATGGATTTCAAGACCAAAGGACTCAGAGAAGAACTCAGTCTAGGAAATTTTAAAATAAAGTTGATCCCAACCAAAAAAATGTTAGCTGATCTGCTGACCAAATCTGTCTCAAAAACCACTATCAAAAATTTCATTCACATGATCAAAAAAATCTAAACCTTTTTCAACAATTCTTACCTAATATCTCCAGTTATTTGGAGTTTAAAAGTCTTGGTATCACCTCAGTCCAATCCCCAGTACTTTTCATCTATCTGTGTAACCCCAATTATTTAATATCTTCTCCATCTAGGACTCTGTTATGGAAAAGGAGTAAAGGGAAGTTATAATCAATGAGGCAAGAGAAGGGATCTCCATCTTATCCAATTCTTATTGTGTCTTATTACTCAAACTCAAGATCCTCAACTCAACTCAATCTCTCAGAATTTCCTTACTATCTCCTTTCTTTCTTTTATATTTGTTTCTTTTTTTCCTGATTCCTCTTCTTTTTCTTTTATTTCAACTGTTCTCAATCAAACTCAATCTTTCACTGTAAATCCAAAGACTCAAAAAAAAAAAATTAATCTCTTTAATGTTGTAAACGGTGAGATTTACCTACTTCAATCTCCTGTTTTGAATCTAAATCTAATGCTTTTTATTCAGCTGCTTTATTCTAATTCACATATTCAAATTAAAAAGGTCCATCTACATATAAAAATTGTTTTAGTAAACATTTTTCAATCTTGTCTTCTTCTGATTTGAATCAATAATAATTCACCATATTATTCTAGATTTCTTCTAAGAGATGGAGATGGCTTTTTTTCTTCAAAACAAAATTTTCAAAACTTCTGAAGATTTAGCCAATATATTTTTATAAAATTTATTCTAAAATCATTTTCTTACAGATAATATTATCAGAAAGTGCGGATACCTTTTTTTATTAAGCTTGAGGAATTAATCATACTAACACTTCAAGATCAATTGGAATTTATAAAAAGAATATCACCTGGAAAGAGATATCAAAATCAAACTGATAATTCATGTCCTTGAAAATTATATTTCAAGTTACTTAAAATACCAAAAATAAATATGGAAAAATTGCTTCAAATATCCTAATTTTCAGAGAAATACTGCTAATTAATAAAAAAATCAATCCTTAAAAAAGGTTTATGGAAGGTAAAAAGAAATAATTCTATCCATGTAACTCATTCTCAACTGCCTAAAGAATATTTTTCCTCATGAAATCTGTTCAAGAGAAACTTCAAACCAACCTCAAAGATTCCAATTTTCTTATAAGTAAAAAGCTTAAAAACTTCAATCCTTTGAAAATATATTCAAAGTAGGAAATTAATTAAAAATTTAAATAATCATGATTTGTGAAAATAAATTGAATAAAAAACTTCATCAGAAGAAAATTGGTCAATGAAAAATTTAATTTTTGTTCCAAAAAATTATTTAAAATTATTTTTATTAGGTTTTTAGGTTTCCTTGTCTGCTGAAAGGTCTGTGTCTGCATTCAAAAATTTGATATACCAGATTTTAGTGACCTCCAGTGTTCTTAGGTTTGGGAAGTACTCAATTCCAAATTCAATGGCACATTTGAACTTAGGATGTGAAAAAATTCCTCTCAATATTGAGGTCCAGGTGTTTTCATTTACCTTTGAAAAATGCCCACAGCACGTTCCCGATTGGGGAAAGTGCACTGGGCTAATTATAGGAGTGAAAATACCTCAATTTGTAGGCCAGGTGGGTATTTCAAAGTCCTTCATGTTCTTTTGTGGTTGCAGGGAGAAGAGTTCTTGTGATTTGGAGTGGCATGGTGGCATTTTTATCTGAAAGACTGACAAATGAAATGATGATTAGAAACAGAAGAATAAGAGGGAATATTAGAACAGGGTTTGAAGTCACTCTGAGAGAAAAGATAATTAAACAGAAAAGAGGAGAAGTAAAGAACCAAAAGAATTGATATAGAGTGGTTGCAAGATTAAGGCAGAATTGATGTTTCAGATTGCATTTATTTTGAGACTGGAAGGGAAGAAATAAGAAACTGAACAGAAGAAGTGATCAGAGAGTGAGATAATTATATTGATTCAGTACTAGGGTAAAAATTAAAAGTTAAAACTTTGAGATTGTGGTTAAAATACGTTGGGATATTGAATTTTGAGGTTGAGGAAGGAATTTATAACAGGAATAAAAATAAAGAGATTGGAGGAAAAAATTCTCAATGAAGAAAGGAAGAAGGAATAGAAAAGGAGAGGATCAAAAGGTGATTGGAAGGGCTGAATTTGGAAGGATAGAAGTTGAATTTGTGGATTGGGTTATTTTTTTATTGTTCCTGACTGACATGCAAGTCTCACTGAAGCCAGGTGATGATGGGAGGATGTGGCTTTTTATGTAATTGGGGATTTCTTTGGATGAGAAATTTGGCCCTGGGTGATCAGAGAGAGAGATACAGAGAATTCCAGAGACAATAATTTTGAAACTCCCAATAACTTGGAAGAGTTAGCGCCCCTTGGATTCTGGAAAAGTCTAGGAGGGATCAATGATGTGAATCCAAAGTTCCAGTTATTCCCAAATGCCTTTGTTTTCTGGTCCATATGATGGGTCTTGCATTTGGTAATTTTTTTTAACTTTTCATTGAGTCCCTTTTTATCTGGGTGATTGAGAGTTCAAGAGATAGATTGTGATAAAAACTGTTTGAGAAAGTGTTTGGTCAATCTAAATTCCAGAAATGAGTCCAGAAGTAGATTAAGTTTGGGTTTGGTGGATGAATAGGTGATCTTTTGTTGCTTGAAGAACTCCCAGGAAATGAGGGATCCAAAAGAGAATCCAAGGTACCTGGATTGAAATTTACTTGAATCTGGGTCTTCTTCCCAGGAAAAATTGCTGAAAAATGAAGTAGGTTCCAATTTTTAACTGTATTTTAAGGTCAGTTTCACATCTTTGGTGGCTTTGAGATACTTCCAAGTCTGTTTTTATTCTTTCCAATGAGTGAGTATGGGTATTCTTATCTGGGAAGACTGGAAAATGAGAAGCTCAAATCAGGTCTGGTTCTGCAAAAAATTTATTTCAGGAGACCTATAGCCAATCTGTAGTTGATTTTGAGGACTTTTAATGTTTCAAAGTATTTATTGGTTGCTTCTGAAAGTTGGAGGTTGGGGATCAGAGGAATTTTAGATGATCTGGCTTTTGTGAGTCCAAGTTCCTCCAGAGAATCTTCTATGAGTCCAGAGAATCTTCTATGAGTTTTGATTGGCTAAGGAGTATTGAGTTGAGTTTCATTTTGAAATTGATTCCAAGGATTGTTTCTGGCTCATGAAAATGAGAGTGCTTGAATTTTTAATTGAATTTGCTTTTAATGTTTTGACATCACCAACCAAGATGATTTTTTTGATGTGGCATAAAATGAAAGATTTAAAATCACAGGGCTTGTAAAGAAAGGATTTACAAGTCCTGTGAAAGGCTTCAGTGTCCAATTTGATGAATTCAACTGACTTGATCCAGATTGTGAGCATGTGGTACCAGTTCTTGGGAGCTTGTTTCAGGCTGTAAAGAGTCTTCTTGAGATTGAGATATTTTGAATTCCTGTCACACCTATCTGGACATTTGATTATGAACTCCTCTTTGATGGGAGAATCAAGGAATGCAGATTTGAAGTTTATTTTTCTTATTTGAAGCTTGAATTTGATTGAAAATTGTAAAATTGCCCTGATAAAAGATACCATACTGGTTGGAGCAAAGTTTTTGTTGTATTCCAGACCTTGGATTTTATTTTATCCCTTGAAAAAGATCCTTTCCTTGTAGATAAGGATGTTATTGTGGAAGTGTTCCTTTTTTTTCTGGGGACCCAGGTGGTTTCAAGTAGATTGGCAGGCTCTGGAACTTTATATTCTTCCCAAACTCCTGAATACTTGAATTGATTTAGTTCCTTTCAGATTTCTTCATTCCATTTAAGCAACTCCTTACAGTTTAGTGCCTTGATTGATTTTTTTGTGATGGCCAATGTTAAATTTGCAACCTTGCAACCCCCATTCACTACCTAAAAGGGGTCGGGTGGCGCAATTTGCAACTCATTTTGGGTAGCAAAACGCGCCACACAGCACATTTTGGGTAGTGAATGGCAAAAAAAAATGTGGATTTTATTTATTTGATTATATAGGAATATTTTTTTTATTTTTATTTTTTTTAAATTTAATGGATAAATTTATTTTTTTTTAAATTTATTTTATTTTTTATTTATTTCATTTCATTTTATTTTATTCATTTATATTTTATTTTATATTTATATTTTGAATTTAATCAATTAATTAATTTTTGATTTTATTTATTTATTTCATATTATTTATTTATTTCACATTATTTATTTATTTCATATTATTTATTTATTTCATATTATTTATTTATTTCATATTATTTATTTATTTCATATTATTTATTTATTTCATATTATTTATTTATTTCATATTATTTATTTATTTCATATTATTTGTTTATTTCATATTATTTATTTATTTCATATTATTTATTTATTTCATATTATTTATTTATTTCATATTATTTATTTATTTCATATTATTTATTTATTTCATATTATTTATTTATTTCATATTATTTATTTATTTCATATTATTTATTTATTTCATATTATTTATTTATTTCATATTATTTATTTATTTCATATTATTTATTTATTTCATATTATTTATTTATTTCATATTATTTATTTCATATTATTTATTTCATATTATTTATTTATTTCATATTATTGATTTATTTCATATTATTTATTTATTTCATATTATTTATTTATTTCATATTATCTATTTATTTAATATAATTTATTTATTTAATATTATTTATTTATATCTATTTATATATTTAAATTTTTAATTTAGATTTTTAATTTATTTTTTATCTGTTTTTTTATTTCTTATTTTTTCATTAAAATCAAAAAAATAAATAATAGATAAAAAAAGTTACAAAAATGTTCAATATATATATATATATATATATAATAAAAACACAACTTAGATGGGTCGCGAACGGCCATTAACAACTCAGATGGGTCAAAAACGGGATTTTGCGCCCATTTGCGACCACAGGGTTGCAAATTTAACATTGGCATTCTGTGATTGTATTAGTGATGAAAGCCATATCTTTGCAGCTGCTCCAGTTTGTATCTGTTTCTGAGATTGAAAGTGGGGGGAGAAGAAGTTGTTTGGATGGATGAAGCCTTAGGAGAATGATATTTTGTGCATTTCATTTTTGGTAAAGAACCCTCATCTTGTAAATCTGAGCTTCTAACAGGGTGAAATTCATCTTCAAAGGAGCTTTTTTTTAGAGGATGAGAGCTTTTTGGATGAGGTGTTTTTCTTTGGATTGTCTCAATATTCAAAAAAGTTTGACTTTGAAAAGGATGGTTTGAATGATTCCTGAGGATTGGATTCTTTATTGAAGGATCTGATACTTTCAATGGTGAACTCAAGATAAAATTTATTTGGTTTTCCAAGAGTTTCCAGATAGGTGTAATCAAATTTTACATTTTTTTGATGAGATTAATGCTCCATTGGATTAGTGTATGCATTATGAAATTTATTCAGGATTGTGTCAAATGAGATTTCATTTGAGTCTTTTTGGATTTAATTTCTTTCAATTTTTTCAAATCTGATTCAGATATATAAAATATATTCAGAGGTTTTTGAATTCCAATTTTTGAAGAGAGTTATTGTGCATGATTTTCCAGGGGAAGAGGGTGTTTCCCTTTCTGGGAATTCAAATGAGACTGAGGCAGCATGCGTTAAGAATTTCTAACCAGTATTTCTTGGGAATTTTGGATGAAATTAATGAGGTTTAAAAAACTTAGAATATGGTGTGGTTGCCACTCTCAGCCCTGCAATTTTATTCTGGATGGTTGGGTTCAGATATGAGTGGCTTGATGGAGTTTCATTTAAATAATTTAACAAAAATATTGTTAGTGAATTCCATGCCTCCATTGGAACAGACCTCACAAGGGAAGTATCCTAGTTTTCACTTTTTCCTTTCAAGTAACTTGGCAAGAACTTTGGGTGCGTTTTATTTGCTTTTAAAGCAAATTCCACTGAAATAAACCATGAAGTTTTCAACAAAATTTAAGATTTTTTGTATTTTTTTCAATTTGATTCTGGTTTAATGGGGACTATCAGATCAAGTGCTATTCTTTCAAAGGGTTTTTGTCACAAGGGCTGCTGATGTCTAAGCAGGGCTTGGCACAAGGGCTACTCTACTCACAGTAGGCTTGGGAGCAAGGTTCCTGGAGGAGGCTATGGAACAGAGTAAGGTTAAAAGGGGTCAAGGTGCTGAATGACACTTGCTTGGATAGATACCTCACAAGAAGTAGTAAACTGATTTCTTGGGGGGACAATCAGTAAGAGAGAGGAGGTCTACTTAAATAGAAAAGAGGTGGAAGACTACAAGAGAGGAACAACTGGTGAACAACTGGTTGGGGCTCAGAATACACATGAAATGACAAGGGAGAAATGAATGTACCAGAGAGGGCTGATACAGTGAGCAACTACATTGGGATAGACTAATTGCCACATTGGGTCTAGGCTACAGGTCTGGCTGTCTAAGTTGGGAGTGTACAGTAGAGAGGTGCACAGTGTATGTAATGATCATGAAACTATGTGTACTAAGAAGAGAGAGTATGTAATACTGTCTACAGAGAGATGTACATAAGGATTCCCAAAGGATAAACCATAGAGAGAGAGTATGGGATAGGCAGGGTAAGCAAGGTTATAGGATATCCAGTACCTGAGAGAGTAACCATGTGTAAGTATGTACAAGCACAGAGGAGTCTATGTATGTACTGCATGAGATCAGACCATATGTAGATATATGTATATGTAGTCATATGTATATGTAGTCATATGTGTATGTAGTCATAAGTATATGTATGTAGGTTGAATGGAGATATACCTATATAGTCTCCAGAGCCCTGAGGTTGAAGTTCCTGAGACAGTTGAGTTGACTGAGGGTAGACTGTAGATTGAGTTGTGCTGGGTGTCAGTATGACAGTACCCCCTGGTGAAGAGGAGGGCATCCCCTGATGACCATAAAAAGAGAGGTTGAAGAGGCCATCCGGTCTTGATCCTTCAGCTATGTCTGATTCCAGTTTGTCTCCACCCCACTCCACACCACCACCACCATTATCCACCACCACATTACCATTCCCTTCACCCTACCTTCAACCATCACCACCGACTACCCCATTACCATCACTAAGTCCCTTTACCAGATCACCTACACCTACATATCCAATGGAGAAGACCAACAATTACTACCCCGTCCAACAATATTACCCCAGCTGCGAAAGATGTTTGAAGATGGATCAAATTTGTACCACCAGTATACGCTTTAATTCCACCAAGTGTGAAAGTTGTAGTCAATTTGGAAGGCCCTGTGATATGGATAGGAGAAAGAGGAAGGCCATGGGGCCAACCCTATGGGTCCAGGATAAGAGTCAACCCTTTGAAATAAAGGAAGCTCCAGACAATGAGGCAATGACTTTAGGTGGTTCATCCAGGTTGGATGAATCTTCAGGTAAGTGCAACTGAGTATTTGTTTATTTTTGTTGAGGTTTGTTGAATGCTGATTGGTTGATTTGGATAGTTTGTTTGATGCAGGAAAGATTAAAAAAGGTCCAAGCCAAAAGAGAGAAAATGCGTAGAGAAGGTCAATTGGCATTGGATGGGACTTCAAGATTACGTGACAATGAGATGGGTGAGGCCTTCATACAATGGGGAGTTGCTGAACCAGAAACCCATGAAGAATATCTTGCATCACCGTCAAAAAGAGTCCGCAACAAAACATCCAAATTGGTTGTCAAACCTGTCAAAGAAGCATGTCAAAGCATCGAAGCAAGCCTTTGAAGCGTCAAAGGAGGCCGTCGAAGCGTTGAAGTAGGCCGTCAAAGCGTCAAAGTAGGCCGTCGAAGCGTCGAAGAAGGCCGTCGAAGCGTCGAAGTAGGCCGTCGAAGCGTCAAAGTAGGCCGTCGAAGCGTCGAAGGGGGCCGTCGAAGCGTCGAAGTGGGTCGTCGAAGCGTCAAAGGGTGCCGTCGAAGCGTTGAAGTAAATTGTCAAAGCATTGAAGAAGATGAAGACGCCGAAGGGAGTTCTGAGATGGATTTAAGTGACGTAGAGGAGGAAGAAGAAAGACAAATAATGGACGTAGAAGTGAATAAAGGGAAGGGGAAAGAAGCTAAAGAATCTATTGTTGATGAAGGAAGGAGGTCGGACAATTCTTTGGAGTTGGAAGATTTAAGGAAGAGAATAAAGGAATTGGAGGTAAGAGCAAGGACAGTAGAAGATAGAAAAAATAAGAAAAAAGGAATTGGAATGAGGGAAGCCTCTGTGGCTATTTTGGAAGAAATTGAAAATGGAGAAAGATTGGTCAAAATGATGGGAGGCGAAAAAGTAGGTGAAAGATTTAGAGATGATTTGATTTTGGATGAAGATCAGGTGAATCAATCTTTTGAAGTTTATAATAGAAACGGAAAGATGTTAGATTCAAATTTTCAGGAAGGTTTAAAGAGAGGTTGGGGAACTGAAATAAGAAAAGAGAAGTATGGTTATTTTGAAAACAGAAGAAGGAAAATTTTGGAGATCAAGAAGAAACTATCAGATATCTTAGCTTTTGCAGGCCATACATTTGAGATGGGAGCTACTGTTAGAGGACCTATTTCTTATCCGGCTAAAAAATTAGAATTAGTTAATTCTTGGATGAATAGAGTAAAAGAGTTGGAAGAACTTATGTGTGAAAATGTTTGAATTTTATTTGTAAAGGATTGATATTTTTATTTTATTTTATTTTATTTTTATTTTAAGAGTGAATTTTTTGAGATTGATTATTTCTTTTTATTATTATTATTATTATTATTATTATTTTTTTTATATTATTTTATATATTATTTTATATATTATTTTATATATTATTTTATATATATATATATATATATATATATATATATATATATATTTTTGATTTGAAAAGATATCTATTTTTCTTTATTTTAAGGGAGCTTTTGGTTTTAAAGGATAGAGTGTATGGAAATCTTGAAGTAAGGCAGGGCAGTTGGTGAGATTGGATTGAGGTTCCCAAGTGGTGCGTTCCTTGTTGTTTTGAAAGCCTTTCCATTCAACTAAGTAGAATAGTTTCCCCCTCTTGAGTTTTGAGTCAAGTATCTGAGACACTTCCCATTCTTCCTCTCCATCAATTTGAACTGGCTCAATAGGTGGTTGATGTCTGGAAGATAATGAGTTGTCTTGATAAGGTTTGAGTAAGGAGGAGTGGAACACAGGGTGAATGGTGGACCATTGTTGAGGAAGTTGAAGCTTGAAAAAATTTTTTCCAATCTGTTCTGTAATCAAAAAAGGACCTAACCATCACTCTGAAAGCTTATGAGTTGGACAATTAGTTTTGATATTTTTTGAAGAAAGCCAAACTTTGTTTCCAACAGCAAATGAGTCAGGAAAATCACTTCTTTTAAGGTCAGCATATCTCTTATAGGTTTTAATGGCTTTTTCCAATTCATCTGTCAGCTGCGTCTGATTTTGGTGAATCTGAGTTATGTAGTGACTGGCAGGTTGGTCATCTACTACATGCAGACTGTCAAAGTTGGGATGTCAACCATAAATGGTTAAGAAGGGAGATTGCTTTTTTGAAGTATGAGTTGAGTTGTTGTAGGAAAATTCAGCAAGAGGGATCCAGGTATCCCAGTTGTCTTGGTGATAACTGACATACATCCTGAGAAATTGTTCTAGAATCTGATTTACGCGTTCTGTCTGACTGTCTGTTTCAGGGTGATAAGCTGTGGAGAGATTTCTTTTTATCTGTAATTTTTTGCATACATTTTTCCAAAAGGAAGAAACAAATAAAGATCCTCTGTCACTGACAATTTCAGCAGGTAGTCCATGTTTGGAGAAGATGTTGGAGATTAGTAAGTTAGCTAATTCCACAGAGGAGATATCAGTTCTGGTTTTCATAAAGATAGAAATTTTTGAGAAACAACCAACAACCACTAGGATTGAGTCAAAACCATTTGATAATGGTAGTTGTGAAATAAAATCCATAGAGAGTGAAGTCCAGGGAGAATCTGGAATTGGTAAGGGTTGGAGGAGTCCAAACTTCTTGTGGTGACTGGACTTGTTTCTGCTGCAAGGGTAACAAGAAGAAACATAATCTTTGATAAAGGAGGTCATATTTTCCCAATGAAAATCTCTTTTGACTAGATCAATAGTCTTGTCTTGACCAGGGTGACCAGAAAGTGGAGAATCATGTTGTTGTTGTAAAATTTCTAATTGGAGCTGTTCATCTTCCTTAGGGATTGCTATCCTATCTTGAAAAATAAGAAGGCCAGTTTCTGGATCTATTAAGTAATTCTTGACTGTTTCTTTTTTGTGTAGCTTCTGAATAATCTGTTGAGTTGATTTGTTGGAAAGCTGGGATTTTATTAAGTTGTCCAAGTATCCATCAACCTGTTTAGTGGAAATGAAGAAAATTCTGGAAGTTTCAAAGTCAGTCAGTTTCAAGAGTTGTTTGAAATTTTCTGGTTTCTTTTCTGCATAGGGTACTCCCCCCTTGGGATAAATGTCATCTTGACGTGACAAGATATCAGGCACAATAGAGTGCTTTCCAGGTCTATAAACAATAGTGAAGTCAAATTCAGACAGGAATTCTCCCCACCGCGCTTGGCAACGAGTCAGTACTTTTGAAATCATAAAATATTTCAAAGATAAATGATCAGTGAGAACTTCAAAAGGAGAAGAGAGGCTAAGGAAATAATCTCTCCAAATCTTGATAGACCATACAATGGCTAGGAGTTCTTTATCATGGATTTTGTAATTCAGTTCAGCACTACCCAATTTCCTGCTATCAAAAGCAACTGGGTGTTTGGATCCATCAGGAGAAACTTGGGTGAGCACAGCCCCTAGGGCATAGTCACTAGCGTCAGTTTCTAAAAAGGTTTTTAAGGAAAGATTGAAATGGTTAAGGACAGGTGCTTTGGTAAAATCCTGTTTGAGGTTGTTAAACTGCTGAAGAGCATCTGGTGATAAAGGAAAAATGGGGTTGGCACCAGTGAGAGCAGTAAGGAGGTGAACCTTTCTGGAGTAGTTAATGATAAACCTTCAATAAAAGTTAGAAAAACCCAAAAACTGTTGCAAAGCCTTTTTATTTGTTGGTGTTGGCCAATCCAAGATTTTTTGAACCTTTGAGTTGTCCATTTCAATAACTTTCCTTGAGATCACATAACCTAGATAATCCACAGAAGAGGTATGAAATTCACATTCAGAAGCTTTTGCATATAAGTTGTTCTTCCAAATTCTGTTCAAGACTTCACACACATGAGCGGTGTGTTGTTCTAAGTCTTTGGAAAAAATAAGAATATTGTCAAGGTAAACCACCACATAGATGGTCAGAAGGTCACTGAAGATGTCATTAACAAGACATTGAAAAGAGGCAGGAGCATTATTCAGTCCAAAAGGCATGACCAAATATTCAAAACTTCCAAATTGGGTTCTGAATGCTGTAAGATGTTCATCTCCTTCTTTGATACGAAGAAGATTGTAAGCACCCCTGAGGTCGACTTTAGAGAAGATAGTAGAACCTGAGAAGACTGTTAGTAAGTGAGTCATTGGAGGAATAGGGTATTGGTTCTTGCAAGTGACAGCGTTAAGTTTGCAATAGTCAACACACAATTGTAAACTACCATCCTTCTTTTTCACAAAGAGGACAGGTGCACCAGTGCTGGAGGAACTGGAGCAAATGAAACCTTTCTCTATATTCTCCACTATATAGGCTTGTAGGGCAGTTTTTTCATGATGAATCGGAGAGTAGATAGGCCCAGCTGGAGGCAAAGGTCCTTCCAGTTTGATATGGTGATTTTAAGCACAGTGAGGAGGCAGTTTATCAGCTTTGACCTTGGAAAAAACATCTAAAAAGGCATGATAAGCTTGAGGAACTTTTTCCATCACGGTTTTGATTTCTTCAGCTTCTTCATCTTCATCCAAACCTTCAGCAGGGTTCTGCTTGGGTTCAGAGTCAGGATGAGAAATAATCATACACATAAGTTGAATGGATATATCATTTTCCATATCCTCCAAGAATTTCAGAAAATGTCCAAAGAATATCCAATTCGTAGAAATGGTTGTTGAACTCAAAGAAGCGTGTTGTGATGACTTAGATTCTGAAGTAGGGGAAGGACAGTGATCTGCAGGTTCACTGGCGGATAGGAAATAATGGCCAAAGAGAGTTCAACAGGAAGGGACTTACCTAAAGTTGGTTGGTGTCTTGGGGTGATCAATCCCAGTTGCCAATTTACCTCAGGGTTCCAGAAATGAAGAAAGTCAATATCCAGAATAATATCTTTCTTTGGAGGAGTATCAACAATCAAGAAGTCCCATTCTAAGTTGGGAATTGAGGGTAAGGAAAACCTGAAGTTTACCTTATGAGTTATATCCTGGGTTGGCGTGTTAGTAGGAGTAAATGGAATGAGAAAGATAGGAACAGATAGAGGAGTAGGAGATAAAGAGAACTTAGAAACCATAGATTTGGAAATGACGGATTTGGTTGCTCCTGAGTCCACAAGTATGCTGAAAGCTTGGTTATTAAGGAAAAAATGAAACGTAAGTCTTTATTATGGGAGTCAGAAGTGTTCTCTCCCAAAGCATGTACTCGGATATTGGAGGGGTGATGGTCATGGAGTACCACATGCTCATCACCTAGTCTTTTCCCTGTTTAGGTCTTGCTGAGTCAAACTTTTGGAAAGGTTTGTAGTCTGGTTGTTTTCTGCAAAGGTTGAACTTGTGAGGCCCTCCACAGTAACTGCACAATACTTCCTTTTCCCTTCTAGCTTTCTCTTCAGCCTTGAGGTGTACATCTTCACCTATGTTGGGATTTGGACGATAAGTTGGTTCAGGTGGGTTAGCCTTAGCCTTTCCCTTAAACCTCCCTTGGTAACTGGGTTGAGGAGCTTTGGAGGAATTGGATGAACTGGGACCAGGTCATGGAACTGAATGAGAACTATGGGATTTCTCCCTCATCCTTTCATGGTAACGTGTGTCATACTTAAGCACAATATCCATTAACTCTTGAAGGTTTTCTTGAGGTCCGCCGTATCCCGCTAGCTGATCCAGTAATCTGGAAGGTAGTCCCTTTCTAAAAAGAAAAGTGAAAGCTTTATCACCCCAGCCAGAAACCTTAGTCATTAAGGTCCTGAATTCAGTGATATAGTTAGAAGCATATCCTGTATCTTTCACTTTAAGAAGGGTTAGGTCTTTTTCAGCGCATTGGATCTCAATTCTGTCTCCAAACAAAGTATGAAGTTGTTGAGTAAAATGAAAGCATGAGTTAAGCAGAAATTCAGGTTCTGGGTTACCAAGGTGAGAAAGGTATGGTTGAATCCATTGACTAGCATTTCCGGATAGGTAAGAGACTGTAAAAAGAACTTTCTTCCTGTCATTAGCAAATACCCTCTCATCATTACCAAAGATGATTTCACAAGCTTGAAGAAAAGGTTGGAGCTTGGTTGGGTTAGTACCATCAAATCTTTCTGGAGAATTTATGGATGGTGATTTAAAGTTGGATGAAGGAAAATTATCAGCAGGTTTAGAAAGGCTAGTCATTGCTAAGGTCATTTGCTGAAGAATGGCCAGCAGGGCAGGGTCAGTAGAAGTACCCTGAGAAGGAGGAAGATTAGTAACCCCTTGAGAATTGGTTGGGACCGCAGTGTCATTAGAGGAAATACTTGGATTAACTCCTGGGGAAGGTGAATCAAAGCCACTCAAGATTCTTGAGTTGAATCCTGAGTCCTCATCTTCTTTGTAACTGTCATACTCATCCTCTTCTGGAAGTGGGACCAAGCTTGGGTCAAACGCAGGGGAGTCCAGTCCATGGTAACCTGGTACTGGATATTGACCTGCAATTCTGTGAAGACTAGCATTGTCAGAGGACGGAATGGAAGCAAGGGAAGCTTGTGGAATAGGTTCCAATAACCCACTATCCATGGGGGTTGAAGTAACAACCTCCGGGATTGGTAAGTTAGAGAACGTTCTTCCTCTTCCACGTGCTCCTGGTGTTGAAGGGTTAGCAGGTTCAGTGGTACCTCTACCTCTGGAACTGCGAGTAACAGCTGGGCTGGTGATGTGAGTGAATTGAGAACGTTGAGGAGGCATTGTATTGCTTTGAAGAAGTTACCCAAAAGTTGTCTTCACCGTAGAAAAAATAAAAAAGAAATATACCCAAATTTATTGAAGAATTTGGCCCAAAAGAAGCAGAGCGTCGAAGCCCGTCAAAGCCCGTCGAAGCCCAAGCCCTTCGAAGCCCGTCGAAGCCCGTCAAAGCCCGTCGAGCCCGTCGAAGCCCGTCAAGCCCGTCGAAGCCTGTCGAAGCAGGGGTAAAAATGAGTGATTTTTTGGGATTATAAAGAGGGTTTATGGATTTAAAAGGTTTATTGGAAAGGCCACAAATTCAATAGCCAGTCCAAGGATTGAAGGAAAGATGGGGGTTGATGAAAAGGCCACAAATTCAATAGCCAATTCAAGGAAGGTGATACAATGAAATGACCACAAATTCAATAGTAAAGTCAAGGGTGGTAGGAAGGATGGGATAAAATGAAATGACCACAAATTCAATAGTCAATTCAAGGGTGGTAGGAAGGATGGGATACAATGAAATGACCAAAAATTCAATAGTCAAGTCAAGGGTGGTAGGAAGGATGGGATACAATGAAATGACCACAAATTCAATAGTCAAGTCAAGGGTGATAGGTGGAAGGGTAAACCAACAGTGCCACAAATTCAATAGCAAAGTTTGGTGAGGTTAAATAAGGTAAGGAGTGTTTGGTTGGTGAAGATGGGGTTATTGGGGAAGAAATCAGTTTAATGTCACAAGGGCTGCTGAAGTCTAAGCAGGGCTTGGCACAAGGGCTACTCTAATCACAGTAGGCTTGGAAGAAAGGTTACTGGAGGAGGCTATGGAGCAGAGTAAGGTTAAAAGGGGTCAAGGTGCTGAATGACACTTGCTTGGATAGATACCTCACAAGAAGTAGTAAACTGATTTCTTGGGGGGACAATCAGTAAGAGAGAGGAGGTCTACTTAAATAGAAAAGAGGTGGAAGACTACAAGAGAGGAACAACTGGTGAACAACTGGTTGGGGCTCAGACTACACATGAAATGACAAGGGAGAAATGAATGTACCAGAGAGGGCTGATACAGTGAGCAACTACATTGGGATAGACTAATTGCCACATTGGGTCTAGGCTACAGGTCTGGCTGTCTAAGTTGGGAGTGTACAGTAGAGAGGTGCACAGTGTATGTAATGATCATGAAACTATGTGTACTAAGTAGAGAGAGTATGTAATACTGTCTACAGAGAGATGTACATAAGGATTCCCAAAGGATAAACCATAGAGAGAGAGTATGGGATAGGCAGGGTAAGCAAGGTTATAGGATATCCAGTACCTGAGAGAGTAACCATGTGTAAGTATGTGCAAGCACAGAGGAGTCTATGTATGTACTGCATGAGATCTGACCATATGTAGATATATGTATATGTAGTCATATGTATATGTAGTCATATGTGTATGTAGTCATAAGTATATTTATGTAGGTTGAATGGAGATATACCTATATAGTCTTCAGAGCCCTGAGGTTGAAGTTCCTGAGACAGTTGAGTTGACTGAGGGTAGACTGTAGATTGAGTTGAGCTGGGTGTCAGTATGACAGTTTTGAGGCAATTTTGCAGTGAAGATTGAAGGAGGATTTGGTGATCATTCCAAGAGAAATTTCTTTTCAGAAGAATTTGATTTCACTGTTTGGAACAATTACTATTTCCTTCATTATTCCAAGTGATGCATGGCCAAAAGAGAGATTTAGGCCTTTGAGTGATCTTGGCTGAGAATTGGTTGAGATAAAGCACTTTTTTCTTCCAATTTTCTCATATGTATCTAATTTCAAATTAGAGTGGAACATCCTTGTTTTCCATCTCATCTAAAAACAAGTCTGTATATTACTTTAAAATAATGAAGCATTTACCTCTATATTGTTTCTTCACTTACTTAATTTCATATTTGATTTCAACTTTCTGAATAAAATATATTAAATCAAGCTTGTGCTGGTTTTCAAATACAAAAAATACAAAATCCTTTTATGGTACCTCAAAGCATCAGCTTCAAAATTTGAATGTATAATTTTTACTTTGAGATTCTTTGTAGCATTGGGCTCTTTTCTTTGGACCAATTTAACTATAGCATTTTCCCCTCTGCAGTAGGTGGGGTGGGATTTTGAAATTATAGACAATTAATCAAACCCAAAACTTTTGCAAAATTTTTGTCCTGAAAGATATTTTTTATTATAAATTTCATATAATTTCTTGAATTGGAGTTCTTCCCTTCTTCTTTAAAATGTGAATATTGATTGGGTAAGTATTTCAAGCAATTCACAGGAAAGGAATACCTTAGATCCCATTAATTCCCCAAATCAACCTTATGGAGGACCCCTTTACAATGAAATTTATTTCAGAGCTACACCTATTGTTTCCCTTTATCAATTGTCCAAATCAGATTGAAATATCCTTTGATTATATTTCATCAACCAAATTTTCATTGCAGGCTTGTAGAAATGAACATTCCAAAATGTTTGGAAAACCAATGATTCTATTCAAGTTGGTTGAAGCCCTTGATGAAAATGCTTTGAGGGGAGTTAATTGCAGAACTAATTCAAGGAATACTGGAATGAAGCAGCCAGATAAATTCAAAGGTGGACACTCCCATAGAATTTCCTATTATTTCAAGTCTTGTGAAATAATATTCTTGAAAAAAAATGGCAAATTAATATCCAAAAAAAAGAAAAGTTGCTTCATGTGAATTCCTTCTTTGGAGGTAGAGATTTGCCATGGTTCAATTCATATCTCAAAAAAATTGAAAAAGCCAGGTTTTCCTGTATCCTAAATAATTGTAAAATGTTTTAGAAAAAGATCTTTAGCCTTTTGAGAAAACCAAAAGATGTTTAAAAATCAAATTAAAAAAATAATAAATTGGATTAGAAGGAGAATATTCATAATTTGAAGCATGTTTCACATTTTTGAAATTAAAATTCTTGCATCCACCCAAAAAAGGGAAACTTATTATTTCACTTTTGAAGAATTCTACCAGCTTGCCTAACCAAAAAAGCATTCTTTTTCTGGCCACAAGCTAAAATAAACTCAGAATTTGATTAACTGGGTAATTTACCTTGATAGTTCCTATAAAAGAAATAATGGCTGGAAAAAGGAGAAAATAACCAATTGAATTTGAAAAACTATGAATCTTCAGATAAATAATTTAAAAAATGAAAGAAGTGCAAACCAGATGATACTTTTGACTCCAGCTTTAATAGGGTCAAACATTCATCTAAAACTGCAATACTCCTGTATAAAGATCCTGATTTTCTAAAAATTGAAACAATTTCAAAGAGAAAGAAGGGAGGATTGTGTATTTCCGGCTGAGGAAAGCATGATATGAATTATTTTTCTGAGAAAATAGCTTGAGAAGAATCTAATTCAAACAACAATATTGCAATTTCCTTTAGACTGGCTAAGAAAAATACAAATTATCTAAATATTCTTTAAAAATTTGAGATCAGTCACAATACAATTTTGAAATTTGTTTGTTTCAATTCCAACAATAAAATTTTAGTGTAATTTTTGTTTTAGGTGCTAATTTATCTTTAATATGTGTCTAATTTTCTCTTTCTAAGAATCTTATTTTTTTCAGATATTTGGAGATAGACCAGTTACCTGCCTATCTAATAATTAGTGAACCAAAAATTTCTCATTGGCTTTCCCATAAGGCAGGATGAATTTTTGAATTTTCAATTTTCACCAGCTTTGAACCAGATTTATTTGAATTGTATATACCTGCAAAGGAGAATACCATCCTAGGTCATGAATTTGTAGTGTATTCAAACCCTGATATCAATTGGGAACAAGGATTAATTAAATCGAAAAACTTGCATCCAAAGTGTGCTCTTTCTCCTTCAACAAAGGAATCAAATAGCCTAACCAACTGTATGCCAAAAATGTGACACAGATGTAGTGTTGATTATATAATAAAGCCTAGGTGATTAGTCATCCTTTTAAGTATCATTAACATGTTACAAAAATTGTGTATCACAGTTTTTAATTATAATTATATAAACCTTGATAAAAGTTAAGTGAGACCTTCAACCTGAACCAAGCTATAAATTGCATGATTCCAACTGGGTCAGGAGATTACAAGGGCGGAATGTGTTGAAGAATGAAAAAAAAGAAGAGAAGAATAGACAAAAGGAAACACACAACTCTGCGGGATTCTACAGGCTGGTTTATGGCCTGTATGAAGGCTTAGGTAGAATTTTAGCAGTTCCAACTTGGTTGAGTTGTTTGACTTGAGACCTTGAGTTGAGCGGTTGGGCGACTTTGTCCTGGATGGTGGGTTGGATAGGTTGAAAGATGCTGGAAGTTATAGGAAGCTGCCAATGGCGGTCTGGGGCTGAGGTGTTGATCAGATTGAATTAGAGCCAGTGACAGCAGAGAGTAGACAGCTGCGTGATAGTGGCGCTGGCGCTGGTGACAGCGTGAGACTAAGTACAATGGATGAATAGTAGCCACACATGAGAACAAGCGGTAAATAAGGAAGCTGAAAGAGTTGTGAGACAGTGAATGTAGAGAAAAATGACAGGACAGAATGAGAGTGAACAAGGAAAGAAAGAGGAAAGGTTTGATCTCAAAAGGCTGGCTCAACCCAGCATTAGGATGTAAGGAAATTTAACAACCTTTCAATGGCTTTTGTACTGGCGGCTTTGGTTAAGGAATCTGCCAGCATGTCCTGAGATGAGATAAGTTTAAGTGCAACCAAACCCTTATCCCAGTCCTTCATAAGGCTTTTGAGTTTGATGTTGATGTGCTTTGCATGCGACTTGGACCCAAATTTTTGAATCATGTTGTTGAGGCCCTTGTTGTCAATCAGGTGCATCAGTGGAGAGAATGAGGTTCTCCATATCTTGCCAAAAAGGTGGTTGATCCAGCGGCATTCAAGATGGCTAGCTGAGAGTGCATTGCACTCAGCTTCTGTAGAGGAGTGGGCTATTGAGCGCTTTTGCGGGCTTGTCCAGTAAACAGCGCAACTTTTGAGAAATACCAGGAACCCCTTTTGTGAGAATCTGTTTTTGGGGTCATTGCCCCACGTGGCATTGCTGTAGGCCACAAGATGGTTGGCTTTTGACTTGCAACAGAGTATAAGTTTGAAGTCAATAGTTTTGAGGAGGTATTGCCACACGTGGATGACTTCCTTCCATTGGTTGATCCCAGGGTTTTTGGATAATCAAGCCAGACTAGAGACAGCATAGCTGATGTCAGGTCTCTCCAGGGTGGCTATGAAGTTGAGCCAACCTATGGGCAATCAATAGCTGACATTGAGAGCCCTGAATTTCTTGAATTCTTTGTCAGTTGCGGGAAGTAGGTGGATGCCGGCTGAGCAGGGGTTGTTTAAAGGTTTAGCGTCTTGTAGGTTCAGTTCCTCTAGGCCTTTCTTGATATGAGCTGGTAAGGAAAGATGTATTAAGTCTTTGCCTTGCTCAACTTTCATGCCGAGTAGAGTGTTGATTTTGTGGGCTCTGGAGTCCCCAAACTGAATTAAGAAGGCAATTTTGAAGGTTTCAACATCACCCACCACTACCAGATTGTCAACATGAAAGAATAGCGCTGAGTGGCCATCTTGGTGAAGGTATAGGCAGGGGTTGGAATTGCTTTTGATGTAGTTCTGGCTGATGATCCATTTCTTCAATGTCAAGTACCAATTGAGTGGTGCTTGTTTTAACTCATAGAGTGATTTCTTTAATTTTAAGAACTTGGAGGTCCTTTTTGATCCAACCGGGTTTTTAATGAAGACATTTTCACTTAGTGGGGCATGGAGTAATTCTCCTTTTACGTCAAACTGGAGCAGCGGCAGTTGCTTGTCTATGCTGTAGACCAGTAGAGCTCTTAGTGACGCAATTATGCCGGTTGGAGAAAAGGTTTCAAGGTAGTCTATTCCGTACCTCTGATTGAAGCCTTGAACACAAACGCAAACTTTTTGGGTGACTTCGCCAGTGTGGAGGTCTTCTTTGCAACAGAACGTCCAATTGGTGTCCAGTGGGTTCATGACTTTGCTCTTGAAGGCATCTTCCCAGACACCTAGGACTTCAGCCATGTTGATTTCTTTTTTAATGGGACCTACCCATTCATCCAAATGGAGTGCATTGTGTATGTTCCTCAGGATTTCAGAGTGGTAGTAACTGTATCTATCAGGTGGTTTGATTAGATTTAAGTCACGGAGATGAGGTCTAACCGCTGATTCAATTGCACAGTCACTCTGATTGTTGCTGTTGGTGGTGTCTATTGGTATGGGTTTTTCCTTTTTGGACTCGGGACTGAGGTTTGGTAGGGCAAATGGTTCAACTGGGAAGTTTTTGGAGGTGAGGTCAAAACCAAGGTTTTTGGTAGTTTTGGCAAGATTAGTCTCAGTGATTGTCTCTTTGTTTTTGAAGGGTGGCTGCGTGGAGTCCCTTTTGAGGAATGAAATGTATTTTGAGTTGATTAACTTACCGGTTTCTGAGAGGATTTTGTATGAGAGTAGTTGGGGGTTGAAACCAATTACAGCTCCCTGTTCCCCCTTCTTGCTGAGCTTTGCAATGGTCTTGAGATTGTTGGAAAGATACACCACAGGACTGCCAATAGGTTTGAGGTAGTCGCAAGGCAAGGGGGCTTTGTGGAACAGTTCCCACAGAGACTTCCACCCTTTTTGAGACAGTATTTGATTGAGGGCAACACAAAACCCTTGAATCACAGTATACCAGAAGTTTTTGGGGATTCTGGAAGATCTCAAGGTAGATCTTACCAATTCTATGATGGTTCTGTTTGCACTTTCAGCCTTCCCATTGTGCTGAGGGTGGTAGTGCTTGTTGACCAGGTGGTTGATGCTTTTAGATTTGAAGAAATTTGAGAGCTGGTGGTTTAAGAATTCTCCACCTCCATCCAAGAGAACTTCAGTGGGATACCAGTGTTGATTTTTGGCTTCATTTTTGATGGCAAAAATGATGGTTTGAGTGGCCACGTCTTTTCTGGGCAAGGGAAATGAGGAAATGTAGCCTGATTTGTTATCCACAATGGTTGAGGAGTGTTGGTGGCCTCCTTTGCTGAAAGGATTCAGCGGTCCTATTAGGTCTAGATGAAGTCAATCAAATACTCTGTTGGCCAACGTCTGCTCATCTTTGAATAGAGTTTTGGCAATCTTGCTTTTCTTGCAAGCCACAAATTTGAAATTGATTTTTGAGTCTTGATTGATGGTTTTCCCCAAGAACTTCTCCATTCTGTCAATCCCTGCATGGCCAAGCTTCAGAGGGAAGTCTTCAACTTTGGTTATGGAGAGATAGAAGGTGCATTCAGAGGACCTAGTTGGGGTGTTGATGATCAGTAGGTTGTTCAGGATGGAGCCTTCCAGAACAGTTTTGTTTCTGAGATAAACATAGAATTTGGCTGGCTTGCTGTTTAGCTCAACCCAGAGTTTGCATCCCTTTTTGAGTAGGCTTCCCATGGATATTAGATTTACAGTGGCTTCAGGGACCCAGGCTGCGTTAGTGAGGTGAACGGTGTTTGAGTTGCACTTAATTGCAGAGGTATCTAGACCTTTAATGGGGATGCTTGCTCCTTGTTTCCTGGTGAAGATTTGTTCTTGTCCTGTTTGTTCTGAAAAGCTTTTGAAGCTTTCCCAATTTTGAATCATGTGGATCAAGCATCCACTTCCAGGGATGAAGCAATCTTTGTTGGGGTTGCAGGTGAGTTTGGAGTTGCAAAAGAACAAGTAGAAGTGTGATTCTTCTGCCCTTTTAGCACTGGGTTTTCTTCCCTTTTTGGGGGAAAATTCTGGTTTGAGTTCAGGGAATTCCACCCAGCAGGCAGAATGTGAGTGATTGGTAACAGCAGGATTGTGTTTTACATTCTAACATCTGGGATAGGAGTAGTGAGGCTTGGAGTTGGAGTGAAAGAGGGCCAAGTTGGTGTTGGTCAAATCAAGTCCCTTAGATTGAGCTTTGTTTTTGTGATGTATGAGGTGGCTCAAGACCATAGAAACAGTCAGATTGGAGCCAGAGTGCATGATTTGAAATCTTATTGCCTTCATGGATTTGGGAAGCTTGAACAGAATTAGGTAGCTATGGATATTGGAGGGTAGTTTGATACCAACTTCCTTGAGTTTGCTGAGATGGAGCTTTACAGCAGTGACAAAGGAATCTATGTCCTTTTGGTCAAAGGCCAGGTAGAGGAAGTTGAAAAACATGCGGGCTCTATGGCCTGCTTGGCACAAAGAAAAGCGGTTTTTGGCAGCTATCCATATTAGCTTTGACAAGTCTTCATTGTTGGCATTTATGATGTTTGTGTGGGTTGCAGTTTCAGGTTTTGACATCAGATATCCGGTCATTTTTTTGTCTTCAGGGATTGGGTGAGTTGATAAGGTGTAGGATTCCTCTCATTTTGAATAGTTTCTAAATTTTGTTTTTCCAAATTGAGTAGTTGGATTTGGTTAATAGGGGGGTTCAATCCATGAGGGACTTTAGGGAAAGAGCTTTGAAGTTGGATTCAGTTCCTGTTCCAGGAGTTTCTGAGGTTCACAGTTGGGTAGATCTGGTAGAGCTGGATGGATCCACTTTGTTTTTAACTGTGAGAAAAGTTAAGTGAGACCTGAAACCTGAACCAGGCTATAAATTGCATGATCCCAGCTGGGTCAAGAGATTACAAGGGCAGAATGTGTTGAAGAATGAAACAACAGAAGACAAGAAGAGACCAAAGGAAATACACAACTCTGCAGGATTCTAAGGGCTGGGTGATGGCCTGTATGAAGGCTTAGGTAGAATTGTAGCATTTCCAACTTTGTTGAGTTGTTTGACTTGAGATTTTGAGTTGAGTGGTTGGGCAACTTTGTCCTGGATGGTGGGTTGGATAGGTTGAAAGATGCTGGACGTTATAGGCAGCGGTCAATGGCGGTCTAGGGCTGAGGTGTTGATCAGATTGAAGTAGAGCCAGTGACAGCTGCGTGATAGTGGAGCTGGCGCTGGTGACAGTGTGAGACTAAGTACAATGGATGAATAGTAGCCACACATGAGAACAAGCGGTGAATGAGGAAGCTGACAGAGTTATGAGACAGTGAATGTAGAGACAAATGACAGGACAGCATGAGAGTGAACAAGGAATGAAAGAGGACAGGTTTGATGTCAACAAACCTCACTTGTTCTTCCCTTGCTATTCTTTCCTTATGAAATCTATTTTACTTGCTTGAACTCTGACTTTCATTCCACACCATTTCTGGAGTCTCCCTTCTTTCCAGTACCATCAAGACTCATTTTTAGCATGATTTGGGTTCTCACCCATCCTGGATTGCTTAATCCATCTGCTGAATCTCCAGCTTTATCCATTTTGGATTGCTTCAAGTAAAAGGCTTCCTTCCTCTGTTAGTTATCTGCCACCCTGGCTCTGTTTAAAGCCTCTGTGTGAGATTATAAAAGTGGTTTTGTTGAAAAATATCTACCAGGAGAATAGGAATATCCTGAAATCCCATCACAGTTTTCCTCTTTGAATGATTTGGGAGTTATTTATCACTTATTGAATTCATTTATTTCCAGTTTATTTGAGAATAAGCTTGCAACTAATAAATTTTATATTCTCAGATCCTTAATTGTTTCTCATCAGTCCAATAGTTTGAGTTGAATCTGTCAGCTTGCTACTATTGCAGAGCAATCTGCAAAAGTAACAAAAATAACATAAAAACAATAATAATACAATTAACCTAAGAAGGAGTAGGAAAACCAAAAAATATTATTACAGAAATGGATTCTCCACCCAAAATTAGGTAGGGTCACTCACTGATCCCACCCTTGAAATCCAACTCCTTATATTTTTAAATAATTAAGGAAAGAAAAACCAAAATACTACGGCTCCATTATTGAGCTTTTTGGCCAATTAAATATTTCACATAAGTTGTCACGTATAGGTTTCACACCTAAAATTTAGTCAGAATTGAGGTGTTGTGTATATTTTAGGAGTTATGGGCGGAAATGTGTTTTGTCACAATTCCCGCACGCAGCCGCGGCAGCCAATGCACCCACGCGCGGCTGAGATACAGCCTTGTCACTCCGTCGAGGTTGTGTATGCAGCCCCGTGCCTCTGACAAGTACGCAGCCACGGGACTACAGGTTGACAAGGTGACAGGCAGCCTGAGAGGCTCAGGTACCGCGTAAACATGCTACAACATACACGGGAACTTCCTACATATGTAATAAATGTTCCCGTGGATAGTAGACTGTCTAAAAATACATAATATTATATAAAAATACATAATATTATATAAAAATACATAATATTATATAAAAATACATAATATTATATAAAAATACATAATATTATATAAAAATACATAATATTATATAAAAATACATAATATTATATAAAAATACATAATATTATATAAAAATACATAATATTATATAAAAATACATAATATTATATAAAAATACATAATATTATATACAAATACATAATATTATATACAAATACATAATATTATATAAAAATACATAAATAATCCTTATACATATTTTTTCTTTAATATAATGCAAAGTACCAAGAATGTCAAAAAATAAGACAATGACAACTTCTGAAAATATATTAAAATACTTTAATATACTTTTATGGGAATTGCTAGACATCAATATCTTCGTGACATACTAAGGAAACTAATAATGTAAAGATATTACATGAATTCACATGACTTATCTTTTTCATTAATTATCTTACTAAATCAACTGGAACTTGAAAATAAACAGTAAAATCAATATTATGACTTTTACTCCAGTTATATAATACATAATGAGAGCTTACCTGACATCAAGATGTCTGTAGAAACTTCTATTAATATAATTATTAAATTACTGAGAACATTTACTAAGGATAATTAATTACATAATACATAAATAGGACAGATTAGTGTTATTCACACATCCTGATGTCTATTATAAGGTGGAATAATTCCCATACCCTGAGGAATTAGATGCTACCCTTGCTATAGCACCAAGAAAACATGACAGGCTACCTCTGGTTACCCTGCTAGCCTTAGTGTCCATCCCTTTGAGCACCTAAAACCCTCAGAAGGACAATATTGGGACTCCAAAAGCTATAAATAAAGAGCTCTTTTGAGGATATTGATGTGCAGATACCCAGTAATATTCATATCCAGACGCCGTGCCAAGGTAATCAAGTACTTATAAGAGATAAGTAAGTGATTTATGGCAATTTCTGATCAGTAGTATCTGTCCTCAACCTGTTTTTATCAATTAAAACTGATTAACAACCTTATAAACCCCAGTATACAGGTTTAACCCATCAGTACAGGTCTCAAAACAGATACCCAAAGGATTCAATAATATACCAGTAGGTTTTATTATCCTTTCTCTGTTGTGGTAGCTTGGCTACAAGGCCCTACCACTCCATTGTGTATTTTATATACATATTATCTTTGGGTAAAATATTCTTTAAACTAAAGAGCTTAAAGTAACCAGGACTACGTGTTTTCATACTGAAATCCCTGAAGAGAGGTGTTAAAGATCCCCAATATAATTGTGGCCCCTCTATAAATATTTTATAATCAATTTATTCATATTGATTCAAAACAATAAATAATAACCAAACCACTTAACCTTGCAATAAGCTTAATCCAAATATTCTACGGATTTTTGCTGCATTTATTAAATAATATATTTATTATTTACTCTATCACCTCTGGTAGCTAAATGATAGCAAGGGTCTTGGCATCCAGGAGGCTGAAAATTGGGGGTCTGGCCCGGAAATATTCCATTTTATTATATTTAATACCTTGGACCAGAAATTTTCACAAAAAAAATAAAATCAAAGATAAATTTATCTGACTTTGTAACCATGATTTATTATTAAATTCTTTTGCAGTGGATTTCAAAACCAATGCAGAATTAATAATCTATTATTTAAATCTTTTAAAGATAAGAAAAGAAGAATATATTAAAAATTATAAACCTACTGGTTGGAAAGCTTTAACTCAAGCTGAGCAACTTATTATCTCTTATTCACGTCAACACTTAGATAAACTCCTTGAACAAGAAGATCTTGAAAGGCGTATCAACTTTCAGGCTCTATTAAGGAAACATAAAGCTTGGAAAAAATACCATATAAATTATTTTTTGAAATATAAAAGTAAGTATACAACTTGCATTACCATATTATTTTTTAAAATAATATTGATATATTTTATTAACCAATAAAATACACTTTTTATCAGTGAACCCTCCTGTACCAGAAACCACCGCCACTGAAGTTGATCTGCTGGATCAGGAAGTCCCAGAAATCTCTGGACGCCCTGAAAATATTGATTGGGCAGGTGAAGACCTCATTGGAACCCACCAAGACCCCGTAGGATTACCTACTAAGGATCAATTTAACCCCAATAAGGTCTTGGTACCTTTGAATATCAATTTAAGTGAGTTTTGAAATAAAACTTATTTTAACGGTGTGGAAAATTTTGAGGTTATCCCTCACGAAGTTGTCCCTAGTTACGGGATCAATGGTTCTAGCGTCTGTAAGACCAAGAATGCTTCCTTTCCTTTCCTCCGAGAGAGAGAGAGTGAGAGAGAGTCCGATAGAAAGATATGCTATGTTGTGCTCCCCCTACAACCCGGAGTCGAGGGGAAGGGTATTTGAGCCCTCCCCCTCAACCCTAACCTAAGCACAAGCACAAAGACAGACTGGCAACCATGAAGAAGGAACCCTAGAACCAGAACCCTGACCCATCCCTAAACCCATACCCATGCCCTATCCCCGCCAGCTCGCCTGCCATTACGCGCATCCAGTTCGTCTTTTCGTGGCGCAGCCCTCCGCCGCGCGATACCCAAAGTTCACCGCGCTTGCGCGCATCCACCCGACGCGCCGTCGTGGATTTCCTGTCCCGTGGCCGGCCCGCGCTCGCGGCTGCCCACGCATATAGCCCCGCTGTCGCCCCGCTTTTTCCTTCCCCGACTAGCCGTTCCGAGAACCTGGTCGGCCCAGCTCCATCCGTGAGTCGGACATCCAAGCGGGTTGCGGCCCGCCTCCCTTAGTTAGGCCCGGCCCGCAGTCGCGTGCTCGATCCCGCCGCGCCCACTGCTGAGCCCGCAGCGGCTACTGCTGAACCCGCAGCGGCTACTGCTGAGGACCGGCGCACCCCCACTGCTGAGCCTAACCTACCAGATGCTGAGCGCGCAGGCCGCGACGCAGTCCCCGACCCGAGGCTATATAATGACACCACATCCCCCCCCAACTTGAGTTCTGTCCCCAGAGGTCCCTTCCCATCGCCACCTCGACTACCCGCACCCCGCTCCTCCCTACCCACTCCTCTTCTCACACTCCACCAACTCCCCTCCCACGCTCATTGTTGTCATGCTCCCCTGCGAATTCTGCGCCCGGCACGGGCACGCGTGCTCGATCGCTCCTGGTTGACGCGCCTGTGTTGCTTGCCGTCGCGGCCATCGCCGTTGCTCGCTTAGCGATGGCATGCCCCGAGCCCCCCCCAACTTCGGCTCCCGCCCCAGGCCGCGCAAAAGGGCTCGTCCCGACCCGTTTGTGGTTTCGGACGACGACACCATCTCGGAGGACCCGTGGACTCCGCCGGGCTCGCCTTCCCGCCGCCCTCCGTCGAGCAAGGGCCGCAACTTGGCTTCCCCCTTTCGCCGCGGAAGGAGGATTTCTCGTCCGTTGACGACTATTGGAGGGCCGTACGATTCTGGTCGGACCGCGTTTGGATGAGGGAAGGCGCAAGGGACCCGCGCCTCGATGAGATTCTCCGGCGTCGCGCTGCTGCAGCCCCGGTTCCCCCTCCGGCCCCTACACCGGCTCCTTCCGCCCCGGCTCCACAAGGTACTCAACCGCCGCCTGTGTCACCAGCGGTCTCGGATGGGAGGCCTACTACCCCCAAGGTCCCTCCTCCGCCGTCCCCAATCATTGTTCCGTCATCGCCCCCAGATGGACCGAGCCCTCCGCGCGACGCCCCGGGGACCCCCTCATCACCTCCTTGCTCGCTCGGATCAAGCCCCGTCCCAGCACCGGCACCACCTTCCCTCAATTCCCCCAAGATCCCGGAGATCCCGGTTGTGATGGCACTCCCGGCGGCTGGCTTCGAGGCGTTTGCGGAACGGTTGACCGCAATGCTCCGCAACTTCCTGGCGACCCCCGGAGCCCAATCCTCCGAATCCCGGCGCGAGTTCTTGGCGTCTTACCGGGCCCTTCTGGCATCATCAAGGGTGGACATGGAGGAAATGATGCGAATGGCTTAGACGCCACCACCCCCTTCCTTTTCTCCCTTCCCGCCTACTTTTCTTATCCTATTGTTGTACCGCGTTTGTTGGAGAAATACATGTTGCTGCGCAAGGAAAAGAAAGGGCCGCGTCCGCGCGTCCGGGTGGAAATTGAGTAAAAGACCGAGAGCCGCGTCCGCGTGAGAAGTGAGTGTGAGTGAGGTTGAGGTTGAGATCCACGTCCGTGCGCTCCCTCCGTGAGAAACCGTAAGTGACCAGTTATTCCAAGAAAAGAGGTACCTGGACCGCCCCAGACGGACTGCCACACAGTTCCCCGTACCCGTACTACAAAACAAAACAAACACCGCGCCAACAGCGCGCGCTCACAACCGGGAGTATAAGGGAGAAGCGATGGGAACGAACATTCTGGGGTGTCTAGTCGTTCCGGCTGTGAACCGGCTAGAGCACCCCCTTACCAAGCTAAGCTTAAATCCGCGTCCATACCATCCCTGACCGTCGCGCCCGTCCGTTGAAGAAAGAAACAGGAGAGAAATAGAAAAAAAGGAAAGAAAACAGCCCGAATCCAAAGAAGAGAAAGAAAATATCCTATATTTATTATTCCATTCATTTCATTTTTTTTTTTTTTTTTTTTTTTTTTTTTTTTTTTTTTTTTTTTTTTTTTTTTTTTTTTTTTTTTTTTTTTTTCTTTGCAGAGCTCTTCGTCCCGCCATCTGTGCGCGGGGCTCGTCCTCGCGTTTGCGGGCCCAACACCACGCCGCGCCCGCGTACCTGCAATAAATAAACCATAGCCAGTACCAATCCAAAGCCAAGCCCAAACCAAAACATAAGGAAACGAACATTCTGGGGTGTCTAGTTGTCCCGGCTGTGAACCGGCTAGAACACCCCCTCACCAAATCAAGCTTTAACTACCTAGCGCCCCCCCCAGCTTGACAGCTGTCCCCAGTCGTCTGCAACCTCCTACTTCTCCGGGGTCGCGCGTTGCGCTCCGCTACTTCGCTGTCCAAACGATCCGCGCCGTCGTCCGTCTCTGGGACCGCCTCGCCCCCGAGCCCCAAATCATCGCTCGCCGTCTCGTCGAAGGAAGTGGAACCGCGTGCAAAGAAGCGTTTTACGTGCGAAGCCGCGGCCTTCCGCTTAAGCGGCGTCCCGTCCAATTCCTCAAGCCCGTAGCTGCCGCCCAAGAACTTAGAGGCCACGCAGTACGGCCCGTTCCACCGGTTGGCGAAAAGCCGGCCCCACTGGGATTCCAGACTCCGATTATACAGCAAGACCAGGTCCCCCTTCCGCAGCGGATCCCGGAGCCGATGGGAACAGCGCTCATCCCAATAGCGGACTGACGCCGTCCGGGTTTTCTTCAATCGCTCCGCGGCCTTTCCCAAGGTCTCCTCACGCCTAAGGAGCTGTTCAGCCCGCGCCTCGATCAGATCCGCGGATGTCTTAACCTTCCACCAATCCACGCCCAAAAACGTGTTCAGCTTGATGTCCACGGGAAGCACGGGCCGCTGCCCGTAGAGTAGCTTGTAAGGCGAATACCCCGTCGACCGCTTCACGGAGATCTGATCGGCGAAAAGGACCGCGGGGAGTGCCACCTGCCACTTTTTGCCGTCCTCACCGCACATTTTCACCAGGGCATCCTTGATTAGCTGATGCCCCCGCTCGATCATCCCCGCGCCCTCTGGGTAATATTCCGTCATGCGGCCAAATTTCGCTCCACAACTCTGCACCAGCGTCATCAGGCGTCCCCAAAACTCCGCCCCTCCGTCGAAGGTGACCAAGCGAAGCGACCCATAGCGCGCGAACCAGTCTTCTTCCAGAAACTGAGCCACCTTTTCCGCCGATAGCTTTGCTAGGGGCCTCGCTTCCACCCACCCAGACAGATCGTCGCGCGCAACCAGCAAATACGCAAACTTACCCGCCTTGATGTGGACCACGTCCAGCGAAACGCGCCCGAACAGTGCGTCCTCGCCCGTGGGGCGGCCGACCTCCTTGGGCAGCCTTGAGCTTCGCCGTTGGCAGGCCTCGCACGACTTCACCCAGTCGCGCACCGTGCGAACAACCCCCGGCCACCAGAACCTCGCTTTCACCCTCCTCCGCGTTTTGACCTCACCCCAATGACCAAGGTCGTTGTGCAGACTTCCTAGAATTACCTCCTGGTCGGCCCTAGAAGTCGCGACAACAAGAGGCACGGAACCGCTCCGCCGCCATAACTGACCGTCCTGTAAGAAGAAGTTCAGAACGTTTCGCCTCACCCATCGGGTGACTGTTTCCGTCGTGCCCTCGGGGAACCGGAGATCCTGCAAATAAGAGCACAAGACCGCGTAACGTCCCGACTGACGCAACGGAAGACAAACCGCCGCCTCCGTCTTTCCTACCCGAACGACCGGAGCTTCCACATCCAAGGGTTCCGCCCCCTTGTATGGGTTGTCCCGCGGGTACCGCAACAGCGCGTCCGGCATTGTGAACGCCTTTCCTGGGATGTGCACCACGTTAAAGGAGAATAACTGGAGGAACGCTACCCACCTGGTCATGGGCGCGTTCGGCAGCGTTGGTGAGTTAATCATTTGCGCCAAGGCCTCCGCGTCAACCAGGAGCTTGAAGTGCACGCCCCACAAAAGGTGCTGCAACCGCCGTACAATCTTGGTGACACCGCACAGCTCCAGCTTTGGCTGCAAATACCGACTCTCTGTTGCGGTAAAGGTGACCGATTTGTAGAGCACCGGCCTATCTTTTCCGTCCTCCTCCTGAGTAAAGACCCCCCCGGCGCCAAACTTGCTAGAGTCGACCGCCAGGCGTATCCCTCCGGCGTCGTAATCGAGGTCCCAAAGGACAATGTCGCGCCCCACAATTTCCTTGAGTTTTGCGAAAGCGGCATTGCATCCCTTGGTCCACTTCCACTCCGCCCCCTTACGCGTCAATTCCCGCATTGGGCTTGCTACTTCCGCGAACCGCTCGATGAACATGCGGACGTAGCTGCACAACCCCAGAAACTGCAGAACGTGCGACACTGTCCAAGGGGTCGGCCATTCAAGAACCTTATTCCGCTTCTTCTCCGCTATTCGCCTCCCGTCGTAGGCCACGACATGCCCCAGTACTTCGAGCGCCGGAACGCAAACCGCCAACTTTTTCCCGGACACAGTAAGGCCTGCCTCCTCAATTCGGAAGAGGACTCGTTCCAGAGTCTCCGCGTATTCCCAGACAAATCGCGGGATTGCGGGTGCATCCTCTAGGACCGCGCCCTCGTAGTCTGTCCTGGGGCCTTTAATGCCAGCGTCGTTGATGAAGATCTGCACGCCTTCCGGAAGGTCGTCGCGTAGTATCCAGGTCATTTGGGCTTGGTATACCGCCACTGAGTTGGTCGCACCTTGCGGTAGCCGCGTCAGCTGCATCCTCCCTAGCCCGGTTTCAAACGCCGTCAGTGGCCGCGAGTCAGGGTGGAGTTCTCGCTGGTCATATCCCCCCATCACGTCCACCATCCCGTAGCAAGCGCGCCCGGCCATCGACTCCAGAAATTCTTCAACGCGCGGGGGAAGCCCCGCGTCGCGAATAGTGAACGAATTTAGCCTCTGAAGGTTGTGAACAATCCTTAGCAACTTCCCGTCCTGCTTAACGACCGCGAAGATAGGACTCGAGTAGCTTGACGTGGATTGCTCGTAAAGCCCCGTCCTCACGCGCTCCCGTACCAACTCCAGAAAGGGCTCCCGAACGGTACGGGGGATCGGAATCGGCTTGATTTGCCACGGTTCGTGAGGGACATGGGAATAACGTAAGGGTCCCCGATCTCACCTCTCAACAACCCGCACTCGTCCGGTCCAAAAGCGAGCGCCTTCTCCCTCATCACCAATACCGACACCAGCAGATCCATCTCCTCCGCACTCAGCCATCCCGTTGGTCCGAAGTTAAGGGCGTCCACCCGCTCGTCCGTGATTCGCGCCGACCGCGTTACCCATCCATTCTTCCTAAGGGGCGTCTCCCACGGGTCGCGGGACCACGCAATTGGTCGTAAGGGTCCGTTGAGCCCCTGAGGCATTGGCTCCTTCCGCGGCCGGACTTTCCGCGCTATCGGTTTGTACTTGCCCGCATTACACCGCGCCATCCAGACCCAATTGTCGCTGTCGTAAGTCCTATTAATGACCAGACCGGGGCTTTTGCCTTTGCTCACGACTGTGGCACGATGATAGGGTTTTCGAAGCGTAGCGCCTTCCGGCAATGCATACTGAGGAATGGGACTTACTTCTGGCACCTGCGCCCCACGCGCGCCCTCCCCCACTTGCTCCTCACCTGTCGGCCGCCCGTGCTGAGCCGGAGCCTGCTCCGCACGGTTCCCGCGACCAACTAGAAAAAATCCTCCGCAGGGTAACCCTTACGGTCAACCCCCGCGCCGGACTCTTTGTTGCCGCCAGACATTGGGTCCTGTACCCATTTCCCTCTCCTGTGATCGCAGATTGTCGTCTCGAACCGTGCTCCGAGCGAGTCTTCGACGGTCAGCGCCTCCGTCCCTTCCTTGGCGTTGAAGGCCATTTGGGCTCGGAACCCAAACATGAATGGCCGTCCTAGAATCACATCTCCGCATTCCACTGAGAGAAATGACAGGGGCTTACAGACCTTGGCGACTTCCACCTCCTCCGCCTCTACTACTCCATCCACGCGGAATTCCCCGCCATTTAACGCCCGAAGACCCATCGCACACTTCCTCCGCACCAGACCGAGCTCGTCCACCAACCTTGATGGGAGCAGGTTGACCATCAACCCGCTATCCACCATCGCCCACACCTTCCGCCCGGCGATGGTCATTGCGACATAAGCAAGCGGGACGGATACCGACTTTGACCGGCACGGCTCGGGATCCACTTCCTCCTCCGCCACGTTAACCCGCTGAACCGTCGTCGGCACCCGACCCTGACCGCAATCTTTTAAAGCCTGGACCATCTTGTCGACGACCGCGGGGGACACCGCCGCTAGCTCTCGTAGGGTCAGGGGTATTGGTGAGTCGTTCCCCATTACCCTTTGGACGATGTCTGCGGCCTTCTTCTTTCCCGCGGAATTAGAGGACGGCCCGTCCGAAATCGGTACTCGCGCGACTGGCTTCGAGGCCATTGGTCGCTTGTCGACATCCATCGCAATACGCTCATTCGCCGCCAATGCCCTGACTTCAGCCTCCACTCTCGGCGCTACCCAGGTTCCGGGCGCGGTGACAATCCCAAGCGAGACCCGAGCAGTCTCGGTCTTGGCCTTCGCTCTTTCCCGCACTTGCACCATTGGTGGCGGCTTGTCCTTGGTCAGGTCCACCGATTCACCCGTCGGAAATATGTACGTCATCCCGGATGCGCGAACAAGCCCTTCGTCCATGTCCCGAGTGAGATCCTCACAAACTGACTTCCAGTGCCCTCTCTCCCCGCAATATGAACATCGCGGCGACCCGTACAATCCGGATGATCCGCTAGGGGGCTGGAACCCCTCCGCCATGTGAGGCCGCACCGCGCGCGGTTGAGAAGGAGCCGCCGGAAATGGTGCGGCTGCCGGAGCTGTAGGAGCCGGTGTCCGGTTGAGGAAAACCCTTATGTCCCACAGAATCTCCGTTATCTCCCCAACTGATGGTCCCGGAGGCTGCTGGGAAAGTCCGGCATGAGAGGGCATCAGCGGCTGCGCGGCCAAAGTTTGGTTGGGGGCTGGTGCCGAGATCGTGACCAATTTCTTGGAGGAAGACGGGTACGTTTGTGCCGTATCCGCGATGAGCTCGTCCAAATCGATTTCGCTTTCCACGGCTTGACGGATAACCGAAAGATCGGGGAGAATAGCGACGCTTCCATCCAGCGACCTCTTAACCAGGCCGTGGTCGTACAGGTATTGTTGCACTCTGGAACGGAGCTGGGGCGCGAGACCCCCCAGAAACGCCCGCTTCATGGCACCCGTCTGACCCGCGACGACCTCGTTCTTTGCAAGGTACCCGTAGATTTGCTCAAACCTTGACATATATTCCACTAATCCTTTGCGCGATCGCACCCCGCCATTCTCGATCGCCTCCTCCGCAGCTCGATCAAAGTCGCTTTCCCAAAACCGGGGTTGGCGCTTTCCCCACCTCGCCAACATCTTGCTTTTCAACTTCCCCCAGTCTTGCCTCTCGTATTCAACCATTTCTTCCACGTCCCGCAGCTTCTCCTCCTCGGTAATGAACAGCACAATAGTCCGAACCTTATCCGCGCCCGACGCGCCCTCCGAGTCCGCGATCCCTTCGAACCTAGAGAGGAACCGCTTGACATCCGAGGTACTGAAACGAAGATGAGGGAAATCCCTTGGCCTCAACCAAACGCGGCAAGGGGCCTCTGCCGCCATGTCCGACGACCCTTCCGAGGGAGGAGCGAACCCGCTAACTCTAGGAGCATGAGCGGACGGCGGCGGAGGGGGTTGAGCAGCAGAGACGGGAGTTGGGCGTGGAGGGTAGGGAAGGGGAGCATTGGATCCCGGAGCGGTTGTCGGTAGCATTCTGCGTAATCTTCAAGAGACTGAGAACGGATCGAAAGTTCCCGGCCAGACCCCCAGATGTGGAAACTTTCAAGGTTATCCCTCACAAAGTTGTCCCTAGTTACGGGATCAATGGTTCTAGCGTCTGTAAGACCGAGAATGCTTCCTTTCCTTTCCTCCGAGAGAGAGAGAGTGAGAGAGAGTGCGAGAGAGAGAGAGAGTCCGATAGAAAGATATGCTATGTTGTGCTCCCCCTACAACCCGGAGTCGAGGGGAAGGGTATTTGAGCCCTCCCCCTCAACCCTAACCTAAGCACAAGCACAAAGACAGACTGGCAACCATGAAGAAGGAACCCTAGACCCAGAACCCTGACCCATCCCTAAACCCATACCCATGCCCTATCCCCGCCAGCTTGCCTGCCATTACGCGCATCCGGTTCGTCTTTTCGTGGCGCGGCCCTCCGCCGCGCGATACCCAAAGTTCACCGCGCTTGCGTGCATCCACCCAACGCGCCGTCGTGGATTTCCTGTCCTGTGGCCGGCCCGCGCTTGCGCGCGGCTGCCCACGCATATAGCCCCGCTGTCGCCCCGCTTTTTCCTTCCCCGACTAGCCTTTCCGAGAACCTGGTCGGCCCAGCTCCATCCGTGAGTCAGACATCCAAGCGGGTCGCAGCCCGCCTCCCTTAGTCAGGCCCAGCCCGCAGTCGCGTGCTCGATCCCGCCGCGCCCACTGCTGAGCCCGCAGCGGCTACTGCTGAACCCGCAGCGGCTACTGCTGAGGACCGGCGCACCCCCACTGCTGAGCCTAACCTACCAGATGCTGAGCGCGCAGGCCGCGACGCAGTCCCCAACCCGAGGCTATATAATGACACCACAACGGATTTTTTCTGTAAAATACTTATAAACATATTATTCTGAAAATGAATAGACATAACACAAGAGCCTCCAGAAGAATTCCCTCCAATGGATCTTTGCCAACAGCTCTCAGTAACCATGAGACCACCACTAAGGACAACCATAAAGGGACTAGAGCCCATGAATCAAATGTTGATGGACAAGGAGCAGCAACAATCACTTCTGCCCTCTCCCAACCTGGAGCAGGAGAAAGTAGCAGAATCAAGCCACCCTCCTTTACAAAAAGATTCCCTGCAGCAACCCCAGCAGAATCTGGCCAGGGAAGCCAGGATCAAAGACTTAGTCAAAGAGCACGTGAAATATTGGGAATAATTCAAAGAAGCCCAAGCCAAGGAGGACATGGTATCTATGAAAAAGATAATCTCCCAGGCAAAAGCCACCCAGATAGCTCTTCAGAAAATGATTCCAAGGAAAGAGGTAGAATACTACATAGAAAAGTGGAATCCTTGGGATCAATTAGCTCAGCTGAAAGGCCAAGGATCAGGAAAGAAGAGATCCTCTTCCCATCCCAAGCCAAAGGGAAAGAAAGACTGGGACCAGATAATATCCCTATCTCAAAAGTGGAAAAAGGTTTACAACAATTAGCCTCTAATTCTGAGCCCAAAAAAACCTCTGATGTAATTACTTCCTTTTCTAATGATATGCGTCATAATTTCAAAATTTTTTGTGAAAATTTGGATGGGGTTTATACCCAAATGAATAAATTAACCTCAGTGGTAGCCAAATTGATTAATAACCAAAAAAAGACAGTAGGTATGGAATAAATTAAAGAAAACACAGAACAGTTATTGGAGACAATTAATCAAGGTAGGATCAAACAGACTCAAACAATTGAGAATATTTTATCAGGAATCCAAGAAGATTTTATTATGTCTTTCCACCCCTTAAAGGAAGAATTGGCAAACACCACTAACAGTTCTATTCTATCCCTTAGTGAAAAATTGGATGTGCTTAATAAAAAAGTGGACCTGCAAATTAATCTGATCAAAAATGATCTTAGAGAATTGAAAGTCCGTCTGACCAACCCCTTGGGGAGTACTACAGAGGAACCAAAACCTCCCAGACAAACCACTACTCCTTATGCACTACCCTTATTAGGAATGCATAGGAGTGATACATTTAGGCCTAGTCCTACTCCTGAGATGGAGCAAGCACTCAAACTTTTACCCCCTATTTCTGAATGGCCCAAATTCTCTGGTGAAGGAGAATATAATCATATAAGTTTTATTAAATTTATTGACTACACCATTAACTCTTATGACCTACCAGAAGCCATAGATGTAGTCAGGCTACCCTCCTTCAGGCTACCCAGGCTATTTGAATGAGAAGCATTGGACTGGTTTATCAGTAAGAGAGAAGAAGTAGGATCCTTACCATGGAATTCTTGGAAACTTCTGATCAAAGAACAATTTGGTTCTAGAATGTGGAAAAGGAAAATGATGAAAAATTTCAAAAATTCCTCATTTGAGCCCTCCAAGGATAAACATCACAAATGGTGCTTGGAACAGAAGAAAAGATTTGATTTCTTCTATCCAGATTCTGATAAAGAGGAAGTAAATGAAAGACTCCTCAACCTATGTCCTGGCAATCTTAACCATAGTGTAAGATGTAGGATGAGTATGGATGCGGACTTGCCCACTCTAATCAATGTGCTAGAAGAAGTAATAGAAATGAATGGGTTAGACAAGAAAGCCCCTTCCAGACCCAAAGAGAACTATAACATCAACAAAACCAGATAACAACCTCCTCTGATAAATGCCTCTGATAATAAGAAATCCAATGAGAATAGGGATAAAGAGAGGATGCCTGCAACTTGTTGGAATTGTAACAAGACTGGGCATATGAGACAAGACTGCCCATTACCAAAAAGAAAGATAGAAGTCTTGGAAGGAGAGCAGGAGTTTGAAGGGAATCAGAACTATGAAGATATAGCTGATACTGAAGGATCCCTTTCTGAATGTGAATTGATCCTGACCAACCCTGTTAATGTTATAGGAGGAGATATAGGTACTTCTGCAGAGATCAATAACATCCATGGGGATTCTAGCCTGCCCCAACAATGGGATCCTACTATAATTCCTAGACATATTATGGATGTCAAACCATTAACAGTTAAACCTATGAGTGGGAAAAGTTATACCACTGGTCAAACGTGTTATGCAACTGGGTTGTATAAAAACAGACCTATAAGGTTATTACTGGATATTGGAGCCTTTTGCTCATGTGTCTGTGCTGAATTCTTAAACAAATGGGACCCCAATTGGAGAGAACACTTTTTGCCCGTCCCAAAAGCTAAGTTCAGCTCTTGCAACTCTACCATGAATGCCATTGGAGTATGGACTGCTCCTGTAATACTACCTCACACTAAAGGGTCTTTGAGAATACAAGTGGAATTTTTAGTATTGATCAATGTACTATGTGACTACCTGATACTGGGTAATGATGCCTTATGTCTATATGGCATAGATGTGTTCCAGAGTAAGGAAGATACTTCACAGGAGGAGGTAATTGGGATAAGAGGTTTAAGATATGCACCATTCAGTCTAACTTCCCCTCCTCTACTTATCAAAAGAATTTAGAAGACTTTGACCAAGAATATTTCTCTCAAGCAGCTCTGAATATGAAACTTTCTGAGGAACAGAAGAAAGATATATTGAAAGTCTTCTTTGAGAACCAGAATGCTTTTTGTACTAAAGATCATCCTATTGGTGATATTAAAGGACATGATATGGTATTGAAATTGACTATTAAGCCTCCCTATCCTCCTAACTTAAGAAGGCCAGCCTATCCTTCTAGTCCTAAGTCTAGAAAAGCTCTTGAGGAACATATCCAAGAACTGATAGACTTGCAAGTATTAAGGAAAGTAGGGCATAATGAACAGGTAGATGTGAACACACCTGTAATCATAGCTTGGCATAATGACAAGTCAAGAATGGTAGGAGACTTCAGAATGCTCAACAATTACACTCAAGCAGATTATTATCCTATACCCCGGATTGATCATGCTCTGCATAACTTGTCCCAGGCTAAGTACATCACTACTATGGATATGCATAAAGGCTTCCACCAGATACCAAAAAGCCCTGAAAGCAGGAAGTTTATGAGAATGATCTGTCATTTGGGAATAAATGAATATCTTAGGATGCCCTTTGGTATAAAGAATGCTCCATCACACTTCCAGAGAACAATGGATACAGTTCTAGCTACTTACATCAGACAAGGATGGATGATGGTATACATAGATGATGTTATCATATACTCTGATGACTGGGATACTCATATTAACCAAGTAAGATTAGTACTCCAGACAATCTCCAGAGCAGGACTAAAGGTTTCCATGAAGAAATGCAACTTTGGCTATGGAGAATTGAAAGCCTTAGGACATATAGTCTCTGGCCTAACTCTAGCTGCTGATCAAAATAAGATAGCTGCTGTCATGAATAGACCTATGCCTCAAAACAAGACAGAATTACTATATTTCATTAGTTTTTGCAGTTATTACAGACAATACATACCAAAATTTGCTATGCTAACTAAGAGTCTGTATGAAGTATGCAACAACAACACCCTATTTGAAATGACTCATGAGAGACTAAAAAACTATGAGGAATTAAAAATAGCTATGAGCTCTACTCCTCTACTTATCCAACCAGATTAATCCAAGACTATCAAACTATACATTGAAGCTATCATGGAAGGGCTAGGATCTGCTTTACATCAGGAAAGGATAGAAGAAGACAAACCAGTAGAAAAACCTTTACTCTTCATATCTAGACAGATCAAAGATACAGAAAAGAGATATGGGGCCAGTCAGTTGGAATGTTTGGCACTAGTATGGGCTTTAGAGAAGCTACACTATTACTTAGAAGGCACCACTTTTCAAGTAATCACGGACTGCAATGCTGTAAGAACTCTCATGAAGATGAAAACTCCCAGCAGACACATGCTCAGGTGGCAAATTGCTATACAACAGTATAGAGGACAGATGACTATAGTAAATAAAGCTGGAGCTAAACATCAAAATTCTGATAGTCTAAGTAGGAATGCTTTGCCTAATGACTCTAACAATCCAGCATATGACCCCAAAGATCAAGATATCTTTCTTATCCTGAACAACAATCTTCTTGCATTAAGTGCTCCAATAATGGGGATCCACTTATGTGAATTAGACACTGCGTTCTTCAACCTAGTAAGGGATAGCTACTCTCCTGAAATCAAGCTTCTGATTACCATTATGGAATGTGAATCCCCAGAAGCAGCTTTGATAAATAGCCTGCCTGCTTCACTACTTAAAACCTATAAAGCAGGAAGGTTTACCTTTTGGGATGGTCTCCTTTACTATAGAAACCAACATTCCAGCGTATTAGTACTAAGCAACAAAGAGCATATACAACATATACTCCAGGAATGCCATGACAACTGTTCATCAGGACATTTATCCACAGAAAGAAACTAAGATAAAGTGAAACAAACTGCCTGGTGGATAGACTGGAAAGAAGTCACTACTGAATATGTTACTAGCTGTGATACCTGCCAGAAATCTAATAAAACTACTTGAAAAAGGTTTGGACTCTTATAGAAAATATCTGAACCTACAACCAGATGGGAAATCATCAATATGGATTCTGTCACCCCCCTCCCCCCTGGAGGTACTCATTCATATAACTTGGTCCTAGTTATAGTTGACAGATATTCCAAAAAGGCAAAATTCTTACCTAACCACAAGGAAGATAGTGCTATGGATGTAGCCTTACTATTCTGGAATAGGATTATAGCTGATGTGGGTAGACCCAAGATTATAATCAGTGACAGAGACCCCAAATTCACATCTTAGTTTTGGAGGAATCTACATGATATAATGGGTACTACTCTAGCATTTTCTACAGCATACCATCCACAAACTGACAGATTAGCTGAAAGGATGATACAGACCCTAGAAGATATGCTAAGGATGTTCTGTAGCTTTTGTCTAGAATACAAAAACTCATATGGTTATTGCCATGATTGGGTAAGCCTACTCCCAGCCCTAGAAATGGCTTATAACATCAGTAAACCTTCTACTACCAAAGAAGCTCCCTACATACTAGAAAGAGGATGGATTCCAAAACTCCCTAGGAATAACTTGAACTATAACTTAGCAACTATTCATCCAACATCTCTTGACTTTAAGAAGATGATAGATCTGGAATATAATAATGCTCAGAAATGTGTAGAAGAAGCTGTTGAATACAACAAAAAAAGATGGGACAAATCCTGTAAAGAACCTGACTTTAAGATAGGAGACCAGATGTAAGCTCTCTGATACCGGGAACCTTGCATTACTTTAGCTACAGAGAGTGATAAAAATGCTGGAATGATAATAATAATAATTATTCCAATAATAAACGCTTAGAAGCTCAAATAAGAGCAGTTGCAAGGTTTAATTGGTTTGGTAGTAAATGGTTTTCAATATAATATAAAAAGAGGGGCCACAGTATTATACTACTGGGGATCTTTACAGACTAGCAACCTCTCTTCAAGGGGCCTCCTTAGGCAGTTTTTAAGAACCTTGGAATAAATATGGGTGCCTCAGAAAGGACTTATTCCACTGGTGGCAGGGCTTAACAGCACAAGCGGCCTAGACAGGAAAGGTAAAACTCACTCTGAGCACTTTACCACGAAAATCCTGGAATAATTGGAAGGGTTTTGGAGCAGATGGGGTAGATTGCTTGACTAACCTTCAATGGTTGATTGGTTAATATAGGTAAATAATACTACGGCAGACTAAGTCATAAATCACTTGCTTATCTTCATATAAGCACTTGATTAACAATGACACGGTGTCTGATTGATAATAAATAAATTCCTTCTAAACTCTAATTAACTGATTGGATCCAAAGAGGTCTGTATAAATACCTTTTTGGGGTGATTTTGGTCTTCTCAGGGCACGTAGAGAGGGTTCTACTCGTGGGCTGAGGCTGGCAAGCCAGTCAGGGCAAGATTAGCACGTCTACTTGGTGCTTTCAATCAGCCCTCCTTAGATCTGCTGGATTTCTGTACTATTTTAGCCACAGGATCTGTTAATCTGTTAAGGCTTAAATTTGTTCATTCTGTACTCATCCTTCATTTGTACTATTGATATTGCTTTAAAGCGTGCAGATGTGGCTGTTTACTGATTTTCCATCATCTGCTGATCATTTAGATAATTTTTACTAATTTTTATGAACACTTCTTGTAGTGTTTCCTGGTCTTCAAAGATCAACATCAGTGATTTACATGGTAGTCTTTGATCTTTGATTTATTATTAAAAAATGTTTAAAACTTAATTTTTATTAATTTTATTTAAGTTTTGATCTTTTTAGGTCATCAGTAATGCATATGTCCGTTTGTTACATATGCTAGGCAACCCTAACTAGGTTGTAGCTCTTCTGAGCAGTACCTGGTTGTCAGATTAGTCACAACTGATCCAGGCGCGGGGATCAGTAGTACAGATGCGCGCGGGGTAGGATTTGCTGCGTGCATGGCAGAATCAGCTGCACGCGGGTCTCTAGTACGCGGGATCCTGCTGCTGCTAGTACGTAGGGTTATGTAATGATGCAGGGCTGCGCGCGGGAATTGTGACATAACACATTTCCACGTTGTGGTGCCCCAGCCTGGACACCCTGGCCACCTTAAGACCTCAATCCATAAACAGTTGCGCAAACGTACCATCCGGCCAAACAACTTATCCTCAGGCTCATCCAAACCGTCCTTTATCCGCGCGCGTCGCGCCTCGCGCCTCGCGCGTTGCGCGTCCTTCATCCGCGTTGCTCATCATCCTTGCCATTGCGCGTTGCTTGTCAACTCCGCCGTTGTCATTGCGCGTCCTTGTCTTTGTTGTTGCGCATCTTTGTTGTTGCGCGTCCCAATCTCCTCATTGCTACCGTCGCGCGGCGCTCATCCATGATTTACCAGATCCATCCCAACCGCACCTCCAAGCATTTGGCAAATCCTTGGATCTGTCAAATCTCCCATCTCACTTGATCTCTCAGTTGTGAATCTCAAGCCTGTCAGGATTTACTCAACCGTTTCAAGCCAATCGCCTATCTGCCCATCCGCGCTCTCACAGAATTCATCCGCCACCTTTCCTGGGGCTCTCCCACCCACTTCTGCCTTTGGACAAGGGGTGAAGAGTGCCAACTACCGCCCGCGGACATCCGCGGCGGTTTGGTTCATTTCTCTTTCCCACCCCGTCCGCCTTTGGATGAGGGGTGGGTGACTCTGGTATTGTTGCGTGCGCCCATCCACGGATGGACGCGAGCAACCTCATGATTTTCTTCCCTTTTCCGCTCTATTTGTAGAATCTGTTGTACATAGTCTAACAGGGCCTCCTGCCCATATAAGGAGGGGCTCTCCCCTGCCTTTTGGATCAGGCATTGGAGCATGGAATCATCCAGCATGAAATCAGCACACCTTTGATCCTTGAGCCTCCATACTCAACCCTTGATCCCTGATCCTTATCACCAACCAATAGCCTTGCTGGTTGAAGAAAGATTCTGTCTGTTGGAATTTTTGAGTGTGTCATACCACTCCTTGATCCCTTTCTCTGACCATACTGGTCCTGATCCCTGATCACCTTTCTGGAGCCAATCATGATTGATTGAAGAGGTCTTATTAAGCTTAAGACCTGGAGTGTTATACCTCCCCTTAGATTCTTTGGAGTTGCATTCTGCCAGCCTACTCTTGAGTCCCTTGAGAAGTGTTGAGGTTATCCTTGCTTCAAATCAGTTACTGTTTGTTTTAGAGCTTCTTAAACATTGTGCTTTGTCTTGTACAGCCACCCTCAGTTATCTGGTACCCTTCAAGCGCTTGATTGCGGAGAGTTGGGCAGGTTCATTGAGAACCTGGAGGTTGCTTGGGTTTGAGTTGATCATCCCCAATCTTCTGCTGACGACCAGAGTTATTAGCTTTTGGGCGTTGTTTACATACAACAGCTTTTGTTCTTTGAACTCTAAGAAGACTTTAACTTCTTTTGTTCAAGTTTTTCCCTGCATAATCTTGTCTCAGATAGTGCTGTTCCGTCGCTACCAAACTATTATCATCCTTATCCTCTACTCCTTGATTCCTCATTTACCAGGTCCTGGACCTTGATCTTGGTTACATTTAAATATTTTTGTAACACTCAGGAGGGCAGCCTAAACAGCACCTTTCCCCTCCACAGAACTGCCACGGCCTAGCACCGTTTGGAGTCTTACAGCGTGTAACTCCTAAAATATACACAACACCTCAATTCTGAGTAAATTTTTAGGTGTAAACCCTATACGTGACAATACGTGTGAAATTTTAGAATGGCCAAAAAGTGCCATACAGGTGTTGTAATTTTTAGTACTTTTCCTTTTAATATTTTTAAAAATATAAGGACTTGGAATTCAAGGGTGGGGTCAGTGAGTGACCCTACCTAATTTTGGGTGATAAATCTATTCCTGTAATAATATTTATGGATTTCTCACTCCTTGCTTTGTTAATTGCGGTATTCTTATTTTGTGTTACTATTTGACAGTTTTGCTCTGTATATAGTAGCAAGCTGACATTCCCCCTCTCCAAGATATGTCTATATCTGAAAAAAAAAAATTTGGGCTAATGGGCTAATGCCTCCTGTTGGCTCTGTAGTTCCTCAGGTGTATAGGTCCGTCAGGGATATTATGTTCAGGAAACCATTCATCTTTATCAGCTGATTCTCCTTTGTATCTAACCAGGTAGAGTCTGACGTCTTTTCCATTGATCCTATCTTTCTTATCCTTAAGGATCTTGCTAATTTTACCTTTGTCCTTTTCAGGTTCTTCTGTAACAGGTATTGCAGGTGAAGGAGTATGTTCTCCATTCCTTGGGTGTAGAGTTTGATGAGGCTTACTGGGAAGACTGGATGTTTCCTAGAAAGCTCATCACTGAGGATTACTTCCACCGCATTTTTACCATGAAGTTTGTTAATGGTAAAAGGTCCAACAAAAGCTTGTCTAAGCTTCCTATTTCCACCCAAGTTGGTAAAGTTAGTGGTAGAGATCAAGACTTGATCACCAATCTTGAAATCAGGTTCCTTATGGGTTTTATCCCATCTTTGCTGGTTATACTCCACAGCATCCTGGACACATTTCACAGCATGTTTGTTGGTTTCATCTATCATCTTCTTGAAATCAAGTGATGTAGGGTGAATTTTGGTTAGCTGGTGGTTAAGGTTATCCTTGGTTAATCTAGGAATCCATCCTCTTTCCAGTATGTAAGGTGCTTCCTTAGTGGTAGAGTGTTTGCTACTGTTTTAGGACATCTCCGGTGCAGGTAAAAGGCTAACCCAATCGTGGCAATAACCGTCAGAATTCTTGTACTCTAGTCCAAAGCCACAGAATCTCCTGAGCATGTTTTCCAGGGTCTGAATCATCCTCTCAGCTAATCCATCCGTCTGAGGGTGATAAGTGGTAGAGAAAGCTAAGGTGGTTCCAAGCATATCATGTAGATTCCTCCAGAACTCAGAGGTGAATTTAGGATCTCTGTCACTGATAATAATCTTGGGAACTCCAACATCAGCAATGAGTCTGTTCCAAAATAATAAGGCAACTTCCATAGCAGTGTCTTCCTTGTGATTAGGTAGGAACTTTGCTTTCTTGGAGAACCTATCCACAATGACTAAGACTGAGTTGTAGGAATAGGCTCCTCCTGGTGGTAGTCCAGTCACAAAGTCCATATTGAAGATTTCCCATCTTTTCTTGGGTTCAGCAATCCTTTGCAGTAGTCCAAACCGTTTCCCAGTAGTCTTGTTGGACTTCTGACAAGTTTCACAACTGGTAAAGTACTGTATAGTGGAGTCTCTCCAATTAACCCACCAAGCAGTTTGTTTAACCTTATCCAAGGTTCTATCAGTAGACAAATGACCAGAGGAGCAGTTATCATGGCACTCAGCCAGAACATGTTTTATATGGTCATCTTTAGTTAAGACTATGACACTTGAATGTTGATGCCTATAGTATACTAGACCATCCCATATGGTGAAACTTCCGGCTTTGTATGGTTTCAAGATAGGTTCAGGTAGGCTATTGATCAATTCAGAAGGTGGAGAGGTACTTTCCATTATAGTGATCAGAGTCTTTATGCCAGAGCTTTAAGCTTCTTTGATAGAGTTGAATAATGATTCATTTAGTTCACAAACGTGGATACCCATTATAGGAGCTTCAATGTTTAACCTGTTAATATTAAGGATAGGGAAGATGTCATTATCCTCCGGATCATAGGCAGGGTTACTTGGGTCATTGGGTAACACATTCCTGCTTAAACTATCAGCATTCTGATGTTTAATTCCAGCTTGATGAACTATGTTCATCTGTCCTCTGTACTGTTGTATAGCTATCTGCCATCTCAACATATGCCTGCTAGGGGTCTTCATATTCATCAAGGTTCTGAAAGTGTTGCAGTCAGTAATAACAGTGAAGTTGGTGCCTTCTAATTAATAATTGAGTTTCTCTAGGGCCCATACTAAGGCCAGGCATTCCATTTGGCTTGCACCGTACCTTTTCTCAGTATCTTTAATTTGTCTAGATATGAAGAGTATAGGTTTTTCTACTGGTTTATCATCTTCTATGACTTCCTGGTGTAAAGAAGCTCCTAGACCTTCCATGCTGGCATCTATGTAGAGCTTGAAAGGTTTAGAGTAATCTGGCTGGATTGGTACTGGAGCTGAAGTCATTGCCATTTTGAGTTCCTCATAATTTTTGACTCTATCATGAGTCATTTCAAACACAGTGGTGTTGTTGCAGATCTCATACAAACATTTGGTTAGAAGAGAAAACTTTGGTAAATACTTCCTATAGTAGCTGCAGAAGCTGATAAAGGATAGGAGTTCAGTTTTTTTTTGCAGCATAGGCCTATTCATTACTGCTGCTATCTTGTTTTGGTCAGCAGCTAAGGTCAGTCCAGAGACAATGTGACCTAAGGCTTTGAGTTCCCTGTAGCCAAAGTTACACTTTTTCATTGATACTTTCAATCCTACAGCAGAGATGGTTTTGAGGACTAGCCTCAATTTCTCCATGTGAGTATCCCAATGATCAGAGTAAATGATAACACCATCAATGTATACCATCATCCATCCCTGTCTGATGAATAATCCTAGGACTGTGTCCATCATTCTTTGAAAATGAGAAGGAGCATTTTTGATACCAAAAGGCATCCTAAGATACTCATAGATTCCCAGATGACAGATAATTCTCATGAATTTTGGGCTATCAGGGCTGATAGGTATTTGGTGGAAACCTTTCAGCATATCCATGGTGGTTATGTACTTAGCCTTGGACAGGTTATGTAGAGCATGGTCAATTCTTGTAATTGGATAATAATCAGCTTGGGTGTAGTTGTTAAGAATTCTAAAATCTCCAACCATTCTTGACTTATCATTGTGCCAAGCTATAATTACTGGGGTAGTAATATCCACTTGTTCATTGTGGCCTACTTTCCTTAAGACTTGTAAGTCAACCAACTCTTGAATGTGGGTTTCCAGAGCAGCTCTAGATTTTGGACTCAAAGGGTAAGCAGGTCTCCTGAGGTTGGGTGGGTAAGGAGGCTTAATAGTTAGAGTTAGGATCATGTCATGTCCTTTGATGTTACCAATGGGGTGATCTTTGGTACAGAAAGCATTCTGATTTTCAAAGCATACTTGTAAGATATCCCGTTTCTGTTCTTCATTGAGAAGGGAATTTAAAGAAGCTTGAGAAAAGTATTCCTGATTGAACTTTTCTAAGTGTTTTTCATAAGTTGAATCAGAAGTTTGAGCATTGACATGACATATTTAGAACTTCTTATTCCAGTCTCCCCCTACAGTGAAGTATCTACCTTTGCTTTGGAATACATCTATACCATATAGGCAAAGAGAATCATTCCCAAGGATAAAATAGTCACATACTCCGTTTTGGAGCACTACAAATTCAATGTTAAATTTGAGTGATCCTTTAGAGTGAGGGAGTATGATATCAGAAGACCATACTCCAACAGCATTGAGAGCAGAATTACAACTGCTGAACTTAGCCTGAGGTACTGGTAGTAAGTTCAGTTTCCAGTTTGGGTCTTGCTTTTTCAGATAAGTTGAACCAACACACGAGCAAAAGGCTCCACTGTCTAGAAGTAACTTAACTGGGGAACCTTGGATCAAACCAGTAGCATAGCATGTTTTGCATTAAGTGTAACTTTTACCAGAAGAAGGTTTTAGAGTCAAGGCCTTAGCCTCAGAGATGTGGTGAATCTTCATGTTGGGATTCCATTTTTGAGGTAAGTTAGAATCCTCATTGACAGAATTTATTTCCAGAGAAGACTCAATACTACCTTCAATAACATTGATAGGGTTAGTGATTATTAGATCACAATCAGAGAGTGATCCGTCAGTATCATCAAGGTGAGGGTCAGGATTGTCATACTCTTCTCCTTCAACAAGGTTAATCCTTTTCCTAGGTAGAGGACAATCAGGTTTTACATGTCCTGTTTGGTTACAGTTCTAACATACTTTCTCTTTTGATTCTGGAGTCTTCTTGACTTCAAAGGAGATGGATTAGTAGCAGGGGATTCCTTAGTTTTGGAGGTATATTCTTCCCTGTTCCTAGTATTTTGTTCCCTTGGAGGTCTATTGACCCTTTTGTCAAGACCATTCATATCAATAGTCTCTTCCAATTCACCTATTAAGGTGGAAAGATATGAATCCATAGGCATTCTACACCTTAAACTGTGGTTGATTTGTCCGGGACATAATTTGAGGAGTCTTTCATTGACTTCTTCTTTATCAGCATCAGGATAAAAACAGTCCAACCTCTTTTTCTGGTCTAAGCACCACTTATGAGGTTTGTCCTTGGATGGATCAAACTGGGAAGTTTCAAAAGTTTTCATCATCTTTCTTTTCCAAATCCTGGTACCAAACTGCACTTTGATCAATTCTTTTCAAGAATTCCAGGATAAAGATCCAACTTCTTCTCTTTTATTGATAAACCAATCAAGAGCTACTCCTTCAAATAATTTGGGCAATCTTACCACAGCTATTGCATCAGGGAGCTCATAGGAAGAAAGAGTATAGTCAATAAACTTAATGAAACTGACATGGTTGTATTCTCCTTCTCCGGAGAATTTAGGCCATTCAGTGATGGGAGGAAGTAGCTTCAAAGCCTGCTCCATTTCTGGAGTAGGACTGGGTCTGAAAGACTCATTCATAGTTATCCTGGTCCTGGGAAGAACACTAGGAGTACTGGTGAACCTAGCAGGTCTATTTTCTTCTAGGTCAATGACCGGAGAGTTAGTAGAGTTGATCTTAAGATCTCTGAGATCATTCTTAATCATACCTAACTCTAAATCAAGTTTGTTGCTTAATAAGTCAATTTTATTAGTCAGATGAGCTGAAGGAATAGGACTAGTTTTCTTAACTTCTTCTTTAAGCTGGTTTATGGTTGCAAGAATATCTTCCTGAAGAATTGATTGATTGTCATCAATATGTTTCATCAGGTCAAACTTACTAGCTCTTATACTATCCTTGATTTGTTGTATTTCCAACTCATCAATCCTCATAATCTGAGACTGAGTGTCAATCACTCTAAAAATACTTGAACTTAATTTGTCCAATTGGTTATAAAATTTGTCAAAGCATTGGCTAATAATGGTAAAATTGTGAGACACATTTACAGAAAAGCTATTAAGAGCTTCTAAATCTAATTGCGGTACACATTTTTCCACTTCTGGGCTAAGGATATCATGTTTTCCCAATCCTTTGGGTTCCTTAACTTCTGATGGGCTGAGGAACTCTTATTTTTGGGGTCCTTTCCCTTTAAGGAAGCTAACTGATCCCAAGGATTCCAGTTCTGCACGTAGCCTTCTACTTCTTTCTTTGGGATCAACTTTTGCAGAGAAATCTGATATTTCTTTGCCTGAGAAATGGCTTTTCTCATACCTGGTTGATCCTTCTGGGTCTGAGCCAACCTGAATTGTTCCCAATAGCTCACGTGCTCTTTCACTAACACTTTGAGCCTTTCCTCCTTGGTTGAGTCCAGCTGGGGTGGCGTAGGAGGACCTGTAACCTCCTGGGATAACCTGGTGGGCAACAGAGGGGCTCTCCAACTGTCTGTTGGTTGAGTTGGCGGCCGTGGTTGTCACCGTTGTTGTCCCGTGTGATGCTATGGTCACGGGTTTGAGTCCCCTCATTGCGTTTGCAACTGGAGTCCTTGCACTTACGGGTTCCTCCAGGCAGAGATCCATATTACAGGGCTCTGCCAGTTGCACCGGTGTTGCGCCTATTTTGATACATAATACCAAAAAAATATGTAATTCTTTTGTCAAAGCTTTGAAAAAAGACTTTAAATTTATAAAAATAATATTTTTTGTGTGTTTTATATTTTTAATAATTTTTTTATAAATATTTTAACTTACTTAGAGTTAAATTCAACGGTACCAACACTTGGTTGGGATCACAGCTATCCTTGGAAGGTATTCCAAAGGGGTTTGAGTGAGTCCCAATCAGATCCTGGGATAAATACAAGGGTAAATCCAATGGTACACTGTCTGGGACATCCTCTAGGAGGTCCTGGTCAATGAGATCACCAAAAACAAAGTCCACTGAGATGGATAAAAAAATATAAGTTTAATATATTTTTGTATTTTAACGTGATGAGGTGATTTTTAGAAAAAAATAATCACTTTTATTATTTTTGGGTTTTTCTTTATCTTCAGGATTATTTAGTTCATAAATATAAAGCTTCCTTTGATAAATTTTCCACTCCTTATTTTGCCTTAATAAAGAATTGAAATTGATAATTCTTTCAAGCTTGAGTTCTTTGTCTTTTATAAACTGCTGCTTATAATAAAGCAATTTCTCCTGTTTTTGCTCAGGAGTTATAATAACAGGGACAAAGTTATGTAGTTTTTCTTCTTTTTTATTGTTAAGAAGGTTCAAATAATAATTGATCAATTCTCTGTTGGTCTTAAGATCCACTAGAGAAAAAAATGATCAAAAATAAGTGTTATAAGTATGTTAACTTATTTTTAAAAATAAATATACTGGTCCAAGGAATAAATAATTAAAAATTAATTATTTAAGGATATTTCCTGGCCAGACCCCCAGTTGTCAGCTCTCTGATACCAGGAACCTTGCAGTCCTTTAGCTACAGAGAGTGATAAAAATGCTCAAATGATAATAATAATTATTATTCCAATAATAAACGCTTAGAAGCTCAAATAAGAGCAGTTGCAAGGTTTAATTGGTTTGGTAGTAAATGGTTTTCAATATAATATAAGAGGAGGGTCCACAGTATTGTACTACTGGGGATCTTTACAAACTAGCAACCTCTCTTCAAGGGGCCTCCTTAGGAAGTTTTTAAGAACCTTGGAATAAATATGGGTGCCTCAGAAAGGACTTATTCCACTGGTGGCCAGGCTTAACAGCACAAGCGGCCTAGAAAGGAAAGGTAACACTCACTCTGAGCACTTTACCACAAAAATCCTGGAATAATTGGAAGGGTTCCAGAGAAGATGGGGTAGATTGCTTGACTAAACTTCAATGGTTGATTGGTTAATATAGGTAAATAATACTACGGCAGACTAAGTCATAAATCACTTTCTTATCTTCATATAAGCACTTGATTAACAATGACACGGTGTCTGATTGATAATAAATAAATTCCTTCTAAACTCTGATTAACTGATTGGATCCAAAGAGGTCTGTATAAATACCTTTTTGGGGTGATTTTGGTCTTCTCAGGGCACGTAGAGAGGGTTCTACTTGTGGGCTGAGGCTGGCAAGCCAGTCAGGGCAAGATTAGCACGTCTACTTGGTGCTGTCAATCAGCCGTCCTTAGATCTGCTGGATTTCTGTACTATTTTAGCCACAGGATTTGCTAATCTGTTATGGTGTAAATTTGATCATTCTGTACTCATCCTTCATTTGTACAATTGATATTGCTTTGAAGCGTGCAGATGTGGATGTTTACTGATTTTTCATTATCTGCTGATCATTTAGATAATTTTTAATAATTTTTATGAACACTTCTTGTAGTGTTTTGTGGTCTTCAAAGATCAAGATCAGTGATTTACATGGTAGTCTTTGATCTTTGATTTATTATTAAAAAATGTTTAAAACTTAATTTTTATTAATTTTATTTAAGTTTTGATCTTTTTAGATCATTAGTAATGCATATGTCCGTTTTTTACATATGCTAGGCAACACTAACTAGGTTGTAGCTCTTCTGAGCGGTACCTGGTTGTCAGATTAGTCACGACTGATCCAGGCGCGGGGATCAGTAGTACAGATTCGCGCGGGGTAGGATCCGCTGCGTGTGTGGCAGAATCAGCTGCGCGCGGGTCTCTAGTACGCGGGATCCTGCTGCTGCTAGTACGTAGGGTTATGTAATGATGCAGGGCTGCGCGCGGGAATTGTGACATAACACATTTCTGTGTATAACTCCTATAATATACACAACACCTCAATTCTGAGTGAATTTTTAGGTGTAAACCCTATACGTGACAATACGTGTGAAATGTTAGAATGGCCAAAAAGTGCCATACAGGTGTTGTAATTTTTAGTACTTTTCCTTTTAATTATTTTAAAAATATAAGGGCTTGGAATTCAAGGGTGGGGTCAGTGAGTGACCCTACTTAATTTTGGGTGAGGAATCCATTCCTGTAATAATATTTATGGATTTCTCACTCCTTGATTTTTCAATTGCGGTATTCTTATTTTGTGATACTATTTGACAGTTTTGCTCTGTATAAAGTAGAAAGCTGACACCAGATCTTGATATCTACAACTAATTTCAACAACCTGGCAGGCAACAGAAAACTGAAACCAGCCTTTGTTGGACCATTTGTTATCAAGAAGATGCATGGCAAAAATGCTGTGGAAGTAATCGTGAGTGAAGAATTATCAATAAAACATCCGGTATTTCCTGTTAGCCTAGTGAAACACTTTAAACCAAGAGAAGGCAGCAACATCCCTCCAGCAATAATCCCAATAGAACCTGACCCTGTGAAAGAAAAAGGGAAATTCAGCAGGATATTGAGAGATAAGAAAGAAAGGGTACAAGGAAAAGATATCAGACTATACTTAGTAAGATACAAAGGAGAATCTGCAGGCAAAGACAAATGGTTACCAGAAAATAATATACCTGATGGACCAATACATCTCAGAAACTACAGAGCAAGCAAAAGGAACTGAAGCACATATGCAGTTAATTGTTTCTCCCGTATTCCTCCAGATTTTTTTCAGATATGGCCATATCTTGGAGTGGGGGAATGTCAGCTTGCTACTATTGCAGAGCAAGCTGCAAAAGTAACAAAAATAACATAAAAATAATAATAATACAATTAACCTAAGAAGGAGTAGGAAAACCAAAAAATATTATTACAGAAATGGATTCTCCACCCAAAATTAGGTAGGGTCACTCACTGATCCCACCCTTGAAATCCAACTCCTTATATTTTTAAATAATTAAGGAAAGAAAAACCAAAATACTATGGCTCCATTATTGAGCTTTTTGGCCAATTAAATATTTCACACAAATTGTCACGTATAGGTTTCACACCTAAAATTTAGTCAGAATTGAGGTGTTGTGTATATTTTAGGATTTACGGGCGGAAATGTGTTTTGTCACAATTCCCGCACGCAGCCGCGGCAGCCAATGCACCCGCGCGCGGCTGAGATACAGCCTTGTCACTCCGTCAAGGTTGTGTACGCAGCCCTGTGCCTCTGAAAAGTATGCAGCCACGGTACTAGGGGTTGACAGAGTGACAGGCGGCCTGAGAGGCTCAGGTACCGCGTAAACATGCTACAACATACACGGGAACTTCCTAAATATGTAATAAATGTTCCCGTGGATAGTAGACTGTCTAAAAATACATAAGATTATATAAAAATACATAAATAATACTTATACATATTTTTTATTTAATATAATGCAAAGTACCAAGAATGTTGAAAATAAGACAATGACAAATTCTAAAAATATATTAAAATACTTTAATATACTTTTATGAGAATTGCTAGCCATCAATATCTTTGTGACATACTAAGAAAACTAATAATGTAAAAATATTACATGAATTCACATGACTTATATTTTCAATTAATTATCTTACTAAATCAACTGGAACTCAAAAATAAAGAGTAAAATCAATATTATGACTTTTGCTCCAGTTATATAATACATAATGAGAGCTTACCTGACATCAAGATGTCCGTAGAAATTTCTATTAATATAATTATTAAATTACTGGGAACATTTACTAAGGATAATTAATTAGATAATACATAAATAGGACAGATTAGTGTTATTCACACATCCTAATGTCTATTATAAGGTGGAATAATTCCCATACCCTGAGGAATTAGATGCTACCCATGCTATAGCACCAAGAAAACATGACAGGCTACCTCTGGTTACCCTGCTAGCCTTAGTGTCCGTCCCTTTGAGCACCTACAACCCTCAGAAGGACAATATTGGGACTGCAAAATCTATAAATAAAGAGCTCTTTTGAGGATATTGATGGGCAGATACCCAGTAATATTCATATCCAGACGCCGTTCCAAGGTAATCAAGTACTTATAAGAGATAAGTAAGTGATTTATGGCAATTTCTGATCAGTAGTATCCGTCCTCAACCTCTTTTTATCAATTAAAACTGCTTAACAACCTTATAAACCCCAGTATACAGGTTTAACCCATCAGTACACGTCTCAAAACAGATACCCAAATGATTTAATGATATACCAGTAGGTTTTATTATCCTTTCTCTGTTGTGGTAGCTTGGCTAAAAGGCCCTACCACTCCATTGTGTATTTTATATACATATTATCTTTGGGTTAAATATTCTTTAAACTAAAGAGCCTAAAGTAACCAGGACTACGTGTTTTCATACTGAAATCCCTGAAGAGAGGTGTTAAAGATCCCCAATATAATTGTGGCCCCTCTATAAATATTTACTAATCAATTTATTCATATTGATTCAAAACAATAAACAATAACCAAACCAGTTAACCTTGCAATAAGCTTAATCCAAATATTCTACGGATTTTTGCTGCATTAAATAATATATTTATTATTTAATCTATCACCTCTGGTAGCTAAAGGATAGCGAGGGTCTTGGCATCCAGGAGGCTGACAGAATCCTTGTAGAAGATAACAAATTAGACAATTTATAAATTATCATAGATTATTTAAGTCCTTTTTATCATGGCTCTTCTTTTGTTTTCTCAGCATTCAAATCCAATAAAATCCCTTTTCACCTTCCCTAAAAGAATAATTTTTAAATTAAAAATCTGGCTCCCCCACTTTGTCCAGTTTTAATATATTTGAAACAAGAATTTGAAAAAATTTGAGACTGCATAGTCAAAAATGAAGAAAAATTATCTATTTGACCAAGGAATTCAAACATTCCTCTCCTTTATTATTTTCTTTAATTAAAGATGGAGAACTTTTCTTCTTTTTTACCGTAAGGGAAGAAAACCAGTCAAAATGGAAAAAGATCCATCCAGTGTGGCATATTTTGCATATTTGAATTATTTTTGATGGAGCTACTCATTTATTCATTTTATAAATTTCAGGAAAAGAACTTGGTTTGTAAGCCATGATTCCACTGTGACACCATTTTTCCTCTGCAATGATCCTTCAACTTTAAACAATTTTTCAATGAAAACTTTGTTTTTTGGAATTAAATCCCCCCTTTTTTAAAAAAAAATCAGGTGCTTAGTTTGAGAATCTGAAGAAGCCATTCAATAAAGAACCTATCATTCCTAATTTCAAAATAAAGGCTTGCACAATTTTCGAAACAGAAAAGATCAATTATGCCATTGAATGTATAATTTATTTACAAATTCTTCCAATTTTTTTCATCCTGTAGCCTTTGAATCATGGAAGTTGAAATATTCAAACTTAAACCAAAAACTCATGAAAATGGAATTCTTGAAATTTTTTGCTTCTTTGATCAATGATTCCAATACCTTCAAAGTCTTTCAGAACCTTTCAAGCTCTCAAATGATCATTCATTTCTCAAGTTATTCATTTTTTTAAAAAAATGAATAGACAGGCAAGTAGTCCCAAATAACTCTCCAAATTAAATTTAAACATATCCTGTTTCCCTCAAAAGCAGGCAGGAATTCCTAATTCTTTTTCAAATTAGGGTGTATCAGAGCTAGCAAAACAGCAATTTTCAAATGGCAGTTTTCAACCCAAATCTGCCATTAAAAAATGAAAAAAAACAACATATTTCACAAAAGAGGCATCAGAGTTACCCAAAAAATAAGTGAGTTTTTTTGAACATAGTATATAAATGTACCCCTCTTTTTTTTCCTACCCCAGATGATTTTCACAAAGATCAAAGAGATCATTGCCATGTATGAGAAAATTAAGAGCAACATTCACACTCATCATCCAGCCATTTTGATGGTCAAAATTCCCACACTCACTAGACTACTGCCACCACCCCTTCCATTATCATTATAGTCATCTCCATCAACTTCATGTTCCTCTTTTACCCTCTTTACCCACCCTCATCCATACTCCTCTATAATTCCCACACAGAAACAGAATGAGATAAATCAAGAAATTAAATGTCCTGATGAAATCAGATTGTGTACCTCAGCTCAAACAGATCCTACTGGAACTCTCATGGGATCATTGGAAAAAATTCATCAGGATGCCAATATGAAGCAAGTGATGAATCCTAGCTGATTGATTTGATCTCACACTCTTCCAGCTTTGATACCATCATTGAAAAGCATCAACAGGGAGGATAATATCCAACCTGAGGATTAGATCAATTCATGATCAAACAGGGGTTAAATCAGAAATTAGGCTGGGAGTAGAAGAATTTTCAGTAGGGTTTCAAGTAGGGTGGTTAGGGATCCTCATTGGCCATATGATGAACCAGCCAGCTTGATTTGAAAAAGAAGTCCTCATGCGCTCACCAATCCTGGTTTAACTCTCCAGAAAATCAATTGTTTCTGGATGATCTTTCAAGGCAATAATCCCAATCAAACCCTCATACCCAGCCCTGGTGCATTAGCTCTCTCAATCACCTCTTCCTAATTGGTTTCAAGAATTTTCATTGAATTATGGTTTTAATTTTCATGCCATGTTCATACCTATATATGAAGCTTGCTTGGTAGCAATATTCATTATGGGCCACACTCATAATAATGAGGTGGTGGCCATGATGACTCTTGTTTTGAAGAATCTAATTCAGAAAACTGAAGTATTCTTCTGAATTTTATTGGTTTTGAACAATGTTTTGATTTTGAGATGTGTTAAATTGTGTGATCATAATTTTAAGATGATCTCTCTTTATCTCTTTGAGGTTTGATTATAAGTTTCAGATTTTTGTAAACCTTGATCTGTTTCATGATGAGGTGTCCTTTTATTGTTTTACAAAGATGAAGAGTACTCCTAAATTATTATAAATTTACCATGAGTTCATTGTTATTTTTTGAGATTGTTGGGGTTAATCAAAATCAAATGTGTTGGAATGGGTCATGATCATGTCTTATAGGAGCTCATTGGAGGTCAAGGGGCAACATGGTTTGATATTGGTAGATGATGAGGTTTGTATAAGAATTTGTTCATTTTGATGAATTTTGTTTCATAGATGATGGGTTTTATATTTGAAATCCGCAATTTTGATGAAACCATCCATTTTGAAATAAACCAGTTAAGGGGGATTTGTATTTCAGAAACCCACAATTGAAATGGTTTTTTTTCAAAAAGAAATGGTGGTATCTAATAGAAGGTTGGATAACTCTGTAGGCCCTATTGGTTAAGTTTATATCCCAGTGGGGGGACCTTTTCCTAAAACAACCCTGAAAATTTCAAACAATTTTCTCAAATCAGTCTTCCCATTTCAACTAGATTGTAGAAAAAATTAAAAATAATTCATCCTAAATTTGATTACTGAAATTTAATTGATCTCAATGAATCAAAATTCAATATAATGTAACCCCTAATTTCAAAGAATAATCAATCAACAGAAAATACCTCCTATTGTAAAATAATAGAGTAATGGTTCCCAAAAAATCTATTCAAGTTGGAAATATTCAAATAGAGGCAAAAATCTCTGCATTCTGGTCATCATGTTGAGGATAAAGCATACCTTTTTATCACCCAAGACTCATTAGGGTGTTTTAGAGTTAAGATTTTCAAAACATCAAATGGCTGATTTCAGGCCTATCCTTTTTTCTTCAAAATTTGATTTTTTCCAGTTAAAGCCATTGATTCATTGTTTATTTTTATAAAAAAAATATTTTTTTAAAAATTAATATTTTCCCTGAAATAAGCCTTTGAAATTTTTCAAAATTTAAACTCTAATAGACCCTATTTTGGACTGGTATGACAAATTAATTAAATTACTGTGTTAACTCTTGATATTATTTTTAAAAGGAAATTCCTTCACCAGGATTATGCACTTCTTTGGAAAATTTGAATCCTTACAATTCCTGTGAACTCTCTTACTATGGATTTCATCAATCAGTTTAATTTTTATGATGGATATGATTCCATTCTATTGAAAGTGAACATTTTCTCAGAGATCAATGTTTTTATTCAAATTAAGACCACTGCTGATTTTGAAGATACTGCTAATTAAATTTTAGATAATTCATTCTAGAAAATGGAATTCCCAATGATATTATTAGTAATTTTGGAAACCTGTTTATATAAATCTTCTGGAATTTGATCTGCCATAATTTGAAGATTATTGCATGCAACTTATCAATGTCTTACCACCCAGTAATGGAAAGAAAAAACATTAAATTTGGCTGAATACCCAAACAATATCTTTGAACTTAGTTTAGCTTTCAAAGATACAACTGGCTAAATTGGATTCAACTACCCAAATTTTCCAACAAAAATACAATCATTCCTCAAACACAAATTTCCCTTCCACAATCTTCAAAGTAGAAGTCTGGATTTTGATTCTATTAATTTAGCTCCTCTCAACCAGATACAAAATATTTTTGTCTCATCGAATCCCTTCAGCAGAAACTTTGAAATAAAATTGAAGCAGAAAGTGTTTTTTTCAAAGGGAAAGCCAAAAAATTGCAAACTTTGAGAGCCAAATTTTGAAGCAGAAAATTTGCTATGCCTCAAAACTTGAAACATTTGCACCACCTGAGCTCCATGAAACATTCTCAAAAATAAAATTGGACAATTCAAAATTGAATTGCTTGTTCAAAAAAATTCTTAAAAATTAGCTTTATTCTTGTAATGGAAATATATTCATCTTGTTTTTCATGTTTTTCTCCTAGATCCAACTTGCAGTCTATAATTGGGAAAAACTCATCCCCCTCCACAATCTGTAAATATAAATCATCATCTTGAGTTAGATAAGTTGTATCATTGATTCAAGGTTATTCAAAGACAATTTATAGTAACTTGTTGGATGAACTTGCTTAAATTCAGATGAAGATTTTACCTCTTTGGAGATGGATCACTATCTTTGAAAATCTCCTGACTTTGTTCAACATTTATTTTGTAATATATTTAAAAAAATTCAATATTGATCCCCTTCCAGAATTTTTTCCTTCTCTTATTTCATCCATTTATCTCTTTCTTATTATTCTGGTTTTTAATTCATTCCTTAATCAATCCCATAATTCAATACATACATACATATTTATATATATATCTATATGTATATTTATTCAGTGATATTAAAAGATATCTAAAAAACTGAAATTCAGGAATAAATTAATTTAGGTATTTAAATATCTATATGCATTTAAAAAAATTACCATATAAATTCTGAACTTCAATATAAATACTCTATCATATCTCTTAATTTAATAATAATCTAACTATCTATCACAAAGGGTAATCCATTTCAAATACTCAAATTTTTGAATAGAATCTTCTCAAAGAAATCTTTGAAATTTTTATTTCAAGCCCTCTTTGATTTAACTTCACATCCTTTTGTCCCCATTTTTTCCACATGGAGTTGCTTTCTTCAAATCTGGATTGAATATCCTTCACCAACATCTCTCCACCGAACCTTTTTTTTCTGTTTCAATAGTTTCATTCAATTTCCTTTCTTCCAGATATCCTTAATTGAAGCCATCCTTTGTCACTGGTTCCTCAAAATTTCAAAATTCACTCCTTGCACTTATTCCTCACTGACGGTGTGATTATGGTTTCAGGACCAATATATGGAGGTGATGGTGGTTTTTTTATTTTTATCTTTGAAACAAAAGGAAAAATACTTTTCTTTCCATCAGTTCTTTTCATATTTTTTACTATAATTTTATTAAAATACTCAAACATGATTATTTTTCAAATTAAATTAACCTCTGGAGGTGTTGGTGGTTTCTAATTCACCATTATTCACTAGTCAAAGAATTGGGGCTCAAAGGTATTCTATTCTTTCTATTTGAAGGTCCCTACAAACACAAAAACTTCAAAAGGAAACCCAGCTTGAAATTATCCATATTTTTTGGGACACAGTACTAGGGATATAATGGTGGTTACACTTAACACATTTATTTCATTTCTGGATGGGAGTTTAAATTATCATTTTAGGAAATTAAATTAATAAATTCATGTATTATTGTTTATCAGATAGTAATCAGTAGTTATCAATTGAAATTTTTGATGAGAACTTTGCCTGGAAGCTTTCAGAAGCTTGCAGTATTATACCTTGGAAAATGTGATGCTTTGAGCTCAAGTTCATTTTTTGAGCACAAGTTGGGATGCATCCTCTCCTCAGTATCCAATTTTGACATGAATCATTAAACTTTAAAAAATGACAAAAACTTGGTGAAATTCACTTACTACATCTGGAATCACCATAATTTAACAGCAATTCATTCATCACTTGCAAAGAATCCTCAAATATTTCAGTTCATTTTCAAATAGTGCAAATCAACTTTGGGCTTGATCTTCAAATCTCTTGCATATTCACTCACTATTAAACATGGAATTTGAACCTGGTTTCATTCAATCAATTTACTCAATTTTGGTCAACTTCAAAAAATATTTTTTTCAACTTTCCTCTTCCAGTGCATTAACTAATAATCACCTAAATTAAAAACTGAGGACCAGGATCCAATCGTTGCATTTTCTATTGAACTTAGACTCACAATAAAAAGCTCATTAGAATTTTCTTCATCCATTGAATTTCACTCCCTTGAACTTGTTTTTTCTTTGATCACACTCAGTCTTTAATTCCAGCTTGTACCTAGATGAAATAAATTTATTTACATCTTGCTTTTCCATAATTAAACTAATTCTCTCACTTAATTCAAACCAGAGAAAATTCACTTTTTGGGTTATATCTTTTCATTTTAACTAGGGTTTGAATTAAATTAAAATCACAATGGTTTCCCCTTGTTGATTGTTCCTTAGTTAGCTCATAACATATTTTCTTGCTTCTTCCTGAAACAAAGTTATAAAATTGAGTTTTCCTCAGTTTCTTAATTGAATAAATCATCTCAAACTTTCATTTTTCTTCAAAGCATCAGATTCAAAATTGAAATGTAGAATTCTAAATTAAAGATTGATTGTAGAATTGGGGTTTCTTCTTCATGCGATTTTGACCTAATGACTTTCCCTGCTTCAGTACATGAGGTGAATGTATGAAGCTCCACCTGCTAGCCTTGAAAGAAGGGAGAATAAAAATTCCCAGTCCTTAAAGACTCTTCAAAGGAGGGGGGCAGCTTTCCAAACAAAGAAATTAATTTGACCCTCATTTCAATTGGAGTAATCATGCACATTTTCATTCAATTCCATCAAGTTTTTAAAGCCTTCCTTTGGTGAGAGGGAACAACAAGGTGGGAAAATTCATCCAAAAAGGCAGGATTTTTCATGTTTTTGGTAAATCCAGGTATTTTTGGATAAATCCAAGATATTTATGCCTATTTGTTTTGGTTGAAAATTCATGAACTTATCAATTTGAGAGTTGTGAATGTACCCTCATTAGGGCGTATCAGATTTAAGCAAACCCACCATTTTTCAATGGCATGTTTCAAACCAAATTGGACATTTCAAACCCGCCATTAAAAATAAAAAAACATCTTATTTCACATCGGACCTGTCCAAGTTACCTGGGATAAGTGGGTTTTTTCAAATAAATTATTTAAAGGCTTGCACAACCAGTCCACCTCATCCACTCCTGGCTTCCCACCTCTTTCTAACTCCGACCTCATTGGAAAAAAAATTGATTCATAACTCTTCATCTCTTTATCACTATCCTCATCACTTCATCACTCTCATCAATTTATCACTTTAATCACATCCAGCTAACTCTCATGGGATCACTATCCTGATCAGTTTATCACTCTCATCCATTTATTGCTTTCATCACATCCAGCTAACTCTCATTGGATCACTATCCTTATTTTTTTATTGCTCTCATCCCTTTATTGCTTTCATCACATCCCAACTCTCATTGCTTTATCCCTCTTGTCACTTCATCACTCTCATCTCTTCCTATTCTCTTTGCTTTATCACTCTCATTCTCTCATCAAATCATTACTCTCACCACTTAAACACTCTCATAGCCCTTCATCCCTTCATCCCTCCTACTATTTTCAAATGGCCCCTCAGCATTCCACCCCCATCAAGTCCACTAAACAATCCAATGGATCAAAGCAAAAATCCCTCAGGAACTCAAAATCCAACAATCCTCCCCCATCAGCTTCCAAAGGCTCAAGTCAGCTCAAGAGAGCTGATCACTTCATCCTGGTAAACTGTCTCAAAATTTTTTCCAACTACAATGCTTTCTTTGGATCCAACAATGAAACATGCATTGGCCAACCTCCATCCTCTAAGGTAAATTTTTATCTACTGATTGCCAATGGAATCAAGAATAAAACAAAAGTTAGGCTGGATCTGTCATTCAAACAGATGAGGGAGCAATTCAAGAATTATCCAGCCAAGTAAAAAAAGGCCCACTCCATTTCAATCTCCACTGGATTTGGTATCACCAAATCTGACAAAGCCAAGGGTATCAACTTGGTGGTTGATAAGTTGGACTCCATTTTCCCTTTTGATATTAAAATGGATGAAATCTTTGGAAAGAAGGCCAAAATCACCCCCCTAGCTGCTTTTTATGCCCAACAATCCAATTCAGTTGATGCTGAGGACTTGGCTGGGGATGCTCAGCCTAGCAATGGTGATCCAGAAGAAACCTATGAGTGGCCCCCATCCAATGCCAAGGAGGATATTCAAATGCAATTAGCTCCAATCACATCTACTTCTGCATCAATTGAGGAGTCAAACCCAAACTTGGACCCCTCACCTCCTTTTTTGGATTGCTCTCTTCCTGGGGTGGAAGAACTGGAGAAATTGTAAAATGAAGAGGATTTCATTCCTGTATCACCATTGCCATCAACATCTTCTCAAGTAAGGAACCAAGTTCTTTTATCTTATTTCCAGTTAATCCTGACTGATTTAGATTCAAAATAAACAGGCTCATCCATTCCTGGATGGCCAAAAACTCAAGCCAATGGGGCCTCCAACATCCCCTTCAAATGAGAGCAATGATGTTCCCCCACAAAACTCCTCTGCAAATGGAAAGCAAAAGGCCTCCAATTCCATCAAAATCAACCCCAAAAGCATTAAAAAGAGGAGAAAAACTTCAAATTTTTTGGTCTTTGAGGAGATCATGGAGAAGCAAGATTCAAGTAAGCCCATTGGATTCTTCTTGCTTTCAAAATCAAGCTCATTCCTATTACCCTCTGAAAAACAGTGAAATTTCAAATTGAATCTGAAAAACTTCAGTTTGAAAAGGAGAAGTGGGATTGTCAACTGGCTATTGATTTTCAAAAGCAGAAATCCAAGATTTTGGCTCATCAGAAAAAATGGGATGCTGAGTGGAAGTTGAAACAGGCTGAGCTAGAATTTCAAAAAGAGGAAAAAGAAAAGGATTGAAAGCAAGCGCAACTGCAAATGGAGAGGGAACAACTGGTGTCAGCCATGAGACAATTAGATGTGTCCAAATGACCCAATTCATATGTCTTGCTGGTATAGTGGTTAATTCCTAACCTCACCTTCAATTATCTGACACCAAGGTCACTGTTTTAAACCACCAGGAGACAAGAATGATTAATGATCAGGAGTTTTTGAATTATATAGTAAATTTTTTATAATATTTAGTATGTTTTTATGAGTATTTATTATGGAATTGAAACCTTGATAATGTATATTATCAAGATGGGGATCCAATATAACTTTGAATTAAGCTATGAGGACTCAGATGCTTCCCAACCATTTATAAATAACTTCCCAATACGCTCCCTTCCTTTGGGGACAAGCTATAGTAATTAATTTAAGCTATACTCTCCAGTCTGTATAAACCAATCACATAATCTTAATATTATCCATCTTGGGGATGTGATTATACTTTGATAAAATCTCCTGAGCCTTGAGAGCGTCCACTCAGAGGGCCCTGAGCTTAATTGTAGAGTATATAACTTTTGGGGTTACGTAAATAGGTCCCTTTACATTGAAAATCCCCCCCAATGAGTACTAGTACCCTATTTCTCATTGGGCAGGATGTGATGGGGCTCTGAACCCTTAGGGACGAAACCAGGGAGAGTATAGCACTCCCCTGATTATTCCTTGAGTCCCCTGAGGGCTCCTGTTACCTTAAAAGAGGAGGGTATTCACCCTATAGCCCCTTGCTAGACTGGTTATATATGATTAATTATTTTTAAGAGAATATGGCAAGAGTTAACAAGCCCACCAAACTTAGTCTCAAGAAGGGATTGACTGGGGCTATCAACTTTAGTATTATATTCAACTAAAAATCTTATTGGCAACTTCAATTTTGAGTGGAAGGTCCTAATTGGAGTAGCGACCCTTGTGTGTTACTAATATAAAGGGTGTGAGCTTATTTATAAGCAAAGCTCCTTTGAGCTTCATTTATTTGGAGCCAGGCACCTTACCTTTTTATTAAGGTTTAAGGTGTGGCTTTTCCTCACAATACCTTGTTATTGTTCAAGCCTGTGAGCTTTTAGCTTTTGTTTGAATTATTTGAGTCAAAAACTGACTTTAACATTGGTTTTTGTCTTATTTTTACAGGTATAACCATGTCCTAGTTTAGCAATAGAGGTTATATCCCTGACAAACGGCAACAAAAAAAAATTATAAGTGGTCAATGGCTGAAGCATACATTGATAGCAGCATAACAATAGATAAATTAAAGCGGATTACTCAAATGCTGGGCATTTAAATATATTTGCTTTGATGAAAAACTTAAAAAGAAAAAAAAAGCATTTTTGATTAGAATGATGCTTAAGACTATTTTTAACCCCACCAATGAAAAAACATTTTTTCTTTTTATTTATATTTTTTTCCTGGAGTATATTTTCCCACTCCCCAATTCCCTGCAAGTTTTTGTAGTTGTTTTGTTGATTTGCATTGACATTGCCATTCTTGTATGAGTGGAAGTCTCCACGGCAGGAATTACTTTTACACAGTGGAAGAAATGAAAGGGTTTGATTGTTTGCTTGGCTTGTTCAAACTCTTCCTGGGTGGGTTTTCAACTATTATTTTTCTTTTTGGCAACAATGGAAGGGTAAAGATCCAAAGGATGTGGTTTTTTACCAGACCATACAACCTTTTCATTAATACCTTCCTCAGCAACTTCCAAAGACATTTCTGAATCCCAAGATTGAAGCCTCTTTTGGCAAGAAGCCCTACTCTTCCCATATCTCTGTGTTTTTTTCAAGCAATCTCCTTCCATCTTAATCCATCCCAACCCTATACTTAGATTGGGGTGAGGAACAAGACAGGATTTGATTGTTTGTGTAACATTTTGAGGGGGGTGGGAGAAGAATTGGACATTCACCAATAGCAGTTGAGGGATTGAAAAAAAGAACCCCCCCAAAAAAACAGTCAGTAAAATGGACATCATTGGTGAAAAAAGATTGGATCAAAAAAAAATGAAACCAAACCTGGACTTGATCCCAAGTTCACCAGAAACATGATCACCAAAAAAAAAAACAAAAAAAAAAAAAACTTACCAAGGTGTGGGGGAATTGGGCTGGGCCTGGGGCCAGGGAGGGAGGGCCCGGGAACCAGGGAGGGGGGGGAGGTTGTTTGGCCAGGCAGGCAGGCGGGGCTGACACAAGGGGGAAGGGGGCAGGCCGCAGCAATCAAGAGGGGGGGCCAAGGTGGTGCCGGCGGGTGAGCAAGGAGGGGGGGCCAAGTTGGGGCTGGTAGGAAAGCAAGGAGGCAGGGGGGGCCAAGGTGGCGCTGGCAGGCAAGAAAGGAGGGGGTGTTAAAATGCGGATGCACTCAGGTAATGTGCATAGGAGTGTGTAATCCAAATGGGATGCAAAAATGGGCCTCCACAGCCAATTGGACATCACGTGGGGCACGTGGGCCTATGTGGGTGTTATTGGCTTTGGGCATTTGGGCGCCAAAACACGTTTTTATGGTCTTTTGGGACATGGGCCCTCACGGGCCCGCCAGGGTGGATGGGCCCCCCAAGCCAGATGGGCTTATTTGGGCATAAAAGGGCTCAATCTTTATTATGGACATACTTGGATGGACGGGCTGGCCCGCCAAAGTATGTAATTCTCACAATTTGGGCTTGGGGAGGCCCATTTGGGCCGCCGCCCCTGTTGCGGCCCGCTAGGGGCCGCCACCTGTGTCGCGGCCCGCTTGGGGCCGCTGCCCGTTTGGGGCCGCCTGTGTTCCTTGGTACAGCCCACGCGGGGCCCGGCTGGTCGCGCCCGGCAACCAGCGCCGCGGAGCCGGGGCTTGCGGCCCTGGCTTGCTCCCCCTCCCCTCGCTTGCTGTTGCGAGGGGGATGGGGGCAAGCTGGCTGGGTTGAAACAGCCAGCAACCAGCCGCAACAGTGCAGTTGGTCAGGGCAGGGGGGACCTGACCAGCCCCTTGCCCAAGGAGTTGGCAGCGCCAGCAGCAAGTGTAGCAACCGGCAGGTGGGGGGGAATTCATCACCCCTCCACCATTGAGTGTGTGAAGCGACCAAGCAGGGGCGCTCTCCCCCCCCTTTTACCAAGGGGGAGGAGCGATGGGCCTGGGGGGACCTGATCACCTCCCAGGCCAACTTTCTTGACGACGCCCTGGGGGTATTGACCCCCAGGGCCCCTGGTGAGGGGATTTGACCGCCCCCACCAGGGATTTGAGAGAAAGAGGGGGGGGACAGCATGTCCGCTGGTCACACCCCCCCATGTGAGTCTGAGACTGGACCCAGGTGTGCCCTGGGTCCCACCTGGCCCATTTGAGGGGCCAGGGGCTGGCTGCATGAGGCAACCAGCCCGTAAACAAGGTAATGAGGTCATCATGGCTGGTTGTAACGGACAACCAGCCAAGGGGATTGAACAGCAAGGGGTTGGTTCAGCCCCGTAACGGTGGAAACACTGGAATGGACCAGAATAGGCCGGTTGTAAGGGTTTAGGAACTGACACCATGCAGGCTGATGTAGTCCCAACCAAGTAACAAGGCTAGTAGAGCCTGTAGGGCTCTTTTGGGGCGGAAAATTTGCCTTTTGGCTTGTTGTATCATGGGCTCACAAGAGGCCAATCTTTTGTACTTAAGGAGCTCTTCTCCCTGCTGTTTTCCATCCATTCATTCATTGTTCCAATCAAATTCATCCAACATATTTCCCCATTGTGAGAGCCCCATTAGCCAATATTGACACCCAGTGTCCAGCATTTCTTTTGCTTTAAATACTGCTCATTTTCCTAAGCTAATTGCTGGCCATAATTCTAACAGGGGGGCCAAGGTGGCGCCAGTGGGCAAGCAAGGAGGGGGGACTGAGGTGGGGCCAGGGGGCAAGCAAGGAGGCAGGGGGGGTCAAGGTGGGGCCATTGGATCAAAAGGGGGGGCTGGTGGATCAAAAGGGGGGGCCAAGGTGGCGCCGGCGGGTGAGCAAGGAGGGGGAGGCCAAGGTGGCACCGGCGGGCAAGCAAGGAGGGGGGGGGCAAGGTGGCGCCGGTGGGCAAGCAAGGAGGGGGGGGCCAAGGTGGCGCCGGTGGGCAAGCAAGGAGGGGGGGGCCAAGGTGGCGCCGGTGGGCAAGCAAGGAGGGGGGGGCCAAGGTGGGGCTAGCAAGGAGGCGGGGGCCAAGGTGGGGCTAGCAAGGAGGCGGGGGCCAAGGTGGGGCCAGTGGATTGAGAGGGGGGACAAGGTGGGGCCAGTGGATTGAGAGGGGGGGGAAAGGTGGGGCCAGTGGGCAATCAAGGACGCGGGGGGGCCAAGGTGGGGCCGGCAAGCAAGGAGGGGGGGGCCAAGGTGGGGCCAAGGTGGGGACGGCGGGCAAGCAAGGAGGCAGGGGCAGAGGTGGGGCCGGCAGGCAAGTGAGGAGGCCGGGGCAGAGGTGGGGACAGCAAGCAAGGAGGGGGGCAAGGTGATGGGGCCAGAGAGCAAGCAAGGAGGGGGGGTGGTGAAGGAGCAAGCAAGCAAGGAGGGGGGGTGGTGGTGGGGCTGGCAAGCAAGGAGGGGGGGAGGTGGTGGGGGCCAGTGGTGGGGCTGGCAAGCAAGCAAGGAGGGGGGGGTGAAGGAGCAAGCAAGAGGGAGGAGTCAGCTAGGATGGAGGGAAGAGGAGGATGAGGAGGAGGGGGGGAGCTTGCCTGAGGACCTGAAGGTGCCTGGAGGGGGATGGAACATTTGGTTAGCTTCTGATGATGGGGAGGATGAGGAGGAGGATGAGGAGAGCTTACCAGGGTTGCCAAAGGTGGTGGGTGAGGAGGAGAGTGGACCGGTGGTTTGGTGGGGTGAGGTGGGTGGTGTGGTGGGGTGAGGTGTTGGCTCAGTTTTGTCTAAGAAAAAAAAAGAAAAAAAAATTTAGTGAGTCAGCCTAGGATTCTTGGTTGAACAACCAGAACAAAAAAAACTTGGAGTCAAATACTAACAAAAGTTCATTCAGATTTTTTGCATTTTCAACTTGCTGGCAGGAAGTTTGATTGGACATGTTGACAAAGATGGTGATTTGATGTGGGGTGATGAGATGATGATGGGGTTTGTGTGAAGATGGAGATGTGAAGCAACAGAGATGTGAAGCAATAGAGATATGAAGCAATGGAGATGTGAATCAATAGAGATGTGAAGGGATGGAGATGAGAGGTGCCAATGGAGATGAGATGTACCTGAAGCAATGGAGATGGGATTGGTATGGATTTGCTGATGTGGATGGGTGTTTTAGATGTGATGGATGGTGGATGGATGATCATGCATAAATGGTGGGTTTAATGGCGGGTTTGATGTTTGAAATCCACCATTTTCATGAAACCTGGCATTTTGAAATACACCAGGTAGGGGGTATGTGTATTTCAGAAATCTGCCATTAAAAAGGGTGTGTTTCTAATGGCAGGTTTGCCAACTCTGATACACCCTGTTGTATTTACAATCCATTGGGATAATCCAAAATTATCAAGAATGAATTTTATTTGAAAAAACTCATTGTGGTCAAAAATTTTCATCACTTTTAATTATCATTCATTCATTCATCTCTGGATTACTGTTCAAAAATAAATTAATGATTTTTTTCCATCTTCTATTAACCCTCATAAAATAATACAAAATGCATGATTAAACTTCCATTTAATCAACAAATTCTCACTGTATCCAAAATTCATTGTGATAATCTCAAATGATCACAAATAAATTCAATTTGAAGAAATTTGATTTGAAAAAAATCATTGGATTGATAACTTGCATCAATTTTAAATATAAATTAATAATTCATCTCTGGATTACTGTTAAAAAAACCATTTTCTATTTCTCTTCTTATATCAATACAAATTGCATTACCAAACTTTCACTTAATCAAAAAAATTATGATATTTCATTTCTCCAATAGTGATTTTATTTTTTCAAAGAAATTTTTGAAATCTTATATAATATTGGAATTCCTCTCCAAGAAATCATATGTGCAATTTTTCCATTCTTTAATTTCATTATATAATGGTATTTACAAGAACTCACAGCAATGTAATATTACTAAAATGTCTCAATCTTAAGTATACTCTTTCTCCTTCATGTTTGTTATACTGTTTTATTCAATAAGATCTCAGATTTGGATTTATCTCAAAAATTATTAACCATGATATTTTTCATTTGTATCATAACTTGAATTGATGTACAAATATGAATTCTCCCAAAAATTCTACCCCAAACAAACCTAAAGGGACCATAAAGCGCCGAAGTTAGGCCCGTTGGGCCTGGTTTACTGTTTAAAGACCCAATCCATCCTTTCATGCCCTAACTTCCATGTTTAAACACTGCAGGCAGGCCCAAAGGCTTAAAATGACAGTCAAAATTTAAAGGTATGAGAATCACTCAATTCAAACCTTTAGTGATTGTGCACAGCTCTTTAGATTTGCTCCACTTTATTGGGTTATTGTTATTGTTGTTGCATCGTTATCTTCAGAGTGACGTTATACCCCTGATTCAACGTATCATAACCAGACAGGACAGACTGATCTGGATGGTCTGAACCTACCGATCGCAATCGCAGGTGATTCATGTTATTCAACTCAATATTTGAAGGCTCTGGTTCGGCTTGTCCGCACTAACCAGCGCAGGTTTGTCAACCTTGAGTGTTGTGAGATTTCGATCAAAGAATAGATTCAATCCAAAAACTATTGCTACAAAACCACATCTTTTTCCAAGAGCTACAATATTGTTCGAAGAACTGGTGGTATTGAGAGTCTTCACCAAAAAAAACTAGTATGAAACATCACATGAGCGGTCTTTTCACCAAGCCAGCTATCACGCAAAGTACAGCTGCTTTGAGATAATTGTAATCTGTGTGGCAGACGCCACACATCGCTGGCAAACAATCAACTTGGCCAGAACAAATATCACTTTGAATTTCAAAATTTCCATGCTTCAATAAGAGAGCATCAGCCGGCGTGCTTGCCGAGCATTTTCTTTCGCGTGGCGTCGTAATCTGCGGGCTTCGTCGATTTCAGCGTCGATGAGCCTCCTTTGAGTGCTGTCTAGTTCCGGGGAGCCATAGGCCAAACCGCCTATTTCAAATCATAGATCGAAAGACAGAAAGCGTTTTAGATTGAAACGCTCCCGATGTCATCATAGATCGGTCTCCCCATATACCCACCTACTCCGTAAGCACTGCTTGGATACCTCGTCCCGTAATACATGCTACCGCCGCATGAAGGACTAAATCTAGAGTTCAAGCTTGCGCTCAATGGCAGACGGGAAGTACCCCAAGGCGCTATGTAACTGGGATAACTGCTCGCCATCGGCATGCCATATCCACCTCCTCCGTAACGTGAGGCCCCTGGTCAATTCGACACTGTTCATTTAGTGATTCAGCGTTGTCCCAGCGAAATCGTCCAAAACTTACAATAGCAGTCGCCCCAAAGCCCGAGTCTCATGCGCTCCTCATCAGCCATTAGTGCGTATCTCAAAGCCCGTTCCTGATGAAAGAACTTGAATTTCAGTACATGAGGATCACATACGGAGAGTGATGGCTCGCACCTCTTCACATAGTTCTTCGAACTGAATTCGGGCCCGCCACCTCGCTAAGCGCTCCGCTTCGCTGATGCCCTGCATCATTCTCAGTTGCTCCTCGTACGACGAGAGTGAGTGGTAAGCACCTAGGAAAAATTCTGATAAGCTGACGTTTCCTATAAAGCGAAATGATGGATTATGCTTGCACTTACCGTAATAGTCCATTGGTGAACTGTAATAATTTCCCAGTAAGGAATTATTGTAAAGAGAGCCATACATGTTCCCATAAGGATATGAGTACGCTCCAAGCGCTCTACCATAAGATCGGCCGTAACGATCTGCTACCCATTCACTACGGCCAGTATGAGGGCGCCAAACCCCACCGAGATCATAGCCTCCCCCCGCTAAAATACCAATCCATTTTGAGTGAGAAATGAGACTGTTACGAGTCCAAATTGAATAGAACTATCAAAGTAAAGCCATAACCTACGAGGACACCCGTACATGGACCTTGTGCCATCTGTGACCTCGGTTGTAGGAAGTAATTCGGTCAGTATTTTGTCACACATAATCGCCCCAGTGTTTTTGTTTACCACTTACAGGAAGATCCATAATTCGAGTAGAGAGGCATTTCGGTAGGCGTGTATTGGTGCAGAGGTTTCGGAAGTTTTGGGAGATGAGGGCAAGCAATAGATCTTTAGGTTCGGCTTCAATTTCTACTTTCTGTTTGAAGAAGAGAGATGAAAACTGGGGAACTATGCAACTGAAAAAAATCTCCTGGATTGAGTTTCGAAAGGTGAAAATTGGTTTCAAAGGAAGAGTTTGCTCCGAGAGCTTTTGGAATGGTAAAGGCTTCGCGCGAGGTTGACTGGCTGCTTAGCCGATGAAAGATTTATAACCAATGACGTTCTGGAAGAAAGTAGAAGATAATGCACAGCAAAGAACTTCAAAATGGTATGGAAAAGGTGATGAAAGTAGTGATAGGGTGTTGTCAAGGGATGGGTCGCCGCGGGAAGCAGAAATAGTGTTGAACGAGAGTCAAGGTAATCGAGGAGTGACATTCTTTTTAAAGCCCAATATCTCTCTCAGTGGCTAACGTAGGTTCTGCTCATCACAGGTGAGCGAAGATGATATTCGGACTCGGTCGCCATGCCTGGACTGTATTTGGGCCGAACAGCGTGTTATGACGAGTTTTTTTAAAACAATGAGTTTGATCAAGGCTGGCACGAGGGTTTGAATCTCCCCATCGTAGCCTGCGCGATGACCTCGTAATCGAGCACCAGGATACTGATATCACAGTTCCTCCTTCGGATTCGGCCAGGTGACCATTTGACTCTAATATACCGAGAAGTCTGTAGGATCTTCATCTTTAGAGCGCTGAAACTTTTTGACTACCTCTTGTACAGTGAAACAATGTATGCGTAACTCGGAATACAAAAGCTCCCCCCGTATCGGTACCGCAAGATGCGACGTGTTTCGTAATGATGGTCACATTAGGAAGCAGCCTCGCATCACGTTCTCGGGGCCACTGCTCGTTCGACGTTCAAGAGAGCATGATCAATTGGATACATCGCAAACCTTCGACAAGGGAAGTTTTGGACAACATTCCCTGGTTCAACACTACCCCACAGACTTGAATTACTTCGCGTCGACGACCTGTATGGATTTGCAAGCCGCAGGTGAACAACAAAACCCCAGAAGGAGACTCCAATGTCGTGGGGTTTTTTGCCCTAGAGTATTTCGAAACGAGCCAAACAGCGGACTACCACGGCGCGGCTTAGTGAAGCGGATGAATCGAGTGTGCTGGGTAACAGCATTTTGTGCTGAAGTGAAGCTAATCCTTTCGATGGGGTTATGGAAGCACATCTTAACCTTTCAAAGCATCCAAGCGTACTCACTGCGTAGGCGGCCATGACTGCTTAGTCCGCCGGTGTGAGCAGGACTCGGGCGTCCTCTGTCGTCTGGAGGAACCGTGGGCCTGGCACTGCTCCCACAGCAATGCCAAAGCAGTGCATTAAGGTTCTGGTCTGTCAGCCTACTAGATGCCAAGGACCTAGCTCCTTCTAGCTACTAGAGGTGATGGAACAATTAGAGAAAAAAAAAGAATGAATTACCAGAGGGATATGGTTTGGTTGAAAGGGTAAACTTATTTATATGTTTATTAAGATAGATTTTAAGGGAGCGGCCAAGACCTTTATGGGCTTGTTGAGCCCTCCGGAGTATAGGATTTGTCTGACATGGTGCTTGGTGCTAATGCAAGGATTACTCTCAAGAAGGGTATGGGTAATTTCCCCTGAGGTTCCAGAGGTCATGTGTTTGGTCAAGGTGCTTATCGGGTTGGGCCCACTCCTTTTTGGAAAGCCCGAAAGCAGCCCAGCTGGAAGCGGGCTTTGGCGGGCCGAGTATAATCCAAGGCTTTTTGGGCCCAAAGCCGACCCAAGCCCGAGTTTCCGGGCTTTTTGCGGGTTTGGGCTAGTTGGTGGGCCCCCGTTTTTTTTTTTAATCAAAAGCTGTTTACTGTGCTTTCAAATGGCTTGATGCAACTTTGGAAAAAAGGAAAACACTCTCAGATCATGGACATATGGAGGTATGGGGCAAAAACAATGATTTTTGATTAATAGAAAGAAAAGCTAAAGAAATAGTATTCAATTTTTCATCCAATCTTGAGTAAAAATCAGGGCTTTGAGGGCCTCTGGAGCTAGTTTTGTTCTGACCTAAACACAATCACTGGGAAAGAAGGCCTAAGAGAGTAAAAATCAAAATTAATTCATTATCACACAAAATTTAATAAAAGAATATGAGTCTTACTGATTCTGATGCAATAGAGGTCATTGGAACCATTAACATTGTCTTTGCTAAACAAGCTAATGCAGGAAATTGGAAGAAATTTTCTTTCAACCAGTTGAATAAGCTAAATTCTGAATTACTTTTGAGTATCTCAAACAAATTTTCTCAAAGGTATAAATCCAATTCAGTCAAATGAGTGCTTGATTGAGATTGTGTATTTCCCTTTAGAAAACTGGGGGAAACCATCTGGTTTGGAATTTCTATAGAATTTTTCAACAGTTTCACTAGAAGTAAAAACTTGCTTTTTCATTGATGATTTTGGAGAATTATATTCAAGAAATATATATATTGTTCTGCTGAGTTCTTGTATGTAATTATTAATCTTGGGCTGGACTATTGAGGTAATATGATAGTTTCTAGCCTCTTGAGATGAAAATTCCAGATGTTATTTTATGTCCTTCAGAGTAAGGAAATATAGTTGAGAAGTTGGAAATTTTGTACTAGCAAGCTAAGCTGTGCACCCCTTCATACCTCATCAATTCCCTGGTATATCTAATACCCCTGACAATAAAATCAATACCACATTTGACATCTTTGAAGCCTTGGTTTAATCCATTTGGAAGAAGCCAGAACACCAATCCCCTCTGTAAAGTACCCATATGCTGTGTACAGGGAGTACATATAAAGACTAGGATTGCCTAGAAGTGGGTTAACCCTTTTTCCCCTCTTTGCAGTTTATGAGATCAGCATTGTGAATAAAAGAGAGTGGAACTCCCCAAAATGTTTCCTAAGGTTTGGAAGTTAATGGTCCTAGCATCTGTAAGGAGGGGGATGCCCCCTTGAAGAGAGAGAGAGAGAGAGAGAGATAAATAGATGATTAACAAGCCCTGCAAGTGGTAGGCGGGACAAGGAGTGGTGTAAAAAAAAAGAGAAAAAAAACTATCTTTTCTCTTTTTCTCTCTTTCTTCTGTTTCTTTTTCTACAGGCAGGTGCAATTGGAGCAAGGCACAGGATTTGGCAGGCGCTGGTGTTCAGTTGTTGTATTTGCTACAGACTGGGTACGGGTAACTGTGTGGCAGTTTGTCTGGGGCAGACCAGGTACCTTTCCAGGAAGATGGGGACTTACAAAGGTGCGGTGGACCTAGGACGCTTCACTTGGCACTCACAGATGTATAATTTTGCACAAAGCCACTCACTTTGGGAGCAAGGCTGCTCTCACAGGATCAGATAATTTGTGAAGGAATGTGTGTGCAAAATGTATTTCTCAAGATTCAAGGGTAGGCACAGATACAAGTGATAAAAGAAGAGAGAAGGGAAAGGGATTATTTCAGAGTAAGACGCTGTGGTGACCAATCTGGGACACCTCATGTATAAGGGAAATTTCTGAAAATTTTATATATAGTCTATCATCATCATCATCATTAAAAAAAAAATCCATGTGGCTATGAGTACTCTCCAATTTTGAATTTTCCCACCTTCTCCCTGTCCTAGCAGTCTAAAAAGGGTCTCCAGGGAATCCAAATCCCCAGATCCCCTATTCAATTCCTCCTCATTGCACTTGCAGTCTGGGTTTTTGGCTGAGCGGTGTGGTGTCAATTTATAGACGCGGATTGGGAACTGCTTTGCGGCTGCGCACTCAGCATTGGAGGCAAGCGGGCTCCGCATTAGGGTTGCGGAGTGCTCAGCAGCGGCACCTGCTGGATCAGCAGCAGCCGCTGTTTGGCTCCGCACCTAGTGGACAGGTCAGGCTCAGCATTGAATGCGGCGTGGGCAGGGATTGGCCCCGGAGATTGGATTTGGAAGGTAGTGCACTTGACTAGGTTTGTGGGCGCGCCGGTTCAGATACGTAGGGGCGGAGCAATCCGCGGGCTATAAAGGAATGGATGGAGCGCGCGGATCATGCCGGATAATACCAGACATCCACGACGGGCGTGGACAAACAGATACGGACAGGCGCGGGGGGCTCCAAGTAGGGCGCGGTGCAAGGACCGCGTCATGAGAAGGATGAACTGGATGGATGGAATGGCTTACGGACATTGGGGGGAGTTTGGTACGGAGGTGGGGAGAGGAGGCTAGGGTTTATGTTTTGGGATTGTTTTCTGTTTCTTTGTCATACTGTTATTTGCGCGTGTACTTAGGTTAGGGTTGAGAGGGAGGACTTATCCTCACTCTCAACTCCGGGTTGGGGAGGAGGGGGGCATGCATGGAATCATACCATCACATCATTGGATTGGATCAATCATCTCACCAAGAGATTAAAGGAACCCATACTGGATACACATCCAGGTGGAAAGTTCTTAGGATTGAAGGATTGGCGATTTCAATCTCTCTCTAATTTTCTTTATCTCTTATCTCCTTATTTCTATCTCTCATCTAAGTGCAACTTTGGGCATCCTCATCTCCTTTCAAACGCAGGGAACCGTTAACTTCCAAACCTTGGGACAATTATAGGGGGATAACCCTTATTCTTTCCACATCTGGGGGTCTGGCCGGGAAGTAACCTTCCTTTTCTTGTCTTTCAAAGGTAACTGGGCGCAATGTCCTATCCATACCTCCCTACAGTTGCTTCCTCTTCTTCTTCTTCTTCCCCTTCCGTTTCCAGGTCCGCTACTCCGACCCCACTCGCGTCTTCCATCCCTCCTCCTCCCCCTCCCTCTGCTCAACCCAGGACAAGCTACGCCGTTCCCCCATCCGTCTCCAGTGACCATGAACCCACTTGTCCAGTTTGAATCAGGCCGCGCAACTACCCTCACATCCAATTCAGCACTGCGGATGTGGAGCGATTCATCTCAAGATACAAAGGTATTGCATGCAGAAGGTGCGTTGGACGCCAATAAGGCCTGGCTTGTTGTCCTGTTCAGTATGGAAAAAGAGAAGCTCCGGGATGTGGAGGAGATGGAAGGCTAGGAGAATCAGGATTGGCCAAAACTGAAGGCAGAGATCCTAAGGCAGTGGGGTAGGAACAAACCTCAATTCCGGGAAAGCAATTTCAACTGCGTGGCCTCGGAGGCGAGCGCGCGCGGAGGAGTCAGAACTTGGGTGGAGCTGGCGGATTACACCTTGACATTTGATTGGATCTATTGATACTTGTCAAAGAACAAGGTGGTGGCGGGACAGAAGGGGGCCATGAAACGCGTGTTTCTGGGCGGTTTAGGCACTCAACTCTGGGCAAGGGTGCAGCCGCATCTTTACAATCACAACTTGGTAAAGAGGTCATTGGACAGGAGCATTGCGCTCCTTCCGGAGTTGGCTGTCGTTTGCCAGGCTGTGTAGAGTGAGCTTGACTTAGAAGAGCTTATTGAGGATACCGCTAAGTCCTTCCCAGCAGGACCAAAGAAATCCGCCCCCCAGGTTTTGGCTCCGGCGCAATTTCCAGCCCCGGTTCCACCTACTTCCACGCGTGTTCCGGTTCCTCAACCCGCGCCTGCCCCTCCGGTAAGTGAATTGACGGAACTGATGAAGTATTTGAAGATCTGCATGAGCCATATGGGCCAGCAGCAGCGGTGAGGGCCTCCACCTCACATGGTGGAAGGGTTTTGGCCGCCCGGTACCTTTGTGCCGAGGGGGTGCTTGTACTGCGGGGCAAACAGTCATTGGCAATCGGCGTGCAAGGAGCTTACGAAGGATCTCAACACGGGATTGGTTTGACCGGCGGGGATGGGGTACATGTTTCCAATGGGCAAACAGATTCTGATGGAGCCGAGCCAGCCAACCGCAATGCAGCAGGTGCGCAAACGGGGTCAGGAGGCAGGAACGACGGCGCAAGCGTCACTAGGCATCGTTACTGGTCCCAGATTGTGGCAACCGCCTCGGGTGGAAGCTGAGGTAAGGGTAGTGGCAACAGAAGAGAAGGTGGCGGTCGCCAATAAGATGGAGGTGGATGCAAAGGAGCAACCCCCGTTGACCGTTCCAAAACCGGTTGCATGCGTGCCCAGAATCGAGGTGCCGGCAGCGAATCCTGTAGGGAAGAAGAAAGCAGCGGACATTGTGCATAGGGTGATGGGGAATGAGACTCCGGTCCCACTGACCTTGCGGGAACTGGCGGCCGTGTCTCTGGTGGTGGTAGACAAGATGGTTCAGGCCTTGCAGGATTGCGGTCAGGGCTGGGTACCTCAGACGGTGCAGCGGGTTCATGTGGCGCGGAAGGAGGAGGGGCACGAGGAGTGTGAGTTGAAATTGGTTTCAACTCCACTCGCTTACGTTCCAATGGTCATAGCGGGGAGGAAGGTGTGGGCTATGGTGGACAGCGGTTCAATGGTGAACCTTTTGCCATTGCGGATGGTGGATGATTTGGGGTTGGTTTGGCGGAAATGCGCAATGGGTCTCCGCGCGCTTAACGGAGGGGAGTGTTGTGTGGATGGGGTAGTTGAGGAGGAGGAGGTTGAGGTCGCAATGGTCTGTAAGACTCTTTCTTTTCTTTTGGTTGATTGTGGGGATGTGATTTTGGGAAGGCCGTTCATGTTTGTGTTCCGAGCACAAATTGTTTTTGATCCGGAGGCGGGAACAGAGGCCTTGACGGTGGAGGATTCGTCTGGCGGAAGGTTTGAAACAACTATCTGCGATTGCAGGCAATAAAAGCGGAGGAGAGTGTTGGAGTATGAGGAGGAACTGGAAGTGGAGTTGGTCTGCGACGGGAAACCCTCAGAGGATTTTTTCTAGTCGACCAAGGAGACCGCGCGGAACAAGCTCCGGTTTTGTGCGGGCAGTCAACTAATGAGAAGCAGGGAGGGGGAGGAAGGAAAGTGCAGGGCGCGCACGTCGCAGAAGTAAGTCCCTTTTCTCAGTATGCATTGCCCAAGGGTACTACGCTTTGAAAACCCTATCATTGTGCCACACTCATGAGCAAAGGCAAAAGCCGCGGTTCCTTTCTGTGCAGGACCTACAGCAAGGGATGCGTGCGGATGATGCGGTGCAACACTGGCAAGTACAAGCCGGTGTTGCAGAAGGTCCGACCGAGGAATGAGCCAATGCCCCAGGAATTGAACGGACCGGTTTGACCAATTGCTTGGTTGCGGGACCCTTGGGTCACTCCAATTAAGGCTTTGGGGTGGGTTACTAGTTTGGCGCGGATCACAGAGGAGCGGATTGAAGCTTTCAATTTTGGCCCAACGGGATGGTTGAGTACAGAGGAGCGTGATTTTCTGGTTTTGGTTCTGGTTCTTTGGGAAAGAGCGCTCGCGTTTGGACCTGAAGAGCGGGGGCTTCTGAAAAACAATATTGGCAACCCCTATGTCATCCCCACTGTCAATCACAAGCCGTGGCAGATCAAGCCAATTCCAATACCGCAGGCGGTCCGGGAGCAGTTTCTGGAGTTGGTGCGGGAACGGGTGAAGACTGGCCTTTACAAACAGTCAACGTCCAGTTACTCCAGTCCGATCTTTGCGGTAGTTAAGCAGGACGGAAAGTCGTTGAGGATTGTCCATGATCTGCAGCGGCTCAACTCCTTTAAGATCCGGGACGCAGGACGGCCCCCCCGCCTTGACAAGTTCCTTGAGTCAATGGCGGGGCGCGCTTGTTACGGTTTAGTGGATGTGATGGGGGGATACAACCAGCGCGATTTGGATCCTTGCTTGCGGCCTCTAACGGCGTTTGAGACTGGGTTGGGAAGAATGCAGCTGACTCGGCTACTGCAGGGCGCAACCAATTCTGTGGCGGTGTACCAGGCGCAAATGGCCTGGATCCTGAGAGATGATCTTCCAGAGGGAGTCCAAATCTTCATCAACGACGCAGGAATCAAAGGTCCGAAATCCAATTAAGGAGGAGCAGAGCTGGTTGAAGTTCCCGGCATCCAATGTTTTGTGTGGGAATACACGCAGACGTTGGAACGCATCCTGTTTCACATTGAGGAGGCAGGACTGACGGTGTTGGGGAAGAAGTTGGCGGTTTGTGTTCCGGCGCTTGAAGTCCTTGGCCATGTTGTTGCTTCCAACGGCCGGCGCATTGCAGAGAAAAAGCGGAACAAGGTCCTCAAATGGCCAACCCTGCGGACAGTGTTGCATATCCTTCAGTTCTTGGGATTATGTAGCTATGTCTGCATGTTCATCAAGAGGTTTGGGGAGGTGGCGAGCCTGCTCCAATCACTAATGCGGAAAGGCGCGGAGTGGAATTGGGGAGAAGAGTGCAATAGCGCGTTCCAGAAGCTCAAGGAGATTGTGGGACGTGACATTGTGCTCCGCGATCTTGACTACAACGCAGGAGGAATTAGGCTAGCGGTCAATTCCAGCAAATTCGGCGCGGGGGGGGGGGTTCTCACTCAAGAGGACAACGGCAAGGATAGGCCGGTGCTTTACGAGTCGGTCACCTTCACTCCAACGGAAAGCCGGTACTCTCAGCCAAAGTTGGAGTTGTGCGGGGTCACCAAGATCGTGCGGCGGCTTCAGTATCTTTTGTGGGGGGTTCACTTTGAGCTTTTGGTGGATGCGGAGGCGCTGGCGCGGATGATCAACTCCCTGGCTTTGCCCAATGCTCCCATGACCCGGTGGGTGGCGTTTCTTCAACTTTTTTCCTTTGCTGTTGTTCATGTTCCGGGGAAGGTGTTCACTATGCCCAACGTGTTGTTGCGGTATCCAAGGGATGAACCATTTGAGGACGCGGAACTGCTTGATGTGGAGGCCCCGGTTGTCAAGGTAGGGGTTGTGGAGGCGGGCGTTCAGCTGCCGCTCCGGAAGACCGGGCGGTACGCAATTCTTTGCAATTACTTGCGGGACCTTTGTTTTCCCGACCAAACTACAGACAAGCACATGCAATGGGCAAGGCAGCAAGGGGGAAACTTCTACATACAGGAGGGGCAGCTTTGGCGGCGGAAGACTCCGGTTCCTCTTGTGGTTACCACTTCAAGGGCGGATCAGGAAGCTATCCTCCAAAGCCTTCACAACAATCTTGGTCATCGAGGGGAGGTTGAAACGCGGAGGCAGGTGAAAGAGCGGTTCTGGTGGCCGGGGGTAGTGCGTGCGGTACGGGAATGGTTGGCGTCCTGCAAAGCCTGTCAACGGCGGAGCGCAAGATTGCCTAAGGAAGTCAGAAACCCCACAGGGGAAGACGCCCTCTTTGGTTGAGTCTTGCTTGATGTTGTCCACATCAAGGCTGGTAAGTTTTCCTATCTGCTTGTTGCGCGGGACAAACTGTCCGGTTGGGTGGAAGCGCATCCGTTGGTCAAGCTCTTGGCGGACAAAGTTGCTCTGTTTCTGGAGGAAGATTGGTTCGCGGGGTACAGGTTGCTTCTTCTGGTTACAGTGGACGGAGGGGCCGAGTTTCATGGCCGGCTGGTCGAGTTGGTGAAGAGTTGCGGAGCCAAGTTTGGCCGAGTAACGGAGTATTATCACGAGGGGGCCAGCATGATTGAAAGTGGGCATCAACCAATCAAGGACGCCCTGGTCAAGATGTGCGGGGAGGACGGTAAGCGCTGGCAGGAGACCCTTCCAATGGTTCTGTTCGCGGATTGGATTTTGGTGAAGCGGTCAACAGGCTACTTGCCGTACAAGTTACTTTTTGGACAGCGCCCCGTGCTTCCGGTGGACATTGAATTGGAGACGTTCCTGGGGGCTTACTGGTGGAAGGTGAAGACCTCGGCCAAATTGCTTGAGGCTTGCGCCAAACAGCTCCTTTGACGGGACGGGATGCTTGCAAAGGCCGCGGACTGGCTGAAGAAGACTTGGATGGCATTGGTGCGCTATTGGGACGAGCGCTGCTTGAATTGTCTCCGGGATCCCTTGCGGAAGGGGGATTTGGTGCTCCTGTACAACCGGAGTCTGGAGTCTCAGTGGGGGAAGTTGTTTTCTAACTGGTGGAACGGCCCGTTCTGCGTGTCGTCCAAGTTCAAGGGCAGCAGCTATCAGTTGGAGGAATTAGGCAGTACTCTGCTGAAACGGAAGGCGGCAGCTTCGCATGTCAAGCGCTTCTTCACGCAAGGATCTACCTTGTTTGACAAGACAGCAGAAGGGGGTGACGGATCAGACGAGGGGAGTGTGGAGCGTGGAGATGGTGTTGGAACGCAATCCGGGGATTTGTCTTTGGGCGAAGAAGCAGAAAACGTGCCGTTGCAACGGAGTAGGCGGTTGCGACCAGCTGGGGACAGTGGCCAAGTTGAGGGGGGGGTGGTGGTGGGGGTAGGGGATAAGTTTTGATTTGGTGAGGGTGTGCTCTAGCCGGTTCACAGCCGGAAAAACTAGACACCCCAGAATGTTTGTTTCTCTATGTTTCTTTCTTATCTGGATTGTGGGGTCTTTGCTGGCTTGGGGTTTTTGCAGGAAACGCGGGCCCAGCACAAAGCCGGGTCCGTGAACGCGAGGACAAGCCCCGCGGAACCGGGACGCAAGGAAAATCCCGCAGATGGGGGAAGCGGGACAAAGTGCAATTTGCGGGCGGTCTACAGGCGTCGTGCAAAAAAAAATGTGTTCTTTTCTATTTTTCTTCTCTTTTGGTTTCTTTTTCTCTCTCTCTTTTCTCTCAGGATATCTCAAGGATGGGTGGTTGGTATGGGAATAAGCTTGATTTGGTGAGGGGGTGCTCTAGCCGGTTCACAGCAGGGACAACTAGACACCCCAGAATGTCCGTTCTCTTACTCTCTCTCTCTCTTCCCTTACGGTGGGGCGCGCTGGTGTTTGGTTGTGGTGTTTGTTACAGGATGGGTACAGGGAACTGTGTGGCAGTTTGTCTGGGGCAGTCCAGGTGCCCCTTTTGGAACGGCTGGTCACTTACGGTTTCTCACAAAGCAAAGCGCGCGGACGCGGACCTCAATCTCAAGCTCATTCTCACAAAGCACGGTCGCGCACTTTTTCTCAGAAGGTTAAGACCTCGCGCGGATACGTGTATTTTCTTAGGAAAAAGGAAGCGCGGTACAACCAGAAGAAAAGAAAGAGAAGAAGGGGAAGGGGGGGCAATGCACCTAAGCCATCTTCATCATCTCCTCCATTTCCGCCCTTGACAACGCCAGTAAGGCCAGGAAAGACGCCAGGAGCCCATGCCGGGGTTCCAAGGATTGGGCGCCGGGAGTTGCAAGGTAATCCCAAAGCATTGTGGTCAACCTTTCCGCGAAAACCTCAAAGCCGGCCGCCAGGAGTGCCATTAAAATTGGGATGTCCGGGATCTTGGGAGGGCTGGGGGGAGGAGCGGCCGGAGAAGACAGGCCTCTGGGGAACCAACAGGGGGGCTAGGTTCAGCTGGAGGCGATGATGGGACAAAGATGGGTGACAGAGGCGGAGGGACGTCGGGGGTCGTAGGCCTCTCATAAAAGACCGCTGGTGGCGGGGTGCCTTGTGGAGCCGGAGTGGGAGGAGCCGGTGCAGGTGCCAGAGGAGGACCCAGAGCCAGAGAAGCGCGACACCAAAGAATTTCATTGAGGCGCGGGTCCCTCGCGCCTTCCGTGACTCGGACGCGGTCCGCCCAGGATTGCAAAGCCCTCTGGAAATCATCAAAGGACGGGAAGTCCTCCTTCCACGGTGGCCCCGCGCGGCAAATAGGAGAAGCCAAGTCGCAACCCTTGCTCGGTGGAGGACGGCAGAGTCCATGAGTCCTCCAAGATGGTGTCGTCGTCCAAAACTACGAACGGGTCCAGACAAGCCCTCTTGCGCGGTTGGGTGGGGTTGGGTCTGGGACAGGCTTGCGGCATTGTGTTGCCAAGAGAACATTGGCGGTGGCTGGCACGGCAGGCCAAGCAAGCTTCAGGGCTGGAGAGGAGTGTGCACGGAAGACTGTTTCTTGCGCAGTAGGTGCAGGGAGGGGCCATTATGGGGGTGAGGGAGGAGGACGGGGGAAGGTGGTAGTGGAAGTGGTGGGGGTGGTAGTGGAAGTAGCGGGGGTGGTAGTGTGGTGAAGCGATGGAAGACTTCTGGGGACAGAACTCAAGTTGGGGGGGGGATGTGGTGTCAATTTATAGACGCGGATTGGGAACTGCTTTGCGGCTGCGCGCTCAGCATTGGAGGCAAGCGGGCTCAGCATTAGGGTTGCGGAGTGCTCAGCAGCGGCACCTGCTGGATCAGCAGCAGCCGCTGTTTGGCTCTGCACCTAGTGGATGGGTTGGGCTCAGCATCAAATGCGGCGTGGGCGGCAATTGGATTTGGAAGGTAGTGCGCTCAAGTAGGTTTGCGGGCGCACCGGTTCAGATACGTAGGGGTGGAGCAATCCGCGGGCTACAAAGGAACGGATGGAGTGCGCGGATCATGCCAGATAATACCGGAAATCCACGACGGGTGCGGAAAAACGGATACGGAAAGGTGCGGGGGGCTCCAAGTAGGGCGAGGTGCAAGGACCGCGTCATGAGAAGGACGAACCAGATGGACGGAACAGTGTACGGACGTTGGGGGGAGTTTGGTACGGAGGTGGGGAGAGGAGGCTAGGGTTTCTGTTTTGGGATTGTTTTCCCTTTCTTTGTCATACTGTTATTTGCGCGTGTACTTAGGTTAGGGTTGAGAGGGAGGACTTATCCTCACTCTCAACTCCGGGTTGGGGAGGAGGGGGGCATGCATGGAATCATACCATCACATCATTGGATTGGATCAATCATCTCACCAAGAGAGTAAAGGAACTCATACCAGATACACATCCATGTGGAAAGTTCTTAGGATTGAAGGATTGGCGATTTCACTCTCTCTCTAATTTTCTTTATCTCTTATCTCCTTATTTCTATCTCTCATCTAAGTGCAACTTTGGGCATCCTCATCTCCTTTCAAACGCAGGGAACCGTTAACTTCCAAAACTTGGGACAATTATAGGGGGATAACCCTTATTCTTTCCACAGCGGGCGAAATCCAATGCCATCCTTGTCATACTTGTAATTTTTGATCCCCTTGCCAATTTTAATTGGCCATTGATCCAGCCCATAAAATAACAATGATGAACACCGTTGAGTCCCATCCTCATCTTTGATGCCAAAAATCCCATTGCTGTTGACCAATTGGTCAATGGAGATTGCCAAAGGCCATTGCCTTCTTGACATCTGATGGACCAGCAGAAGATTGCCATCAACAATCAACATTGTCCTTGCACCGTCACACAGACCTCCTCAACATTGATCATCTCCCAATAGCAATCCAATCCTGCCCTTCATCTGGCCACCATCACCTGACAAAAAAAAGACCACCATCAGTGTTCAATGCAATTGCTTGCACTGGCACACTCTCAACACCAACCCCTCATCCTCCCCTTTTATCCTCCTCCACACCACCAACTTGCTGGCACCCATCAGCAATTAGAGCAGTTGGCACGGCCACTTTACATCCGCTGCCGGCTGCCATCTGGGACAGGGGCTGGCCTCTTTTTTTTGTTCACATGTCTTGATCTTCATGTCATTAATTCTTGTTTTTTTAATTATTATTTTCATCATCAAAAAAAAAAGAAAAAAAATCATTTTTCCACACTGATTTGTGTCATCTTCTTGTAGGTAGTACACAGGGATTCTTGCAAATAAAAGGAGGGGTTCACCCCTGCCTTTTTCCCAGCATCCTATCATAATCAGCACTATAATTGATCAATAAAATCTTTCAGTCCCTTCCCCTTTATCTGAGCATCCTTATCCTGGGTATATCTATGATCGCTCCTTGGTCTTTGAGCCTCCATACTCAAATCGTTGATCTGTCCTCTGTGACCTCATCTGTTATCACCAACCAATAGCCTTGCTGGTTGAAGAAGAATCCATTTAGTTGGATTGTTGAGTGTGTTATACCACTACTTGATCCCTTTTTTGAACATACTGGTCTGATCTTTCTTTTTGATCATCCCTCCGGAACCAGTCAAGTTTGATGGGGAGGTTTCTTTAAGCTTGAAATCTGGAGTTTTGAACCTCCCTTTGTTTCTTTAAAAGTTGAATTCTGCCATGCTATTCCTGAGTGCATTGAGAAGTGCTGGGTTATTCTTGTTTGAATTTATTACTGCTTTACTTCTAGAGCTTCATAAAACAAATTGCTTTGTTTTGTACAGCCACCCACAGTTATCTGGTACCCTTCAAGCACTTGATTGCGGAGAGTTGGGCAGGTTCATTAAGAACCTGGAGGTTGGTTGGGATTGAGTTGATCTTTACTAATATTCTACTGATGACCAGATTTATTAGCTTGTGGGAGTTGTTACTTACAACTGCCTTGTTCTATTGAACTCTGAACAAACATTAACTTATTTTGTTCAATTATTTTACCGCATCATCTTTCCTCAGATAGCGTTGTTCCATTGCTACTGACTACTATCAAATTCATCCCTTCCATTGATTCTGTATTTAAAAGGTTCTGGATCTTGATTCTGGTTACATTCAAATATTTTTTTAACACTCAGGAGGGCAGAATAAACAGCACCTTCCCCTCCAAAGAAGTTCCTGCGGCTCAGCACCATTTGGAGTCTTACATTTGGTCCCCTGGGCTGGGATCAAACAGGCAACCTTGCAATTTACAGTCCCAATCATGTTTGGAATCAACTTTGAAATCCAATCCTCTTTCTTTTTTCTCTGTTTTGCTTTTCTCAGATCTGATTTGTGGAGGCAAATAATCTCAGAAGTAATTTCTCCCAATTGTGCACTGCTTGGGAAAGATTCTATTTGTTTTTTGTGAACCCCTACGCTTGCCACACTTGTGAGCAACTTTGGAAATCTGCTCTTTGGATCCTCTAGGAACTCTGTTATTAAAAATGGTATCTACCAGCACTCCCATCACCTCTGCTTGACCAAAGATGCTCAAGATCAAACATCAGAACAAGAAATTAGGGTTCAACAGGGTAAATGTTGAACAGTACTTGGAATCTTACAAAATGGCTGCAGAAGTGGATGGGAAAAGTGAATAAAATATGGCCTATCAGTTTAAATTATTTATATGCTCTGATAGAGTAATGGAAATAATTGAGTCATTTGATGGATTGAAATCCCATAACTGGACACTTCTAAGGGAAGCAATGTTGGAATATTGGGGGAAAATAGATGTAGCTTGGTTTAAATTTCAGGAGTTAGATGCTCTTGTCTCTCAGTGGATCTCCAATGGTGGTGTCTCTTCAGCCTCTGACTATCAGTCTTTTAGGAATTCATGGGATCCAATCAAAAATTATCTTATCCAAAACAATCACATTGATACAGTGGACAAAGTTTGAGTCCAATTTTTCCAATCTTTTTTGCTAGCAGTGCAGGAAATCATTAGGGATTAATTGGTAAAGTCTGGATCAATTATCACCACCAGGGATAATTGATTCAAGCTCCCTCTTTTGCTTGTCCTTAGGAGTACTTTGGATGAAGTTATGAAAGGTCAAATGGAATTGAATTTTGAAAAACCTAGAACAACCAAACCAGTCCATTCTCCTTCTTTCAAAGAATCAAGAAAAATTATGAATAAGATCAAGGCATATTGCAGGCCAAAATCAAATCCCCAGTCCAACCGGGAATCTGATACTATTGAAAAAATAACCAAGATGCTCTGAGATTTTGAGAACAAATTAGATCAAAATATTTCTTCTCTTGCTGCTCCTAAAACAACTACTTCTGTCCCTTAATCCAGTCTGGTCTGTTACTACTGTCATAGGGAAGGCCACGGAACCGGAAAATGTCTTGAACTCCAGAAGGATAAGAAGGAAAAATTGGTGGATCAGAAGGGGAATAATTTGTTTCTTCCTAATGGTGCTCTGATCCCTTTTGATTCATCTTGCCCTATTTTTCATGTGGTGGCCCATTATCAGCCACAACAACCTATGAAAGAATCTTTGGCTTCTTTTGATTTCCAATCTTCCTTTGGTACCCTTCAATCATGGTATCCACCAGCAATGTCCTCCTCCAGTCTTTCTGGGGCTTATCAATCTGATCCAGCTAGGAAAAAACCTGAGCAGCCTAAGCCTCATGATACTCCTTCCTTGCCAACTTCAATCCTTCAAAAACCTGTTACATGTCAATCCTCACCTGAGCCTCCTTCCTCTGATGTAGAATACATGGAGGTGGAAAAGGAGCCACTCATGGAGAGGTTTTAAGATCACTCTGATCCTCAATCTTTTTCCAAATTGCCTCAACTTTCTGATCCTGCTCCTGCTTTGCCTGAAATTCCTCCCTCCACCCAGTCTAAAGTTTGGTTTGAGAGGGGAATCTCAAAGTATCACCCCAATGCTGTGGAAGGGGTATTGAAGAAAATTTCAGATCTTAAATTTCCGGATCTATCTGTTTCTGAATTTCTGTAAATCTCACCATCTGTTTCTGAAGGAATGAAGAAATGGGTCTCTTGTTGACATGTGGAGATTGGTCCTGACAAATTAAAAGTATCCTCTGGCACTTTTATGGAGGACTCTGGTGGAAAAGGTCCCTCCTCAGATTACAAACTTTATTCCCCTTGTTTTTATTCCCTCTTATCTTGGTGCAATCAGCTAAAACCATTTCAATCCTTGTCAATTATGGATCTCATCTCAACTTAATTTTGTATGCTTTGGCCTGCAAACTCAAACACAGTCCTAGGGTCAGCTTCAATTACATGGTTTATGGGATAGGGAATAAATCTTGTGAATTGGTTGGTATTGCTGGGGATGTCCAGGTTAGAGTTGTTTGAAATATCTTTGGAACCTATCACTTTTGGATCACTTGTTTGGAAGGTCCTATGATCTTGGGTTGACCTTTCTTAATAGATTTTGGTGCTACCCTGATGTTTCCTGATCAAGTTGGGGAGAAAATTCTTCTCCCTGATGCTGATGGTAGAAAAATTGAAGTTCCTATTTGTTCTTTCAATTCTGATTTTGGAGAAAGAGATTTCCCTGGTCATACTCCTAAATTGCCTTTAAAGGGAAAGCAGAAGGATAATCCCAATTCCTCTCATTTTTTATGGGAATAGTTGATCCTACAGATAGTTTTAGTTCTTCTTACCCTTGGACTTCAACTCAAGGGTCAATGCTCATCCCTGAGGCTTATTTCCCTTTTTTTATCATTATTTTCTTCTGATCTGGAAAGTATTAAAAATCAAAAACATGTCAAAATAGAAAATTCCAAAAATATTTCTTCTCTGTCTGGATCTGTTATGTCTTCTTTTCCTTGTACTCTTAAGCCGGATCAATATTCTCTCAGTTCTGGTTCAAATCTTCACAATTAATATAGAATAGATTCTGATCTCAATTCTATTCTTGGTGTGCTTTGGTATGGAGGAAAGTGGGCTTCAGCAGAGGAAATTTGGGGTAAAGTAAGTCCTCCCAATTTTGCACCGCCAGGGCAAACTTCTACCACCATTTTTGAAAACCTACCTAGGGCCACACATGTGAGCAGTTTATTATCTCCTGGTTCTCCCTTTATGTAAAAGGAACCCTTTGAGGAAGTTGCAGAACATAGGACATGGATAATGTTGAAATTTGGTCTCAGTTTTTGCCATCAAGTTTTTCTGGTCAACTCTTGGAGGAAACAAGAACTTCTCTCTTTTGCCACCAAGTAGAAGCCAGTTGAAAAAAAGCTCCAACCGGTCAACCAGCCTATGCCTCTCAACATCAATCCTCCTCTCATGCGTCTTCCCTTACATTTTGATCATTACTGTGGTCTATCTCAATCTCTTACTGGTCCCTTTGTGCCCAATGGTTGGGTCACTGAAGAAATTCTGAAGGTCGTCAACTTTGGTCCAGATGGATGGCTTCTTCCTGATGAGTTAGACTTGATCAAAAATTTCTTATATCTAAGGGGAAAATCTATTGCTTTCTGTGAAGAAGAGAGGGGTATCTTGAAATAATCCTATGCTCTTCCCTATATTTTAACTGTAGTTGAACATGATCCTTGGAAAAAGAAAAAGATCCCAATCCCTGCTGCTAAAGTTGATGAATTTATCAAGCTGGTCTGCAAACAAGTTTGTACTGGTATATATGAGCATTCAATTCCAGTTATTCTAGCCCTGCCTTCTGTGTTCTCAAGAGTAATGGTAAACTTAGAATAGTTCATGATCTTCAAACTTTTAAAAAAGTTACTATTAAAGGATCTGGTATTCCTCCTGCTACTGGAGAATTTGTTCAATCTTTCTCTGGGAGAGGTTGCTATGGTCTAGGGGAAATTATGGGTGGTTATGAAAAAAAATCCTTGAATCCTATCTCTTGCGCTCTTACTACTTTTGATACTCCTCTTGGTTTATTTCAACTTACTCAATTGCCTCAGGGTGCCACCAATTTGGTTGCAGTCTATCAGGCTCAGATGATGTGGATCCTCCAGGATGAAATACCTGATCATGCTGGTATCTTTATTGACAATGGCGGATTGAAGGTCCAGTTTCTGACTATGATAATGAGCTCTTATCTTGGAATCCATGAATTTTTTGATTCATCTGGGAATATGCTACTACTTTTGAGAGGATTCAGTTTCAAATCAAGGAATCTGGCCTTACTGTCTCTGGATCCAAAATGGCTGCTTGTGTCCCTGCTCTGGAAATTTTTCATCATGTGGTCTGCAAGGAAGGAAGAAGGATGGCATCAGTCAAAGTCAAAAAGATCATCTCTTGGCCCACTCCAGTCAATCCTACTGAAGTTATAGGCTCTCTAGGTTTTGTAACTTATGTTTGAATCTTTATCCCATCTTTATCCAAAATCTGTGAGCCCTTGTGTCATCTAACCAGGAAAGATACTGAATGGATTTGGACCCAAGATTGTGAAAATTTTTTTAAGCTTCTCATAAATGATTGTTGGTAAAGATATAGTTTTGAAAAAGATCTCTTGTGGACGTGGAGCTGGCAAGATCAAGCTGGCTGTTGATTCTAGTTATCAATCTGTTAGGGCTGTTCTTACTCAGGAAGATGAAAATGGTTGGGACTTTCCTGCTCTTTAAGAATCTTTGTTATTTTAAGATGTAGAATCCAGATATTCTCAGCAAAAAATGAACCTCTGTGGTTTCACTCAAATGATGAAGAAGCTCCAAACCATCCTCTGGGGCCAACAAGTTGAATTACAAGTCAATTCTCAATTCATCATTGAAATGATCAATTCTCCCAGCCTCCCAAATGCTCCTAAGACTCCTTGGGTGGCCTTTATTCAGCTTTTATCTTTTGATATTGTTCACAGGCCTGGAAAATCATTCACCATTCCTGATGGTTTATCTCAATGTCCACTTGGGGATGACCAATCTGATGTTGGAATTTATTTCAATGAAGAAGAATCTTTGATCAATCCTGTCTTCTCCTTCTCCTCAGGATCATTCTGTCTTTCAACAAGGTTTCTGGCTTAAATTAGAGCAGTACATTTTAACTTTGCAAAGGTCTCCTGATCTCTCTGCTAAAGAATTCTGATCTCTTAAAAGAAAGTCCTCTAATTTCTTTGTACAAGGCTCTAGGGTTATGAAAAGAGGAAATCCTTGTGCCCTTATTGTTGTTACTATCCCTTCTAAACAAGATTCTATCCTTGAATCCTTGAAATTCTCCATGAAAATTTTTGTTATTGCGGGTTCAACAATTATCCAAACAATTCTGGTGGCCATCTCTGAATAAATCCATCTCCCAATGGTACAAGAGTTGTGAAGTTTTTCAAAGATGTGATCTTATGCTTCCAGCCAAAATTTGCTGTCCTCCAGGGGAGTCCACTGTCTTTTGGAGGATTGCTATGGATGTGGTTCACATCAAGGCAGGTGGTGCTAAGTACCTCATTGTGGCTAGAGATGATTTTTCTAGATGGGTTGAAGCAAAATTTCTGAAGAAACTTAGCTCTGAATCAGTGGCAGCTTTCCTATATGAGATTTGGACAATTTGTTATGGCTTGGCTCAATCTTACTCTACTGATGGTGGCTCTGAATTTGGTGAAAAAATTCCTGAAATTATCTGATCTCTTCCTGGAAAACATAGAGTTACTACTCCTTATTATCCTGAAGGCCAAGGCATGATGGAAAAAGGCCATGCTCCTTTGAAGGCTGCACTTTTTAAACTAGCTGGTGAAAGTGGCAAGAATTGTTGCAAATTCCTTCCTCTTGTTCTATTCTCTGATCAAATCTCAACCAAACAGACCACTGGCTACTCAACTTATGAAATAAACTTTGGAAAAAGAGCAGTTCTTCCTTTGGATCTTGAAATTGAATCTTTGTTGGGTATCTCTTGGGAACAGGTGTCTTCCACCACTGATCTATTAGTTGCTAGATCCAAGAAAATGGAGAAAAGTGAAGATGTTTGTGGTGAAGATTATAAGAAGATTATGGAATCAAGGGAAAACAATTGGTTCAGTATTGGGAAGACAAGCACTTAAATCAAATCAGGGATCCCTTAAATCCTGGTGATCTAGTTTTATCTTATAATTGATCCATGGAAACCCAGTGAAGAAAGCTTTTCTCAAACCACTGGAATGGACCTTATTGGGTGGTTCAACAAGTTAGAGGTGGATCTTATGTTTTGGAAGAGCTGGATGGTACCCAGTTGGCCAGAAGGTTCTCTGCTGATCCATTCAAGAAGTTCCATTGTTGTGGAGGCAAGTTATCTCAGAAGTAAGTCCTCCCAATTTTGCACCACCAGGGTCATTTGATGTGTTTTTGTTGTGAAAATCTACTTTATGCCACATATGTGAGCAACCGGGACGGATTCTTTGTTTTTTCTCTGCCGCTTCTAGGGCAATTTTTTTGGATGCACCAATATATTTTTCAATTTTCCAATCACTCTCAAGATCAAGAAATGGCCAATCTTCTGTCCAATTTCTTTATATTCCTCCTTTACTTAATATCTTCCAAATAAAGATGCAGACTAGGGACAGTGTGTAAGCTTGGGAGAGATGTGGTGACCAATCCGGGACACCTCATTTAAAAGGGAAATTTCTAAAGATTTTTTATATAGTCTATCATCATCATCATCATTAAAAAAAATCTGTGTTTCTATGGGTACTCTTCCATTTTCCCTTTTCCCATCTCCTCCCTGTCCTAGCCATCTAAACAGGGTCTCCAGGGCATTCAAATCCCCAGACCCCCTGTTCAATTTCTCCTCATTGCGCTTGTGGTCTGGGTTTTTGGTAAGCACACGCAATCCATTGCCATCCTTGTCATCTGAATTTTTGATCCCCTTGCCAACATTTGATTGGCCATTGATCCAGCCCATCAAACAACAACAATGAAAGCCGTTGAGTCCCATACTCATCTTTGATGCCAACAATCCCATTGCCTTTGACCAATTGGTCAATGGAGATTTCCAACGGCCATTGCCTTCTGGAAATCTGACAGACCAGCCAAACATTGCCATGAACAATCAACAGTTTTTCTTGTGCCCTTAAACAGCGGTCAGCAACCTCCTCAACATCAATCATCTCCCAACAGCCGTCCAGTCCCACCCTTCAACTGGCTGCCATCACCTGACAAAAAAGAAGACCACCATCAGCGGTCAACGCCATCACTTGCACCAGCACACTCCAGACACCAACCCGTCATCCTCCGCCTCCATCCTCCTTCACACCACCAACTTGCTGGCGCCCATCAGAAATTAGCGCGCTTGACGCGGCCACTTTCCATCTTCTGCCCGCTGGCATCCGTGACACAGGATGATCTCTCTTTTTTTCTTCCCTCATCTTTTTTTTGTTCAAATGTCTTGATCTTCCTGTCATTAATTCTTGTTTTTTTCATTATTATTTTCATCATCCAAAAAAAAAAATGAATTATTATTTTTCTACGCTCATTTGTGTCATCTCCTTGTGAATAGTAAACAGGGATTCTTTCCCATAAAATGAGGGTCTCTCCCTTGCCTTTTCCCAGCATCCTATCATCATCAGCACTATAATTGATCAATAAAATCTGTGGGGACCTTCCCCTTTATATGAGCATCCTTATCCTGGGTATATCTATGATTGCCCCTTGATCTTTGAGGCTCCATACTCAAATATTTGATCTGTTCTCTGTGAACGTATCCGTCATCACCAACCAATAGCCTTGCTGGTTGAATAAAAATCTATTTGGTTGGATTCTTGAGTGTGTTATACCACCCCTTGATCCCTTTTTTGAACATACTGGTCTGGTCATTCTTTTTGATCATCCTTCTGGGATCAGTCATGTTTGACTGAGAGGGTTCTTTAAGCTTCAAATCTGGAGTTTTGAACCTCACTTTGTTTCTCTAAAAGTTGAATTCCGCCACGCTAGTCATGAGTCCCTTGAGAGTGCTGGGTTATTCTTGTTGAATTTTTTTATTGCTTTTCTTCTAGAGATTCATAAAAAAAATTGCTTTGTTTTGTACAGCAACCCACAGTTATCTTGTACCATTCAAGAAATTTATTGGGGAGAGTTGGGCAGTTTAATTTAGAACCTGGAGGTTGGATGGGATCAATTTGATATTTCCTAATCTTCTGCTGACAACCAGAGTTATTACCTTGTAGGCCTTTTTACTTACAACTGCCTTTTTCTGTTGAACTCTGAAAAAACTTCAACTTATTTTGTTCAAGCATTTTCCCGCATCATCTTGCCTCAGATAATGTTGTTCCATTGCTACAAACAACTATAAAATTCATCCTTTCCATTGATTCCGTATTTACAATGTTCTGGATCTTCATTCCAGTTACATTTAAATATTTTTGTGAAGCTCAGGAGGGCATCCTAAGCAGCACCTTTGCCATCAACAGAACTGCCTGCAGCTCAGAACAATTTGGAGTCTTACAAAAAAGTGGTAGTGGTGGCAAGGTGGAAGGTGTGGTAATGGTTGAGGTAACAATGGGAAGACCTCTGGGAACAGAACTCAAGTTGGGGGGGGGTGATGTGGTGTCATTATATGGCCTTGGATTGGGAACTGCATGATTGCCTGTGCGCTCAGCATTGGGTAGGTCAGGCTCTGCAGTTGGGGTGCGTGCAGTCTCAGCAGAAGCCGCTGTAAGCTCAGCAGTAGGCGCCGCAAGGCTCAGCACACCTGGTGCGGGTTAGGCTTAATTGGATGTAGTGGGCCCGGGACCCGCTCAGATGTTACAGACCTTGTAATGGAGCTGGACCAACCAAGTTTGGGGAGGTAAGAGTGGGGAATTTGCAGAGGTTATACGGGGGGAGCAGACACATGCAAGCACGGACTGATCACAGATATTGGGAAAACCATGATGGTGCATTGGGCGGATGAAGTGTAAGACTCCAAACTGTGCTGAGAAGGAGGCAGTTCTGTGGAGGGTAAAGATGCTGTTTAGGCTGCCATACTAATAGTTACAAATATATTTAAATGTAACCAGAATCAAGGTCTAGAACCTTATGAATGAGGAATCAGTGGAAGGGAGGAGTATGGAATTATTAAGTAGCAATGGAAGACAAAACTATCTGAGGCAAGATGGTGCAGGAAAAGACTTGAACAAATAAGTTTAAAGTTTGTTCAGAGTTCAATAGAACAAGGAAGTTGTAAGTAAAAACACCCACAAGCTAATAACTCTGGTTTTCAGCAGAAGATTAGGAAAGACCAAATCAATCCTAAACAAACTCCAGGTTCTCAATGAAACTTCCCAACTCTCTTCAATCAAGCACTTGAAGGGTACCAGATAACTGTGGGTGGCTGTAAAAAACAAAGCAATTTTTAATATGACACTCTAGAAGCAAAGCAGCAAAAAATTTGAACAAGAATTGCCCAACACTTCTCAAGGGACTCAGGAATAGTGTGGGAGAATTCAACTTGAAGGGAATAAAGGGAGGTTTAACACTCCAGGTTTAAAACTTAAAGAAGACTCTCATCCAAACATGACTGGTTCCAGAAAGACAATACTCTGAATGATCAGGACCAAATTGGTCAGAGATAGGGATCAACAGAGTGGCTTAACACACTCAAGAACTCAAACCAATGAATTCTTCTTCAACCAGCAAGGCTATTGGTTGGTGATAAGGATCAAGTCAAAGTGTACGGATCAAAGGATTGAGTATGGAGGCTCAAAGGATCAAGGAGAAATTAAAAGATATACCCAGGATAAGGATGCTCAGACAAGGGGAAGGGTCCCATGGATTGATCACTAGATGATGATAGGATGGATTATTTGATGATAGCTGATGATAATCCCCAAACAGGTAGGGGATAGCACCTCCTTTTATATACAAGAGTCCTTTACACTACTTACAAGAGATAACTACAAATGAAAGCAGAATTTTTTTTTGAAATGATGCCAAAAATGTGAATCAAGATGCAAGGAGAGGCCACCCTGTGACAGATGAGCAGTAGCAGGCAGTTAATGGACACCTGCAAGTTGACAGATGAGCTTGTGGGCCCTTCAGATTTCAACAAAGCAACAAGTGGCTGCAAGTGATTGGACAGGACAGATAGTGATTGGATGGTTTCAGAGATTGGGAGCAGAGGATGATAGCAACTTGCAGTAGCTCCAATGGCTGCGGGTGATGAGCGCGGATGGGTGGGTAGGAGGATCTGATGGAGGATTGGTCTTGCAAGGGTTTCAAGAATGGTTTGGGGGGGTTTGATGGATGGATATGAGATTGGTTGGATCAAGCAAGAATGCTTGCACGGGTTTTTTGGCCAAAAATGGCCAAAGGGCTGTCAAGCATGAGAAGGGGGGGGAATTGAACACAGAGCCTAGGGGACTAAAAACCAATGGGCCTGCCCTAGACCGCTAGGAAAGGGAGGGGTTGGGAGGAACAAAAGAGGAAGAGTACTCATAGCAAATGTTTTTTATTTTATTTTTTTTGAATGATGACAGATTATATGTAAAAAAAAATTTAAAATTTTGCCCCTTTAAAAGAGGTGTACCAAATTGGTCAAAACATCTCCCCCCAACTTACAGACTGTCTCTAGTCTGCATCTCAAATTTGAAGATATCAGGACAAGCAACAATACCAAGAAATTGAGATGGAAGAATGGCCATTTCTTGATCTTGAGAGTGATTGAAGAGTTGAAAAATATCTTTATCCATCCAAAAGAGCCCTAGAAATGGCTGAGATAAAACAAGGAAGGTGTCCCAGGTGCTCACATATGTGGCATACAGTAGAGTTTCACAACAAAAAACACAGCAAATGGCCCTGGTGGTGCACTATTGGGAGGACTTACTTCTACCCCAAATTGCCTCCACTGGAGCCCATATTCCTCCATAACAAAACCAGAAAGAATAGAATCAAGAACAGGATCTAGTTTATACTCATTGCAGAGATTCAAACTGGAACTGAGAGAATATTGATTGGTCCTAAGAGTACAAGGAGAAGAAGTCACAACAGATCCAGAGAGAGAAGAGATATTTTTGGAATTTTCTATTTTAACATGTTTTTGATTTTTGATGCTTTCTAGATTAGGAGAGAATGATGAGAAAAAAGGAAAATAAGCCTGAGGGATGAGATTCAATCCTTTTGTTGAAGTCTGAGGCTGAGAATAACTAAAACTATTATTAGGATCAGCTATTCCTGTAAAAAATGAGAGAAATTGGAATTATCCTTCTGCTTTCCCTTTAAAGGAAATTTAGGAGTATGGCCAGGGAAATCTCTTTCCAAACAACCAGAATTCAAAGAACAGATATGAAATTCAATTTTTCTACCATCAGCATCAGGGAGAAGAATTCTCCCCCCAACTTTATCAGAAAACATCAGGGTAATACCAAAATCCATTAAGAAAGGTTGACCCAAGATCATAGGACCTTCCAAACAAGTGATCCAAAAGTGATAGGTTCCAAAGATATTTCAAACAAATCTAACCTAAACATCCTCAGCAATACCAACCAATTCACAAGATTGATTCCCTATCCCATAAACTGCAGAATTGAAGCTGACCCTAGGGCTGAGTTTTAGTTTGCAGGCCATAGCATCCAAAATTAAGTTGAGCTGAGATCTGGAATAATGGAATCTGAGGCAGGGAGGAACTGGAGGAGCAAAGAGGGAGCGTGGTAAACTGGGAGGCTGAGGAGGAGTTAAACCGGGAGGCTGAGGAGGAGGAAATGAGATGGAAGCAGGGGGAGGAATGGTCTCGGATGGTTGGATGGAAACATCAGGCCATGGTAACTCCACTGGGATGGAGGGTTGAGGATTGTTGGAAACAAAAAAAAGCCCATATGGAAAGGAAGAATCATTGAAAAGACAGTTGCGCAATTTGACAACTTTTCTTGTAGTCAGATCAAACAGATGGAAACCTGAATGATTGAGTAGATAAGATAGAAGAACGGAAGGACAACCTTTTCAATCTAGCTTGTTTCTGTTTGCTTTGGGGATTTTATACCACACAAGACACCCAAATGTATGAAGGTATTTTGGATTGACGTTGGTGGATTTGAGGATAGAGTTTGGTGAAACAAAGCCATGTGGAGTTTTGCACGGATAGGAGTTAAAAGAGAAAAGAATATGTTGTAGCGCATCTTCCCAGAAAGATTTTGGCAGGTTTGATGAGAGAAGTGAACACTGAATTAGGTTGGAGATTGTTTGATTTGACCTTTCTGAAACTCCGTTGAGTTGTGGCAAGTGGGGTGGTCCTGGTTTGTGTGAGATTCCCTTTGACAAGAGAAAGTCTTTCATGGGCTGATTGAGGTATTCGCCTCCATTATCTGACTTTATGGAAATGATTTTTGAGTTGTATTTGTTTTCAAAAAGGGTGATGAAAGTTTGAGTAGATTGTAGGAAATCTGACTTGAGTCAAAGTGGATAAGCAAAGAGTGCTTTTGAACAGTCGTCAATGAAGGTAACAAAGTACTTGTAACCTTCTCTCGAGACAGTTTCAAAGCTGCAAAAATCTGTGTGAATGAGTTCACCAGGTTTTGTTGATTGATAACTCAAGCAGGAGTGAAATGGCCTTTGTGTCATCTTTGATTGAATGCATATGGTACATTGCTGGACTTCCTTTTTGTTCATTGGGCAAGGTTTTAATCCACGCAATTTGAGGTACTTATGAAGTGACTTCAGATTGAGGTGGGAGAGCCTACAGTGATAACCAAAGAGACTATTGTCAGAGGCTTGGACAATATTCGAGTGGTTTGATTCTTTGTGGCTTACATTATCTTGCAACAGATAGTAAAGATTATCTTTTCTTTATCCAGTTTGCAGTGGTTTGATGTTGATATTTGATACTGACTTGTTGAATATTTTGCAACAGTCCTTCTGAAACCCCACGGTTAGTCCCGCGTCTCAGATTTTTGAGATAGAGAGCAGTGGGTCATGTAGATCTGGTGCAACCAAAGATTTGAGATTTCCAAATTGAAAGGGAATCACTCCTCTTTCAATTGACAATATTGTTGATCCGTCTGAAAGTTTTATAACCGTGTTTTCAGGGGTTCTGTCTTTGACCTGGTCGCCGTAAGGAGTCATAGAGACCAAGCATCCAGAGTCAAGATTGAAGTCTTTTTGTGGGTTGGTAATGATTTTTGTGGAGTTGCACACAGCTTCCAAACCAGCATGTATGATGACTTGGGAGTCTGAAAAATTGTCCAAGTCAGAATCAATATCATTTGAGTCTGTTTTTCTCAGATTTGTGTTTGCCAATTTCGCTTTGCTTGTTCCAGATTTGTTCTTGGATTTGTTTTTTGTCTTCTTAAGTTGCTGTAGGAGTCTTTGTACTTTGGTACACCTGGAGAATGAATGTCCTTCAACATTGCAGTGCGTGCAGAAGTAGGTTTTGGATGGTCTGTTCTCAGTTGCTCGATTTTGGATTGTTGATCCTTTTGGTTGATTCAATTATACCAAGTTAGCCAGTGCATCTTTTTTTCTGGTTTGACAAAGTAGATTTTCCTTTTTGGGAGCTGCAATAAGTTTTGCGGAGGGAACAGACTCCTTGTTCATCATGCTGGACACACAGCTTAGCCAATCATCCGGCAAGGAGAGAAGAATTGTGGTTGATTGAAGGTCATTGGCGGTGAGAGGATTATCAGTCATGATTAACAAGGATAGTTTTTCTCCGTAGGAGAAAATTTCAGAGAGGTGAGTGGTCATCTCTTTGTCTTTCAATCTTGTGAGAAGGAGTTTTTGCAACCAGTAAATTCTTCCTCTGGACAAATTATCCTGATGTGCGTCTCTCAAGGCATTCCACATACCAACGGAGCTTTCCTTGTGTTTGCGTATGAATTGGAAGTTGGATGAAGTTATAGATCTTGATATAACAGAGCATACCGCAAGGTTATCTCGAGTTATTGTTTCTTTATTCGGTTTTTGAGGATTGTTGCTGATTAGATAGCCAACCCCTGAGGCTCAAAAGTGGATCCTGAGTATCATAGCCCAGTCAAGGTAGTTTGAATTGGATCCTGGCAAGCTGAGAGGAATAATTGACCAAGTTTTAAGCACTTGATGTGAAGTGTTTATTTCCTCCATGGTTGAATGGGCAACGTTTTTGGTTGTGCATGATCCTTTTGATTTTGCAAGAGTGTTTTTGCGCCCTGGGCTCAAAACATAATGGAATCTGAGGATAATCAGATTGAGAGTCAGACAGAAGGATGAGGAAAAGAAAGAATATTCTACTTACCTGAGGATAATCAGATTGAGAGTCAGACAGAAGGATGAGGAAAAGAAACCTCCGGTCTGGCTCCACAATCTGTCCCCAGGTAGTGTACAACCAGTGTGGAACTGTGATATGTGAGCGTAAGAAAGTGTGAACTGTGAGATGGAGATGGTTGAGTGCGCACAGATGAGTGACAGGTGGTTGTAGGTGAGATCAGATGATGATAAAGGAAAACACAGAGAATATTGGAGATAGTAAAAGAAAGAAAACTCATGGGACATGACTGAATAAGAGAATACAGATCTGATGGAAGAAATAACAGAAAGATGGAAAGGTATTCCAACACGGAATTGACAAGGAGTGAAAAATTTTTATCTGAGCACACTAAGATAACAGGGAATAAAACCAAGGGTAAATGAATAAAGTTTTTAATCTGAGGAGGGACCTGTTCCACCAGAGTCCTCCATAAAAGTGCCAGAGGATACTTTTAATTTTGCAGGACCAATCTCCACACGTCAACAAGAGACCCATTTCTTCATTCCTTCAGAAACAGATGGAGAGATTGACATAAATTCAGAAACAGATAGATCAGGAATTTTAAGATCTGAAATTTTCTTCAATACCCCTTCCACAGCATTGGGGTGATACTTTGAGATTCCCCTCTTGAACCAAACTTTGGGCTGGGTGGAGGGAGGAAGTTCAGGTGAAGCAGGAGAAGGATCAAAAAATTGAGGCAATTTAGATGCAGAAGGAGAATCAGAGTGATAATGAAACCTCTCCATGAGTGACTCCTTTTCCACCTCCATGTCTTCTGTTAAGTATCATGAATGAATTAATTTCTGTCTAGATTTTCCTTTCCTTTCATTTAATTTGTTTCCATCTCTTCTCTCCTTCTTTCTCAACCTATGGTTGTGTGAACTGGGACCAGTCCCCAATGATCTGTCTTGTGCCACCTGGAGAGCCTCCTCTCCTCAACTGGTTTGGGCCTTGCCCTTAAAGGTGGTCTGGGATCTTCTTCTCCGGGTGGTGATCTCCTTGGTCTGCTTTCTTTTTATTTTTGGTCTCCTTCTTTTTTCTATATCTTTTTCCTTCTGCTTCTTTCTTTGCTTCTTCTTTTTTCCTCATCTTGTCTTTACTACTCAAACCTTTGCCTGATCTCTCTCTTTCAACCCACTACTCACCTCAACTCAATTTCACCACAACCCAGTTTGACTTCATCAAAGCCATTGCTTGATCAAGTCTCACCATCTACAAATCCATGCCTTGTAAGAACCTGATCCTCAAGATCACTCTAACTTGACGCCTCTCACAACCTAGCTCTGCCGCTTTCAGCCATTCACCTACGTCTTCTTGCCTCTACTACCTTTGTGCTGCCAGATTTCTCATCTAATCACTAAATAAAGTCTAACCTGTTTGTCTTCTCATCTTTCTTCCTCTTTCTCATTGTTTTTCTGATTTTCAAACTTTCTAACTCTTTTCCATAGTATGCTGGTTTTCAGCTATAATAAATCTCATCTCAATCTCATCATGGTTAAAAGCCAAAGGACAACTCTACGTTACCAAAAATGAACAAACCAGCTGGAGCAAATGACTACTTCTATCAGGTTGCTCTCAAGGCCTCAATTGACTCTATTCCCCCTCTCATTGACAACAACTACTCTATCTGGTGAGATAATATGATGATTCTGTTCAATCTCAAAGATATCAAGGATGCCATAATGAGAAACCTGGGCCAACTACCTGTAAAGCAAGAACAAGAAATCAGAGCAATAATACTATCTAAACACAACAGCACAACCCATGCCAACATTGTAAAGGCCAAAAACATAACGTCATCCAAGCTACTCTGGGAAAATATCACTTGCAGATTTGCCTTATCCAAAACTGCCAATAGAGCTTGCATCTTCAATCAATTTCTTCATGCTCCATTCAACAAACAAGCCATTGAGGGATTAATAATGTAAATTTGAAAAGCTCTCACTTGCATGGCCAACATTGGAATAGAACTACCTAAGGATATATTGGCATACCTCATACTTTTCAAATTTCCACCTACCCTAGAGAATCTGAAAGAACAAATTATGCACAGAGAAAAGTTGGTGACAGTAGAGGTGGTATTAAATCACCTAACCCAGTATAACAAAGAGCGCAAGGCACAACTCAAAAAAGGCAAGTCCACCCCTGATGTCACTCTAGTGACTACTAAGAGCAAGACAGAAAAGGAAGACAGAAAGGATTGCATTTGGTGCAAAGAAGGCTCCCACAACCCAAATGCGCCGCATCCCAAATCCTCCTGTTTTCATCCTCATCCTCAAATTGCTCGGGCATGGTGGGTAGAACAACAGAAAAAATGGAAGAGCAGAACCAAGAAGACCCCCACCATCAACTACCACACGCTACTCACTCTCTGGATCAACTCCAACAACACACCTAACCTCCTCCTAGATTCTGGCACTAATATCCATATATTCAACAACTTGAAATAATTCACCTCCATTAACTTGCAGGACAAGCCAGACAAGATCAAAACAGGCAAATTAGAAGCCAATCTCAAGATACAGGTAAAAGGCACTGTTTTACTGGAGTGGAAGGACTCTATCATTACTCTCAAAGAATGTATGTATTTTCCCAACATTGTAGGCAACCTGATCAGCCCCGTTCTCCTGGCAAAGAAAGGATGTAACCTTTCACAGGAACAAGATCAATTCTGTATTAATCAAGGTGGCAAGAAAGTTCTTAAAGGTCTGATCCAAGATAGTTTATTTGTTGTTGAGAAGCCCAGAATTGCTTGAAACAACCAATCAGTCAATCTCTCAAATAAATCCTCACCGACTCCGTCAATCAAAACTCAATCACTTTCCAACCTCCATAAGATGTATGGACACACCTCAATCTCTACCCTCAAAACTATCCTCAAGGATAAATACTCTAAAGAAAAACTAAGCAACTTCCAGTGTGATGGCTTCATGAGGAGCAAAGTCACAAGGGCTCCATTCTCAGCAACCTCAACACCCTAATCCAAGTGCCTTGAGAGAATCCATCTAGATTTGATAGGACAAATCACCCCACAATCAAAGGCTGGCCACCAATACATTCTAACCCTTGTGGAAAACTGTACGGGCTATCTCTTTGCTTTCCCTCTTATGTAAAAAGAAGAAACTCCAGAAGTTATCATCAACATCCTTGAGACTGAATGTAAACGGCTGAGCTACATACTCTAAAGAAAAACTAAGCAAATTCCAGTGTGATGGCTACATGAGGAGCATAGTCACAAGGGCTCCATTCTCAGAAACCCCAACACCCTAATCCAAGAACCTTGAGAGAATCCAACTAGATTTGATAGGACCAATCACCCCAAAATGAAAGGCTGGCCAACGATACATTCTAGCCCTTGTGGAAAACTGTATGGGCTATCTCTTTGCTTTCCCCCTTATTTACAAAGAAGAAACTCCAGAAGTTATCATCAACATCCTTGAGACTGAATGTAAACGGCTGAGCTACTACCCAATTTAAATCTTCTTGGATAAGGGGATGGAATTCACAAACAATACCTTGAAGGATTTTGCCAAGACCAAGAATATCAAGCTCTTGAAGTCCAACCCTTACCACTCTCAACACAACAGCCAAGCTGAACAAGCCAACAAAACTATCATAGATTCAGCACGTGCAACTTTCTCTTCCTCTAGACTGAACAAGAGCTACTGGCAAATTGTAGTCAGAAGTTGTTTTTTCATGCTCAACCAAGTCCCTAGGGAAGGTAATGAGCAATCCCCTTGGGAACTTATTTTCAAAAAGAAGCTACCCACTAATTATTTGAAACCTGTAGGATCACCTGCTATTTACCTTGCAAATTTCCTAAAAAAGGGGAGAAAATCTGATGAGAAAGGGTTAGAAGGGGTCTTAGTTGGGTTCAATCCCGTTTTCACTCTTATCTTGTTCTCAACTCATCTGGTGCTGTTATTGAAACCAAACATTTCCAGTTCCTCAAAGTTTCTCTCTAAAAATTTCTCCTCTTCAAATTGCCAGGGATTGATCTCTTCAGTCAAACAAATTGTGATTCAAGCAAGTCCAACTTCTCCTCAGCAGAAAAACAACACATCATACAAGAATCTCATGACAACCTCTCAGAATTGGAGTCGGAAAGGGAAGACTCAGCATCTGTAGCCTCATCATCCCCCAATCCTCCTTCTCCACCCTCTCCAGTTCCAGAACCTCCTTCTCCATCCACCTCTCAAAGGCCTAGGCGCAAAACAAGGAAGCCCCAACAATATGGTTTCCATCACTACTACAAACCCCCCTCTTACAAGGCCGCACAAAAATGTCCTGAGTGGCAAAAGTGGAAGAAGGCTGCCAACAATGAATTGAATTCTATAGAACTCAAAGACTTCTGGGAAGAATATTAAGGCACCCCGGACAACGTTATAAATACAACTTGGGTCTTCAAGGTAAAGGAGAATTTCCATGGCAATCCTGTCAAGTACAAAGACCAAATCCGCGTTAAAGGATTCAACCAAATCCTAGGAATTGAATATAATGAAACTTGGGAACCAATTCAAAAACTTGGTTCACTCTGAGTGGCTCTCACATACGGTCTGAAAAGGAAAATTAAATTGAAACAATTCAACGTGAAGGGCACATTTTTACATGCTCCCCTCAAAGAAACAGTTATTATAAGAACCCCAGAAGGGTCCAACAGGAATTCTGCCTATCTAAAGCTAAAAAATCTCTCTACAGTGTGGAAACTGCTTTGTGATTGGGTAAATTTTAGCAAATAGCTTGCTGGAAGTCACTTGAGGGGGAATTTATTACTACAACTACTGATAAGATAGAGGAATACTAAGGGTAGTTTTGAATTTCCTGCCCCTCTGAGTACTATAGTAGTCTAAAAACTAAAAAAAAGAGGTTGGTGGCTGATTTTCAGATAGAGTTGCTACTATGTTAGTCTCTATCAGAACTAGGATCAATATGTTCAAGCTTGATAAGGAAGAAATGGTGGAACAGATAGTGACTTGGAGGAATGAAGCTGAGTAAGGGAAGAATCCTTTATCTATTCTTATCCTTTGTATATTCTTTTTTGGTTTTGTTGGTTACTGATTGATACTCCTTTGGTGATACAGGTGATGTTTGAATAAAGGTTGAAATGGTTTAGCCTATACTTGAAAACTGATGATGATGGTTGATGATGATTGATGATTATGAATGGGGTAGGTGATGATGATGATGACTGATGATAAATGATGATGGATGATGATGGATGAGGTAGGTGATAATGATAGTTGATGATTGTTAGAGTTTGAGTTTTCATTTATGTGACTTTCACTGGAGTTCAGAGTACCATTGATTGGATTGATTTGATCTTATTATTGTTAACCTTCAATTACTAAAACAACAGGTAAAATGTAACTGGGCTGTGTTGTAGTATTGTGATTATCAGACTGTTTAGTCATGGCTATCAGACTCTTTAGTCATAGCATTTCACTTACCATGTCACTTAAACTGCTTATGATAATTTTACCTTATTCATTTTGTACTTAACCACTTGTCAGCCTATAGTCTATTGAGTCTATATAAACACCAGTTCTCTCAAGTGGAATTCATCATCTGTTCAGCCAACCAAGTCAACCGGAGTGTCCTTTTTCCTCCTGATCCCAGGTCCGTTACGCTTGAAGTTACAAGCCCCTTTTTCACTCATTCTTTAATCCTTTCATCTCACCAGAGCTCAAGCTCTTTTTATTTTTTACAATGATGGTGATGATGGATGAGGTAGGTGATGATGATAGTTGATGATGGTGATGATGGATGATGATGATGACTGATGATGATGATGGTAGGTGATGATGATGATGGATGATGATGATGTCTGATGATGATTATGGTAGGTGATGATGATGGATGATGATGATGATGATGATTGATGCTGGTCAAGGTAGGTGATGCTGATGGATGATGATGATGATTGATGCTGGTCAAGGTAGGTGGTGATGATGGATGGTGATGACAGTCAAACTAGGTGATGTTTGGTGAGTTCAAGTTATGGGGACATGGTGGTGATGTTCAAAGGTAAGTGGTATTGGGTAAATACTGGTGGTGGAGGATGGTCAAGAGTATGAGTTATTGGGTTGAGTCATGGTCAAAGGGTATGTGTTGATTATAGTGGATGTTCAGGGGTAATGGTGATGGTTGATGGTTGATGGTGATGATTGATGTTGATGTTGATGATTGATGTTGATGTTGATGATTGATGTTGACGTTGATGATGATGGTGATGTTTTTGGTATGAAATATGGGATTGGTGATGGTTACAGTATGGGTTAAGGGTGCCTAGGAGGCATTGTTGATCCCTGGAAGGCAGGATGGGTGGATCTGATGGGACCTGGATGGGGGAGAGAGGCCATTTATTTATAGAAAATCCTGCCCTCAGGGCTTCCCCCTGAGGGTCTCCCTGGTACAGTGAATACAGTTCATGAGGCATTTTGGCTGGTCAGAGGAGGAGGCTGTGCAGGATCTACATGCATGTAAACCCTTGCATGCATTGCTGTTCTGCATTGATACAGGTGCCCCCTGCATAAATTACTTCTTTATAGTGGTGGTTGGTCATTTGTTTGGTCCTGTGTGCAGTGCCTTGCATATCTTGCTCCTGTATACAGCTGTTTGTTTGGTGCTGCATGCAGGGTATTGCATATATTAATTATGTATACTGCTGCAGGTTTATTTGGTGATGTATGTTTTTACTGTATGTGGTATGTACTTGGAGGCTTCCAGGGTATTTCCATGAACCTTCACTGGTCTGTGACACCTGGTAGGGGTATGGGTAGGCCAGGGTTGATTTGAGCTGTATCTTCTAAACCATGAGAGATAGGGGGTTACTTTGGCTGAGTGACTAAGGGTTATTCTTGGTGTAGAATCCATTTTAGAGGTATTTTTGATGATTGGAGCCATCCTTATACTAGAAAAGTGAGTCTGGTGGCTATAGGTTAGGTTTTGGAGCAACACAAAGGCTTGAAGCAATCTCCCAAAAAATGGTATGAAAATCTGACTTTGTGGATCAAATCTCAAGGATACAAAGAGTCAACTAGCAACCCCTGCCTCTATCTCAACTCCAAGACAAAAGAAATCATCTAATTTCACATAGATGACCTGATCCATGTAGGTAACCCTCATGTCTTTGAATCCAACTTCCTCAAATGATTCAAGAACTTTTCATGCCATCCTCCCAACACTATCCTCAGAATGCTCATGGAAATCAAGGACAATAAAATCCTCTTAAGCCAAGCCAATCAAATCACCCGTGGCCTAGAAGAACTTGGCCTATCATCCTGCAAGGACTTCCATACTCCACTGACTCAAAACTTGAATCTTGAACCAGCATCCAATACCAATCACGCCAAATTCTGCCATTTGAACATAAACTATAGATTTGCTATTGGACTCCTTAATCACCTTTCCCAATACACCGTCCATACATCTCTTTCTCTGTGTCTATCCTGGCCAGATTCAACGCCAAGCTGGGGATGAACCACTGGAGAGAAGTCAAAAAGGTGTGGAAATACCTCAAAACAACAAAGGATTTCAAGCTCATCATCAGCTATGACCCCAAACAAGAACTCCTCTCAAGCTTCAGCAATTCCACCTGGGGAGACAATTCAACTTTTTGAAAGTTGAAAACTGGGTACATTATCCTTCACTACGGAAGGCTGGTCATCTGGAATTCTACTCAACAATGAAATATCACCTACTCCTCCACAAAATCTGAATTAAATGTGTTACTGGACGGCTACCTTGAGATTAAATGGCTCAAAAACCTCATTGGCAAGATATATCAAATGCCCAAACCCAAGCCCACCTTACAAATTGACAACAAGGGCCTGGATGAAAAAATCAAGAAATTCTGATCCCACTCTAAGTCCAGACACATAGATATCAAAACAAAGGGATTGCGCAGGGACCTTGCTGATGGGGAGTTTACTCTCAATCTAATTCAAAGTCAGTCCATGGTTGCTGATTCCCTCACAAAAGCTTCTTAAATGAGTTCCTTGGAACTCCTCCAGCAAAAAATATTTGCCATTCCAGACAACTGATCTCTTGGATCATCCACTCACCAGTCACGTGGGGTTTTAAGTATTATGAATGAATTAATTTCTGTCTAGAGTTTCCTTTCCTTTCATTTAATTTGTTTCCATCTCTTCTCTCCTTCTGTCTCAAACTATGGTTGTGTGAAGTGGGATGAGTCACCAATGATCTGTCTTGTGCCACCCAGGGAACCCCCTCTCCTCAACTGGTTTGGGCCTTGCCCTTAAAGGTGGTCCAGGCTCTTCTTCTCCGGGTGGTGATCTCCTTGGTCTTCTTTCTTTTTCTTTTTGGTATCCTTCTTTTTTCTATATCTTTTTCCTTCTGCTTCTTTCTTTGCTTCTGCTTCTTTCCTCATCTTTTCTTTACTACTCAAACCTTTTCCTGATCCCTCTCTTTCAACCCACTACTCACCTCAACCAAATTTCACCACAACCCGGTTTGAATTCATCAAAGTTGTTGCCTGATCAAGTCTCACCATCTACAAATCCATGCCTGGTAAGAACCTTTTCCTCAAGATCACTCTAACTTGGCGCCTCTGACAACCTAGCTCCGCCGCTTGCAGCCATCCACCAACGTATTCTTGCCTCTACTACCTTTGTGCTGCCAGATTTCTCATCTACTCACTAAATAAAGTCTAACATGTTTTTCTTCTCATCTTTCTACCTCTTTCTCATTGTGTTTCTTGTTTTCCAACTTTCTAACTCCTTTCCATAGTCTTCTGGTTTTAAGCTCCAAGAAATCTCATGTAAATCACATCATCTTCTACATCAGAGGAAGGAGGCTTAGGTGAGGATCAAAGTTTAACCGGTTTTCACAGAATTGAAGTTGGCAAAGGAAGAGCTTTGTGAGTTTTAGGTTCCTCATGTCATTTCCTAGCTGGATCAGATTGATAGGCCCCAGAAAGTGAGCAGGAGGAGATAGATGGAGGGTACCAAAGTTGAAGAGTACCACAGGAGGATCAGAAATTGAAAGAAGCCAAGGACACCTTCACAGGAGGTGGTGGCTGATAAGAGGCCACCACATGAAAAATAGGAAAAGATGAATCAAAAGGTATTAGAACACCATTAGGAAGAAAGAAATTGTTCCCTGTCTGCTCCACCAAATTCTACACCTTGTACTTCTGGATCTCAAGGCATGTTTCAGTTCCATGACTTTCCCTACGACAGTAGTAGCTGAAAAGAGTAGAGGGTTTAGGAAAAGAAAGGGAGGAAATCTTTTGATTGATTTTGCTCTCAAAGGCTTGAAGTATCTTGGTGATTTTTTCCATGGTAGAAGGTTCTTGGGTGAACTGAGAATCTGCTTTAGGCCTGCAATATGCCTCCATCTTAATCATGAAATTGTTTGACTCTTTGAAAGAAGGAGAATGGACTGGTTCAGTGGTTCTAGGCTTCTCAAATTTCAAAGCAGTTTTAACTTTCATAACTTCATCCACAGTACCCCTAAGCACAAGTAAAGCAGGGAACTTGAATCAATTATTCCTGGTGGTGATCATTGATGCAGACTTGACCAATTCATCCCTCATTCTTTCCTGCACTGCTACCAAAAAAGACTGGGAAAAAAGCACTCAAAATCTGTCCACTTTATCAATGTGGTTTTTTTGGATAAGATAATTTTAAATTGGGTCCCATGAATTTCTGAAAGACTGATTGTCAGAGTCTGAAGAGACCCCACCATTGGACATCCACTGAGCTACAAGGTTTTCTAGGTCCTGCAGCGTAAACCAGGCTACATCTATTTTTCCCCAATATGCCAACATTCCTTTGCTTAGGAGCATTCAGTTATGGGTTTTGAATCCTTCAAATGACTCAATCACTTCCATGACTTCATCAGAGGACATAAAGAATTGTAACAGGTAGGCCATATTGTATTCACTTTCCCCATCCACTTCAGCAGCTATCTTGTAGGAGTCCATGAACCATTCAACATTTACCCCATTGAACCCTAAGTTCTTGTTCTGAGGCTTGATCTTGACTTTCCTAGGTTGAACAGAGGTGGTGGGAGTACCAGAGGATGCCATATCAAATAAAATAGTTCCTAGAGGATCCAAAGAGCAGATTTCCAAAGTGACTCACAAGTGTGGCAAGAGTAGGGTTTCATGGAAAACAACAAGAATCTTGCCCAAGGGGTGCACAATTGGGAGGACTTACTTTTGAGATAAGTTGCTTCCATAGATCAGATCTGAGAAAAAGAGAAACAGAAAAAAAGAAAAGGAGATTGGATTCTGAAGTTGATTCCAAATGTGATTGGGACTGTAAATCCCAAGGTTGCTGGTTTGATCCCGGCCCGTTGTGGGGTCATTATATAGCCTTGGATTGGGAACCATTCTGCTGTTGGCGCCCTCAGCATTTGGTAGATCAGGCTCAGCATACTGGGGGTGGGTTGGGCTTAACGGGGTGTGGAGGTTAGCATTCCGCTTGGACATTGGAGACCCAAGAATGGAGCTGTCCCAACCAGGTTTTCAGGCAGCTAGTTGGGGAAGGTGGGGCAGGGAAGGAAATCATGCGGCTTGCCAGCCGGATACGGACAATGCAGGGGGCTCTGAGTAGGGCATGGCAGAGGACCGCGTCATGAGAAGGACAAACCAGGTGTGTGTAAAGTAAGGCAGGCTTGAGGATGGTTGCAGTATGGGAAAGGGTTAGGGCAGGCCGGCCCATGGGGCAGGAAATCACGTGCCGCGCAAGGCAGATAAGGAAAACACGGGTGGCTCCAAGTAGGGTGTGGCAGAGGGCCGTGTCATGAGAAGGAAAAACCGGGTGTGTGAAACGGTAGGCAGGGTTTAGGGTGGTTGTGGCATGGGAAAGGGTTAGGGTTAGGCTAGGGTTCTGGTTTTTAGGGTTTCTTTTCTATTTTTTGTTGGACTTTCATTGCGCTTGTACTTAGGTTAGGGTTGAGAGTGCGGGCATAAATTCTGCGCTCTCAACCCCAGCATAGATCTCATCACACAATATATGGATATAGGATATAGGGGAGAACATGGATTACGGTACAGAAAGGAAAGGAAAGGAAGGAAATTCATATCTCTCTCTCTCTGTCTAAATGGGCGCATCCTTAGCTTTACAGACATTAAGACAATTGATTCCGGAAATTAGGGACAACTAGGGAAGTTCCTCACTCTTGTTTCCACACCAGGGGACCAAATGTAAGACTCCAAATGGTGCTGAGCCAGAGGCAGTTCTGTGGAGGGTAAAGGTGCTGTTTAGGCTTCCCTCCTAAGAGTTAAAAAAATATTTAAATGTAACCCGAATCAAGGTCTAGAAACTTATGAATTAGGAATCAGTGGAAGGGATGAGTTTTTAAGTATTCTGTAGAAATGGAAGACAAAACTATCTGAGGCAAGATGGTGCAGGAAAAGACTTGAACAAATGAGTTTAAAGTTTGTTCAGAGTTAAATAGAACAAGGAAGTTGTAAGTAACAAAATCCACAAGCTAATAACTCTGGTAATTGGCAGAATATTGGGAAAGATAAACAAAATCCCAAACAACCTCAAGGTCCTTGATGAACCTTCCCAACTCTCCGCAATCAAGCGCTTGAAGAGTACCAGATAACTGTGGGTGGCTGTACAAAACAAAGCAATTTGTCCTATGATTCTCTAAAAGCAAAGAAGCGACAAGGTTGAGCAAGAATGACCCAACACTTCTCAAGGGACTCAAGTATAGAGTGGCGGAATAAAACTTCAAGGGAATAAAGCAAGTTTCAACAAACCAGGTTTCAAACTTAAAGAAACCTCTCAGCCAAACGTGACTGGTTCTGTAAAATAATCAACTGAATGATTAGGACCAAAGTGGTCATAGAAAGGGATCAAAAGAGTGGCTTAACATACTCAAGAATTCAAACCAATGAATTCTTCTTCAACCAGAAAGGATATTGGTTGGTGATAAGGAACAGGTCACAGTGGACGGATCAAAGGATTGAGTATGGAGGCTCAAAGGATCAAGGGGAAATCAAAAGATATACCCAGGATAAGGATGCTCAGACAAGGGGAAGGGCCCCATGAAATGATCACTAGATGATGATAGGATGGATTATTTGATGATAGCTGATGATAATCCCCAAAAAGGCAGTGGAGAGCCCCTCCTTTTTTATACAAGAGCCCTGTAAACTACTTACAAGAGATGACTACAAATGAAAGCAGAATTTTTATTTATTTATTTTCTTTTGAAATGATGCGGAACAGGTGAATAAAGATGAAAGGAAAGACCAGCCTGCAACAGATGAGCAGTAGCAGGCGGCGGATGGGCACCCGCAAGTCAACAGATGAGTTGAAGTGGGCAGCTGGCGGACGCCTGCAAGTTGACAGATGAGCGGTAGCGGGCAGAGGATGAACTTCTGCAACAGCAGTCACGGTTGAGTGATGTAGACTGCAGTTGCATGATTGAGCAGAGGTCAATGAGAGTGGGATGGTTGATCAAGTGCTTGTGAAAACTCCAACGGCCACAAGCAACATCTTGCAGTTTTTTGGATGCAGAGGTTGATAGATGGATGGCAGCTTTCAATTGACACAATCAACCACTTGCAGGCCCTTCAGATGTGGACAAAGCAACAGGTGGTTGCAAGTGATTAGAAAGTACAGATATTGATTGGATGGTGTTGGAGATTGGGAGCAGAGGATGATAGCAACTTGAAGTAGCTCCAAAGGCCAAGGGTGATCAGCGCGGATGGGCGGGTAGGAGGATCTGACAGAGGATTGTTCTTGAAAGGGTTGCAAGATTGGTTTGGGGGGTTTGATGGATGGATGTGAGATTGGTTGGATTGAGCCAGAACACTTGCATGCGTTCTTTTGCCCAAAATGGCCAAAGAACTGTCAAGCGTGAGAAAGGGGGGGGATTGAACACAGAGCCTAGGGGACTCAAAATCAATGGGCCTTCCCTAGACTGCTAGGAAAGGGAGGGGTTGGAAGGAACAAAAGAGGAAGAGTACTCATAGAAAAAGATTTTTTTTTGAATGATGAAAGATTATATGTAAAAAAAAAAATTAAAATTTTTCCCCTTTAAATGAGGTGTACCGAATTGGCCACCACACTGTAAAAGTGCGGTGGGCTCCAAGTAGGGCCCGGCAAAGGGCCGCGTCATGAGAAGGAAAAACCAGGTGTGCGTAATGGTAGGCAAGTGCGGAGGATTGGAGGGTATGGGTCAGGGTTAGGGTTAGGATAGGGTCCTGGTTTCTAGGGTTCCCTTCTTATTTTTTGCTACGCTGTCATTGAACTTGTACTCAGGTAAGGGTTGAGAGGGAGGAAACAAAGACCTTACTCTCAGTGCTGGGTTGGGGAGGGGGGGGAACTCCCCAAATTTTTCCTAAGGTTTGGAAGTTAATGGTCCTAGTGCCTGTAAGCAGGGGGATGCGCCCTTGAAGAGAGAGAGAGATAGATAGATGATTAATTCATTAATTCCCTCCACACCCTGGTGTGCTCCCCCCCCTCCCCAACCTGGAGCTGAGAGTGAGGTCTTTATGTCCTACCTCTCAACCCTTACCTAAGTACAAGCGCAATGAAAGCCTAGCAATAAATAAGAAGGGAATCCTAGAAACAAGAAACCTAGCCTAACCCTAATTCTTACCCATACTGTCCAGTCCTCCACACTTTCCTGCCATTAGGCACACCCAGTTTGTCCTTCTCATGATTCCGCACTCTTTTGCGCCCTACTCAGAGCCCCCTGCGCTTGTCCGCATCCTCCCAACATGCCATCATTATGTTCCCAATATCCGTGGATCAGTCCACGCTTGCACGCTTCTTCTCTGCCTGTATGACCTCCACAATTGCCCTGATCTTACCTCCCCAAAATAGCCATCCCAAAAACTCGGTTGGGCCGGCTCCATTCCTAGGTCTATAAAATCCAAGTGGGTTGTGAGCCTTCTGCATCTGATTAAGCCCAACCCGCACCTGGTTTGCTGAGCCCCACGGTGCCTTCTTCTGAGCCTGCAGAAGCCACTTCTGAGACCACGCGCACCCCAACTGCTGAGCCTGACCTGCCCAATGCTGAGCACGCAGGCCACAACACAGTTCCTGATCCAAGGCTATATAATTACACCACAGTGTTATTGCTGCACCCCAGTTCAAGTTGCACATCCAATGCTTCCAGACTACTTTCTAATTGTGTAAAACCTAGTGAAATACCTCCCTACCTGTTGTGGCACCCATCTAGCCAGTGTGGAACCCTCCAAGCCTTTTGTGATCCTTTTGACCTGGCCTTTATGTGGCCAAAACTCCTCCTGCCTTGGTGGAATTAATCCTCCAGAACCTCTGGTAAAGTTGTGAAAGATGTTTCAAATTTGGAAATTAATATTTTCTGTTTGGGATTAACATTGCTAGAAGAGAAATTTCATGGGTAATCTCAATATCCAGTCCAATCCACCTCTGTTGTTTCCAAATTTCCCTGTGGGGGAGCATTACTTACCCATATCCTGTGTGCAGGGGAGTACACATATCAACTAGGATGGCCTAGCAGTGTGTTGACCCTTTTCCCCCTCTTTACACCCTTCCCACATACTTATGTGACACCATGCAGTCAGATTTACCTCTATTGATTTGTCAAAAACTGCCTTGAAACTCCTCCTCCATCTCTAATTGGGTGCCTTCCAAGCAGCCCAAATCCCCATCTCCTGACCAAGCCCAAACGGCAAAGCCTGCCGGGCTTCCCCAAAATCCAATTTTAGTCTTAGGGGTAAGCCCAAACCCAACCTCAAACCCATTGGGTATGGGCTAGCCTGTGGGCTGCCAGGCCTGATAGGCACACTGAGTGCTTGGTGACAAGTTTGAGTGGGAAGACCCACTGGCCATAGTTTCTGCTGAATAAATGATTAATTATGTAATTATGTCCTTTTAATAAATGCCTCTTGTAGTTTTCAAACCCATAGATAGGCACATGAAATAGTTTTAAAAGTGCTGAGGAGGCTTTTTGAAAATTCAGGCCCCCTTAATATTCCCTGTTTATGTACAGTATTAGATGGATACTGTAAGTTTTACTTAAAATACTGGGGCTTAATCCCCTCCTTACTCCTAGTTCTTCAGTACCCTGGTGTTTTTTTATATGGCCTTTTGGGGTGGGAAAGCCTCAGATTTCAAGATTTTAAATTAGTTGTGATGCTTTCAGAGTGTTCCCCACCACACATTGATTCCCCCTTAGAAACATTTGGTATGGAACAGATCTGTAGGGGCTAACTGGCATACCCTAAAACCCAGTTCTGTGGCTGGTTTCTGGGCCTGATCAGGCAGAGCCAACTCCTTGTGCAGGTATGGCCATCAAGGTAGCAGAGGGATGTGGCCCTAGCAATTGCACATGGGGCTTCAAAAAAAATCCTTTGGTTCATTTTCTTGGTGCCAAAGGGTGCATGAGGGGTAGCAATCCCAAACCATCTTCTTTTGCTCAGGGGGTTGAGCAAGCTGCATGCAGGACCAAATCCATCCCCAAAACTCTTTGGTGGTATGCAGGGTCCACACTGCTGTGTGCAGTAGTTATGAAAATACCTCTTTTTATCAATAAATCCCAAAATATACAGAATTCCTCATTATTTCCTGCCTAAAGCTTATAAAAATGTGCATTTTTATTCAAGACCTATGTGAACATGGTATGTTTGATGGCACAACAATTTTGGCGCAAAAAAAATGTCTCAAAACCCCCCATTGTGCACCAAATCTGTCTGTACCAAACTTAAGGGGGTTGTATCAAGGATGAATGGGACAAAGAGTTCATTGAGGTGTAAGAAAAATTGTGCAGGTATTTATCAAATTTAACTGGAGAAGATTTACAGAATCAATGCTTTGGATTAGGAAGGGAATTCAAGAGTCAACCTAAATAGCCTGGGTGTGATGCTCAGGTGGGGAAGCAATCCCAACCATTGCAGGGTTTTTTAAGATGAGGATTGCAGATAGGCAAGCCAAGTAACAATGGGAGAGAATCAAGGACATAATTTTCACCAGTGGCCAGCAGCTTGCCCACCAGTTTTACCAAAATTCCAGCTGATTGCACCTTCTCAGCCCAGAACCACAAGATGATTCAAACCCTCCAAAGGTCCATGGGGCTTGCTGGTCCTCTCTTATCATTTTTTAATCTTAAGCCATTTTTCTGGATCAAAATCACAAATAATTTCAAATCAGGACCATTTTATTGACCATGATTTCATAGAAGAAGAAATTTGGCCTTGAAATAAAAAAATAATTAAAGGGCATTGATTTTCTCACAGGTGCAATCCTTTAAATCATGGTTGTTCTACATCTGCAAAAAGTACCGCCCTCACAGAAAAATAATTTATTTTATCGTTGGTTCAAGAGATAATTTTTTTAAAAAATTCTTTGAGCTGGTTCTCTTGAAACCTTGAACTAAATCTTTGATAATTTTGGGAGCAATATAACCCCTTCAAAAATTCCATCAAAAAATAAAAAAAAAATAAAAAAAATTAAACTTTATTGGAATTTTGGAATCTTTTATTTGCCTTTTCAATCCATTCTTCTTTTTTTTTAAATTCAAGCTCTTATCACTTCAAAACTGAAATTAAGGAAATTTATAATATTTTTTTCAGATTTTTTGGGTGTATTATTTTAAGTTACAAATTCATTCCAAAAATCAAAAATCAAAAATAAAAAAAAAAAACAAATTTCTCATTGGACTTCTGGATCCTTCTATTTTCCTTTTTAGATAATTTTTATTTTTGATTATTCAATCTCTTAGAAATTTGAAAAAAAAAACAATCAAAGAACTTTCTAATTTTTTTTCAGATTTTTTGGATGCATTCTTTTACCTAAAAAATTCATTCAAAAAACAAAAGAAATCAAAAAGAAATCAAATTTCTCATTGGACTTTTAGATTGTTTTATTTGCCTTTTTAATTGATTTTTTTTGGTTATTCAAGCTTTCAGGAATTTAAAACAAAAATCAAAGAGATTTTTGATTTTTCTTTCAGATTTTTTGGTTGTATCCTGGGCTTCCAAAAATTGAATCAAACATAAAAACACTTGAAATGAACACGTCCATTGCAGTTTGTTTTTTTAAATCTGGCATCAAAATATCCCTCAATTTATTTTGAAAGAAATTTAGAATTGAATCCAAAGGTCCAAAAACACAAAAGAAGTGATGGCACTTGTTAGAAAGTTCCATCAAGGAAGCTCTGGTTGAAGCTCTATCCAATGTCTAGTTGAAGGTATTTTCATTCTCCAAACAAGGTTTTGGTGTTCAGTAACTGTGCAAAATTCAAAGTCACTGTGAATTTGAGCTTGGATAAATTTTTAATTCAGCTTTGCAAGAGCTTGACCTGATCTTGGTCATAATTTTGGTATGAGCTCCTTGATAGCACTTGCAAGCAAGTGACATGCAGATTTCTGTGGTGCAACTAACAATTTTTATCACAGCTTTTTACATGTTTTACCCCCCAAATTGTAAATTCTTTTGGAAAAAATTTTAAAGAAAAGGTGTGTTCAAAATTTTTCACTCTCCTTTTTTCATATATTGATACATGCAAAGAAAAAATATGGATAAAAATATTGAATTTTATCAAACAATGATTTTTTTTATGTTTCTTCTTGATTTTTCTTGAAGGTAAAAAAAAAATCATTACCAATCTCTAGATTATTCTGAATGATGGTTTTCCAAGATTTTGAATCCTTGTTAACAAAGATTTTCCAAGTGGTTATAATCTGGGAGCTGGCCAATGCATTGCCAGACTTGAAATTTAAGGATACTATATTTTTGAAATCTTCTAAAAGAATAAAGCAAATAGGAGAAGATTTGGAATTTGTGTTGAGAGGGAAATTCAGAAGAAGCTAAGTGCAAGGCATTAAAGAAGACAACAGAAAAACTGGAACCTTAAATGTTTCAGCAGAAAGGAAAAAATGGAATGGAAGTTTCATCCAAATTTTTATGGGAGCTGGGCCAGAAAGGTGGTTCAGTTGCCTTCTTGCTTCTTGGAAATTTTCACCCCAGATTTCATGCACTAATCTTGGGTTCTTGAAAATTGGCTTTGAACCAAGTTCTTTCAAAATTTATTGCCTTACTTCAATCCAGTCTTCTGAGTTCCTCCCAAAACAAAATTGATGCTTCCCAAAATCCACAGTTCTGATCCCCTATGAAATCTTTAACATGTGATATATGTGGAATGACTGTTTTGAAGGAAATAAATTCTTTTTATTTGAACTAAAACCAAAAATCAGAATTTTTTATAAAATAAAATACGGTTGAAAGATAGCAATCACTTCTTCAATTGAGACTTTGTCACAGATTTAATTAGTAGAATAAGATAATTTCCAGGAAAACTAGAGGAAAACCCAACAAAAAATCAGAAAAAAAGGAGTAAGTATCAAATTTACTCACTTTCTCACTTATTTTTGTTACTGTTTGTGCTAATAAATTCCTTCCAGGAGGATGGTAAGGAGCCTAATAACCTTCATTTGGCCAATTTTTTCTCTTAATTCTTTTCTCAGAATTCTATTCAGGACAAGAAAACTGCTTATTCACAATATTTACAGACCTCTGAGAAAAGATTCAATGAAAACATTAATAATTAATAATATAAAAAACATAAAAAAAAAACAAAAGAAAATCTTACCATCCTAATAAAATGCAAATCTTGAATATCTTCATCTTCTGAATCATCCTATTTTTCAGCCTCCTGGATGCCAAGACCCTTTCTATCCTTTAGCTACCAGAGGTGATAGAATAAATAATGAATATATTATTCCATAAATGCAGCAAAAATCCATAAAATATTTGGATAAAGCTATTGCAAGGTTGATTGGTTTGGTTATGTTTTAATATAATTAATCAATATTAATAAATTAACTATTAAATAATTTAATAGAGGGGCCACAATTATAATGGGGATCTTTAACACCTCTCTTCAGGGAATTCACTTTGAAAACACATATACCTGGTTATTTTGGAACCTTTAATTTATATTCTTAAAGGAGATATTGCCCAAAGATAATATATATATATATATAATATGGTGGAGTTGCAGGGCCTATTAGCCAAGCTTCCATGACAGAAAAAGGATAATAAGACTCACTGGTATATTATTGGATCCTTTAGGTACCTGTTAGGGATGTGCATTGATGGGTAAAATCCATTACTGGGGTTAAAAAGGTTTTTCAGCAGTTTCAATTGATAAAAAGGGTTTGGGGACGGATATTATTAATCAGAATAAATCCATAAATCACTTACTTATCTCTTATTAGTATTTTATTACCTTGGAATGGTGTCTGGATGTAGATATAACTTGGTCTCTGAGTATCAATATCCTCAAAAGAACTCTATATTTATAGCTTCTGAGTCGAAATTCTGTCCTTCTGAGGATACAGGGGCTCAAAGGGACGGGTGCTAAGGCTAGCAGGGTAGCCAGTAGTAGCCTGTCACGTGTTCTTGGTGCTGTAGCACAATTAACATCTAATTCCACAGGGTATGGGAATTATTCTACCTTTTGATTGATGTTTAGACGTGTGAATAACACTAATCTATCCACATGATTATTCTTTAATCAATTATCCTTAGTAAATATTGCCAGGATGTTAATAAGTTTTCTTAGTAGAAATTTCCACGGTTAATCTTATTTCAGGTGGGTTTTCATTATGTATTAGCTAATGGGAGTAAAATCATGATATTAATTTTTCTCCTTATTTCTGAAATTCTGTTGATTTACTTGAAATAATTAATTAAAAATATAAGCTATGATAATAAATTTAATATTTTTACATGATTAGTTTCCTTAGTATTTCACGGACATACTGATGTTTTGAAGTTCTCACAATTGTATATTTAAAGTATTTTAAGATATTTTACAAATAGTAGTTATCTTATTTTCGACATATTTGGTATTTTTATTATATTCCATAAAAAATACGTAGAAATTTTATTAAAGTATTTTTATATAATTTTATGTATTTTTAGATTATCTACTATCCACAGGGAAATTTTGTAGAACCTTTAAGTGGTACCTGGGTTTTTCAAGCCACCTGTCACTCTGTCAGCCCGTAGTCCCGGGACTGCATACTTCTCAGATGCCTGGGGCTGCGTACACAACTTTTCAGGGCACGCAGACAGGGTGGAAGTGCTGCTGCTCAGCCGCGCGCGGATGTGTTGTTTGCCGCGGCTGCGTGCGGGAATTGTGAATAATCACATTTCTGCCTGTAACTCCTCCAAATAACAGAATTCTTGGATTCTGTCACAAAATTCACTGTGAAAACTATACGTGGGGTTTCATGTGAAATATTAAAATGGCCAAAATCCCAAGGCCGTGTCTCTTTCCAAATCTTCATAAATTATTTAAAAATATAAGCAGTAGGAATTTGAGGTAGGTGTTAGTCAGTGACCCTACCTCAATTTTCATGTAGAATCAGAATTTGAAATAATATTTCTACTATTATTTCTCCTTTAATAAGAGTTTTATTTATTTATTTTATTTATGTTATTTTGTTATTTTTGAAGCTTGCTCTGCAATAGTAGCAAGCTGACACTATTCATCCAAATATGGAATCTCTTCATCTTGTGAATATTTCTCTTTAGTCAGAAAATCATCCCATTTTATAAAAATGAAAATGAATCATTAAAAAGTAAATTCCATTTTTGTAAAAAATAATTGGGAAATTGTAAATTCACAACTCACTTGGGCTGTGTGCACAACTCAAATGGGCCGTGTGGAATGACAAAAAAATAAAATTGAGTCATGTAGAGGCTAAAAAACTTGACTGTAGTTGTGTAGCCCCCACACAATGGTTTGGTTTTGTCATGTGGCACCACACACAACTAATTTTGATTTTTGTGGGGTTTTATACAACTTGAATGTAGTTGTGCTCCATGCCACACAGCTACAAGCGCTGTGGGCCAAAAAAAAAAACTGAAATAAACTAAATAAAAATACAAAAAAACTGAAATCAACTAAAAAATCAAAAAATTTTAATTTTTTGGTTAAAAAAGATTTATAAAATAAAATAAAAATGAATAAAAAACAAAAAAAAATTTGAAGACAAACAAAACATCAAAAACAGTTGATTTCTTGATCAAAATTGAAAAAAAATCAAAAAATTTAAGTTCAACTTGACTAGCCCTAAATTAAAAACACATAAAATTAAATAAACAATGAAAGAGTCTATGGAGCAGCCCTAAATTATAATTTCCAAAAATTTTAAGTTTAACCTCACTAGCCCCAAATTAAAAAAGAAATAAAATTTCAATTTGACACACCCCAAAGTAAAAACACCAAAAAAACAAGTTCAACTTGTGTCAAGCTGATCCCATCACAAGAAGTAAAAATACTCCTTATGATGGGATCAGCCCAACACAAGTTCAACTGACTTAACCTCATTATTTTGAGTGTTTTAATACTAAAAATAATGAGGTTAACTCAAAAGACTCAACATAATGATTTTCAAAATGTGATAGCCTTTATATTGATAGAAGTAAAAGTTAGAAGCATTAGAATTAAAAGTTATATGGAAAACCACTGATGAAATGAATTTTATAATTGAAGTCTATAATCTAGAATAAATATGCTGTTGATCTTTGAGATGATCAACCCAAGAAGAAGCTTTCTTTGAAATGAAAGCAGATGGTTTTGCTACAATGGGCCATATTGGAATCATTTCTCCCTCAAGTACCAATAGAAACTGGTGGTTATTGTTTACAAAGGAAATATAAATAGACCCTGATTTATCTCTAAGACCTTTTTTCATTGGAGTATAAGTACAAAATGATTCCAATGGAATGAAACATATATTTATGGCATAGGAATCTGCTATTATTTGACTCATATCTAACTTAGTCAGCCATTTTGAAGAGGGAATCTTTTCATTGATGTTTTCAACATCAAGTCTTTGTTTAATCTTTTCTACCTCTTTTGCCCCACCAAGCATCTTAAAGTAGAATGCTTTATGTCTCTCCAATGTTTCAATCATTTGATTTCTCACTTTAAACCAACTGTCTTCATCATAACCCAGAAATTTAACAATGGCTCTAAACCTGCAATTCCCACAACAAATTGGTTACCAAACCTCACCCAAGAACTTATGTAAGTTCTCAGGTATTTGATTGAGGTTTTTAAATTTTGGTTACTATAATCAAAAATTACTTAGTCAAAATTCTAATCTTATCAAAGGAAACAACTCACCAAAGATGAGCTTCTGATTGACCCTTCCTGCACCTCTTCTTCCTTTGAAGAGGCTTACAAGTCCAAATGAATTAAAGCTAAGGGTGACAATCAATTCACTACTCCCAGTTATGTGGGAGTTTTGTAGGGCCCTACACAGCCCAAGGGGTTTTCTCAAACATGTGTAACCCCTGGAAACAGTGTATTTGGGCTGTGTACCCCTGTAAACAGCCATTTTGAGCCATTCTTGGGGGTGGTTTCAAACCTTTTGGGTCCCGCTGGACCACATTTGGGTTCCATCAACCCAAATTTGGGATCAAGGCATACTATGTGGGACTGTTGGAACACACCTCACCAATTCCCAAGTGACATCAAAGTGATTATAAAGTGAAATAAATTGAATATGTGAACCAAATCATTGAAACTAAAGGAAAACTGAAAAAAAACATCCCACAAGATTGATCTTTCTAAACCTCAAATTGAGCAAAATTGGTAGTTGTTCAATTGAAATTTGGATTGAATACTGAAGTAGCATTGCGTTTTTTTTGCATTATGGGAAAAGTGGCAAGCCCTCCTTCTTGTAACATGGCTGAATTGAAGGACTACATTGATAGTGCCATCAAAAACGTTGGGGAAAAAATGATTTGGTTATTGAATAATTGGGAGTACCAATTGCATCCTCATTAAGGGTGAAAATTGAGGAACAAAATGTTTCACAAGTGGAGATGACCTCTGGTGGTTAGTAACATTTAATGTTAATGGTCTTTGCCTGATTTAATTTGATTGAAACTGATGTAGTGCATGCCATCAATATAACTATGTAAATATGACAGAAACAATTCACCAACCTCCCATGAGAGCTTTTTTTACTAGGAAAGAGGCACAAAAAATATTTTCAAACATGGTAAATGAAGCATGGTTACGCTTTGACAGTTTTCAACTCAAAGTATTACAAATATATGGATCTAGCCTGTGATAGACATGGTTCATACTCTGGGAAATTGTTCACCAAAAGTTCAAAGAAAACTCACACAAGTAAGGTTGGGTGCAAGTTTTTATTTCATACAAGTCTCACAAAGACAGACCCCTTGTGGAAAATCTCCTATAGAAATAATCAACATAACCATGAACCATATCCACACTCATCAGTGCATCCTAAAATGAGGATAATCTCTGGGGTAGCCTTAGAAAATCTAAAAGAAGGCATGAATGACGGTCTCAATACAATTCAAATCAAAAGAAAATTTAGCAAGATTGATGGTGGAAAATATTTTGATGACGAAAAAATCTATAACGCTAAGCATAAGGTAGCGCGTGAAGAACTGAAGGGAAAAAGTTTTGTGGAGGTCCTCTTTGAACAACTTGGTAATTCAGGTTGGGTTCATCAACCAAAATTCAGTGGAGAGGGTTGCTTGGAGGCCCTATTCTTGGCCCACCCTGATTCATTAAATCTTTGCAAGCAATTTCATCATATAGCTATGTTGGATTGTACTTATAAAAAAATAAGTACAAAATCCCCCTATTCCACTTTGTAGGAATTACTTGCAACCAGAAAACTGACAAAAACGCTCTTTTTTTTATAAAAAGAGAAACATTTAAGTTCTACAGTTGGTCTTTAAATGCACTAAAGGAGTTGGCTCATAATCCTGAGATAATTCCCAAAGTCTTTGTGACGGACTTTGAAAAATCTTTGATTGGTTCTCTAGAACAAATATTTCCTGAGTCAATAAGACAATGTTGCAAATGGCACTTTTCATAAAACATACCAGCAAACTGTAAAGTGTGCTTTAATAATGAGGTTGAAGGGTGGCAAAGCTTTATCTCTCTTTGGGCTAAGTATGGAGCCTCAAAAACCAAGGAGGAGGCAGAGTTCAATGATGCAGAACTTAGAGTACGTGACAAATCACTGCCTCTACTGGTAATCTTCCTAGTTTTGGGTTGCTTACATTATGAATTGTATAAAGTGTTTTTTGGAAGACTGTGAGGATTTAATCAAGTATATGGATCATATTATCTTCTGTATCAAAGAGAGTTTTGTAACAGGTTGGACTTGCAAAAACCCAGACTTTGGAAATAAAAAAATGTCTTGGGTTGAAGGGGGCCATGCTACTCTCAAAAAATTCCTGGAAAATTTGTCAGGAAAAATTTTGGATGTTTGGAAAAACCTCAAGGGCACAGTTTCAAATAAAATTAAATTGGTTTAGGCTGCGCTTTACAAATCTTGAATAAAGATTGGAATATTTCTTCCTACTGAACATTTGCCATTGGCATACAAGATGTCCTTAAGAGCAATAAAACTTGTTGTGGATCAATTAGAGAGGTTGAAGAAGAACCATGATGGGCAAGTGTGCACCAAGTCATACTCAATGACTATGGGTTTTCCCTGTTCCCACCAAGTAGTTGGCATACTAATATCAAGAGGCTCTGTTGTGCCTGAATATGTTCATCCTCAGTGGAGGTTGGATTATGACCCTTGCATTTCAAGTTCTGTAAGTTGCTTTAAGTTGGATTGCTGGATTGTTCAAATTACTTTGTGATTAATGCTTTTTGAATTATGATTCCTACTTCACAAATATTTGATCCTTTTGATTTTTGAAAGCTTGATATGGATTAAATGCTCAGCAATTCTCAGTTAAATGAGAAGCTCAATGCAATGATCTGGGCTCATCCCAAACAAGATTATTGTGGGCTGTTGAAGCACTTGATGAAAAAGATGGCAAATTATCAATCAAAGCCAAGACTAGAACCTAAAGTCTTGCAATCAAGCAGAGGCCATCCAAAACTGACAGATACCTGGAAAGATCATTCTCAATTTGAATAAATTGAAAAGGAAATGAAGTGGGAGAAGAGAATTAGAAGGGCACCAAAGAAGAAAAGACAAATGATTTTAAGTCTTTTCTTTTGTGAAAGTTTCATTTTTTGGGTTTAATGAACTGATTGAGAAATTTTTCTAGTCCAAGTCAGGTTTTTCATCTGAATTTCACAGTTCAGTGGAAGAGACTGAAAATTTATTGGGTTTGGTGCCATTGGAATCAGACTCCTTTTTGAAGGATGAAGCAGATGCAATGGAGGACTAAAACAGAAGCTCATCTTTGGTGAGTGATGATTCCTTTAATGAGATTAGAATTTTGGCTAACTAAATTTTGACTTTAGGAAGTGAATAACCTCAATCAAATACCTGAGAACTTACATAAGTTTGTTGGTGGGATTTTGGACCCAGTTGGTGATAGAAATTGTGGTTTTACAGTCATTGCTAAATCACTTTGGTATGATGAGGATGGATGGTTCAAAGTCTGGAAAGAAATTCTTGAAATATTTAGGAAAAATAAGGGTTGCTTTTCTAAGATCCTTGGAGGAAGTAAAGATGTTGAAAAGATTGAAAAAAGACTTGATTTTAATGAAATCAATGAAAAGATTCCCTCTTAAAAATGGCTTTCAAAGCTTGACATGTGTCAAATAATAGCTGATACTTATGGAAGACCAATATTTTTCATTTCATTGGATTCATTTTTTACTTTTACTCCTATGAAAATGGGTGTAAAAGAACAATCAGATCCTATGCTCATTTGCTTTGTTAACAATAAACATTGGGTCCAGCTTTTTCTTAAGGGAGATTTGATTCCAATCCCACCCATAGTTTCCAAACCACGTTCCATGATTTCCAAAAAAGCAGCTTTTTGGGTTTATCACCTCAAAGATAAACTTGATTTTTATTCTAAATTATAGATTAATGTCATTATTTGGGTTTGGTCTAAAATTCTGATATTGTTATTCTATTAATATAAAGGTTTATCACATTTGGAACATCATCATGTTGAGTGTTTTGAGTTAACACCACTATGATGAGTGTTTTCAAAGAGATTTTAATGGTTAGTCAGTTCAACTTGTTTCTGGCTGATCCCACCACATGCTTCAATTGTGTTAAGCTTGTGATGGCATCAGTGTAACACAAGTTGAACTTTATTTTTTTGGTATTTTTAATTGAGGGCTTTTCAAAAGACTTCTTGTATTTTTTGGCCCTTTTACTTTAGGGCTAGTCAAGTTGAACTTGAATTTTTGATTTGAATTTTTTTTGGTTGGTTGTCTTCAGTGTTTTTTATTTTTTATTTTTATTTCTTTATTTTTACTTTCTTTTATTTTAATTCTTATTTTTCTGTTTTTTTTAGGGTGATGTTAAATTCAAGGCTTCAACTGTGTGGTAGTTGTGTAGGGCCCCGCACGGATCAAATGAGGCGTGGGGGCCCAAAGACAACTACAAAGTGCCGTTTCAAACACGCGCAACCCCCAGGGGGTTGTTTAGGAGCCCTGCAAACCCTGTACACGGCTCAAATTGGCCGTTTTTGGGGGTGCACAACCCCCCAGAAGCTGTGCCAGAATTTTGGGAACCCCCTGGACCACCCTTGGGTTCTTTCAAACCAAATTTGGGATTAACACATACTTTGTGGGACTGTTGTTCCACACCTACCAATCCCAAAGAGGCATTAAAGAAAAACCCAAGTGAAATTAAAGTGAATGATCATAAATAATATAAAAATCTGCAAAAAATTCTTTCTCAACTTGAAAGTGAGCAAACTTTGTTTGATCAATTGAAATTTGGATTGAATACTGAAGTATACCATTGCATTTTTTTGCATGGGAACAGTGGCAAGCCCTCCTTCTTTTGACATGGCTGCTTGTAAGGTCTAAATTGATAGTGCCATCAACAAAGCTTTGGAAAAAGAAAAAAAGGATTTGGGTAATGAAACATTGGAAGCACCAATTGCATCCTCATCAAGGGTGAAAATTGAGGAACAAAATGTTTCAAAAATGGACATGACCCCTGGTGGTGAGTAACATTTTATGTTAATGTTTGTTGCAGTTTTTAATTTGATTGAAACTGATGGGTTCATGTAAATATGAAACTATGACTTAACCAATGAATGTTTACTAGATCCACTTGACCCACCTCCCTTGAGTGCTTTATCTACTAGGGAAGAGGCACAAAACTATTATCAAACATGGGCAATGAAGCATGGTTAATCTTTAACAGTTTTCTACTCAAAGCATGACAAATATGTGAATTTATCCTGTGATAGACATGGTTCCTATTCAGGAAGTCTTCTTACCAAACGGTCTAGTAAAACTCACACAAGGAAGCTTGGGTGCAAGTTTTTAATCCATGCAAGTTGAGCAAAGGCAGACCCCTTGTGGTGCCTCTCCTACAAAGAAACCCCAACATAACCATCAAAAATCTGAACATCCCTCTGTGCATCCTCAACAAAGGAGAATCTTGGGGGTGGCCTTAGAAAATCTAGTAGAAGGCATGAACGATATGCTCAATAGGTTACAACTGAAGAGAAAATTGAGCAAGATTGATGGGGGGGATTATGTTGATGACCAAACAATTTATAACACTAAGCTGAATGTCACACTTGCAGAACCAAAGGGAAAAAGTGTTATGGAGGTACTATATGAACAGCTTGAAGAAACAAGTTGGATTCACCAGTCAAAGTCCAGTGGAGAGGGTCACTTGGAGGCCCTGTAATTAGCACATACAGAGGAAGTAAAGCTTGAAAAAAAATTCCATCATATTGCTATGTTGGATTGTACTTATAAAACAAATAAGTACAAAGACCCACTATTGCATGTTGTAGGAATGACAGCCAATTGGAAAACTTTCACAAAAGCTCTTGTTTTTATAACAAAAGAAACATTTGAGTTCTACATTTGGTCTGTAAATGCATTAAAGGAGTTGGCTTATGATCCTGAGAGACTTCCAAAAGTCTTTGTGACAAACTGTGAAAAAACTCTGATTTGTGCAATTGAAACTAGTTTCCCAGAGTCATCAAGACAATGAGACTTCCAAAAGTCTTTGTGACGGACAGTGAAAAAGCTCTGATTTGTGCAATTGAAACTAGTTTCACAGAGTCATCAAGACAATAGGGCGTATCAAAGTTAGCAAACCCGCCATTAGAAACCCGCCATTTTTTTTGACAAAACCCGCCATTTTTAATGGCGGGTTTCTGAAATACACATACCCCCTAACTGGTGTATTTCAAAATGGTGTGTTTCATGAAAATGGCGGATTTCAATCATCAAACACGCCATTAAACCCGCCATTTATGCATCATCATCCATCCACCATCCATCACATCAAAAACACCCATCCACATCAGCAAATCCATACCGGTCCCATATCCATCGCATCACACACATCTCTATCATTTTTCACATACCTTCACATAACCATCTTCACACAAATCCCATCATCATCTCATCACCCCACATCACTCACCACCTTTCTCAACATGTCCAATCAAACATCCCGCCAGCAAGTTAAACACGCAAAAAAGCTGACTGAACTTTTGCTACTGTTTGACTCCCATTCAGACTCTGATTCAGACTCCGATTTGGAATCAACTTGGTTAGCTTTGAATTCTCTGTTGGCAAAGCAATACATGGTTCCAAGAATACACACTCTCCATAACCCTATGTATGAAAGGCAAAAGCTTCATCTCATCCCTGACTTAAGCTTCCAGCAACTGTTCCAAACTTTGTTGCCTTCTTTCATGAAACTTTTGGCAATGATTGAAGACCACCACATCTTCCAGAACAATTCTTGCAATCCTCAACGCGATCCAGCCATCCAACTTGCCGTTGCTCTTTGTAGATTGGGGTCAAATGGAAATGGAGCAGCAATCCATCGATTGGAAAATCTATTCTCAGTCAGTTACGGAAGCATTGACTTATACACCAAAAGAGTTATGATTGCTATCCTATCTTTCCGTAGCTTGGTCCTTTCATGGCCAACCAAAGAAGAACGCAAGGAGATATCTCAAGTAATGGAGACAGAAGGCTTTCCTGGTTGCATTGGTTTTGTTGATGGAACAACAATCTTCTTGAGTCAAAAACCCAACCTAGATGGCAACCACTATTTTGATCGTAAAAAAAGGCAATTGATTCATTTCTTTTCCAATTGCTATGATAAAACTTTGGATCACACACTGACCAAATATGTTCCATCTCTTTGTTTAGATACTCCGTGGCACTACAACTTGTTTGCAATAACAACAAGAAGTTCATCTCCCTCCATGCTGGCCTTCCAGGTTCTTGTCATGATTCATATGTTTTCAATCAGATGCGGATTGCCCAACAACCAGAGATCTACTTTGACCAAGATCAATACCTTCTGGCCGATTTTGCTTATGCTAGTGGGAAATATGTAGTTCCAGCATACCGGAATGTTTTGTCCAATGATCAAGGAAAAACCAATTTTAACTATCATCTTGCCCAATCACAAGTTCGGATTGAGCATGCCATAGGAATTCTGAAAGGAAGATGGGCCAGCTTACGGGAGATGCAAAACCAGCTCCAATGTTCCAAAGATATGAGGTTCCTCATCAACTGGATTATCACTTGTGTAATCCTTCACAACCTTTTGGCCGACATCAAAGATGAATGGGACAAAATATTCCAAGATGATATTCCTGATCCGCCTCAAGTCATCCCTGTCTCATCTGGTCCCTCATCTTCTTCTATGAGAGAGCGGATTCTTCCTCTCACCCTTGCTTGCTTTGATGAGTAATTTTTGATTTTGAAATTGGTAAAAATTCCCTTCACCGTATTTTTTTGGTTTTGGTTGTTCACCCAAGATTCATAGGCTGAGTTTTTTTTTTATTTTTTTTTAGTGGACTTGAATCCAAAAACACCTACACCTCAAACCCTGCCACTCACCAAATGCCACCCCCCTCCCCCTCACCACTCAACCCCTTCAACCTCACCCCACTCACTCACTGGTCAAACCCTGCCTCCTCCTCACCAAACCACCTCACTCATCACCACCACCTTACTCACCACCACCACCTCATCTCACCTCACTCACTGAATCCCCTCCTCCTAATCCTGGTAAGCCCCCTCCACCCTCTTCCTTCTCCTTCCCCTCACCAGTTGCTGATCCTTTGATCATTCAACCTTTAGTCCCCCCCTGGATCCACCCCACTCACTGACCGTTCAAACCCTGCCTCCTCCTCACCAAACCACCTCACTCATCACCACCACCTCATCTCACCTCACTCACTGAATCCCCTCCTCCTAATCCCGGTAAGCCCCCTCCACGCTCTTCCTCTTCCTTCCCCTCACCAGTTGCTGATCCTTTGATCATTCAACCTTTAGTCCCCCCCTGGATCCCTTGGTCAATCCCTCAAGGTGAGCCCCTCCCCTCCTCCAATTCCTCCTCTCATCAATCGAGAAATTGATCGCTCGATTGATTCGCAATCAATTCCCAATTGATTGAGCGATTGATTGCCAATTGATTGCAAATCAATCGCTCAATTGATCGGCAATCAATTTCCCAATTGATTTGCAATTGATTGGCAATTGATTGCCCAATCAATTGGCAATTGATTGAGCGATCAATTCGCAATTGATTGGCCAATTGTTTGGGCCAATCGATGCAGGGTTTTTGTAGGGTACAGGAACTGAATTCCCTGTTGTTTTTTCTTTGTTTTTGTTTCTTTTTTTTAGGTTTTCAAGCTTGGCCAGAACACATTCTCTCAAGTCTTACGCCAACCAAGCTACGTCCTGGGACAGTCTGGTTCGCCTAGTATGATGCCGGCTGCAGCTCCTCATCATTACCACTCCTCCCCAGCTAATTCTATTCTTTTGATATCTATCAATTCCTTCACTGGCTACCAAACTCAAAATGTTATACATCCATTCAAATTTCACCTTGATCCTCACCTTGGGTGCAGCAAGTGCCTGGGAGGGAGAAAGATGGAAGGAGATGGTATGAAAAACATAAAGAGAGGTGGCAAGCAGAGGAATCGTTGATTTTCATCTCTTTTTTATTTTTTTAATCCCACCGTTTCAATAATGAGAACGTTGCTGACATTTTTTTTTTTATTTGTTTGACCGGTCTTTTCATTTGTCCAACCCCTTTTTTGATATCAATTCCTTCACTGCCTACCAAACTCAAAATGTTATACATCCATTCAAATTTCACCTTGATCCTCACCTTGGGTGCAGCAAGTGCCTGGGAGGGAGAAAGATGGAAGGAGATGGTATGAAAAACATAAAGAGAGGTGGCAAGCAGAGGAATCATAGAAAAAGGAGGGCTCAAATGAGGGATTTGGAAATTTCTTTGGAAGTGACTGACAACTTGATCAAGGAAAAGTTTGCCTGGTCTAGACAAAAGCTATGCCCTTTGGATCTTTACCCTGCTATCATGGCTGAAAAGAAAAACAACCCTCGAAAACCCACCCAGGAAGAATTTAAGCAAGCAAAACAGACAATTGGGGCTTTCCACTTCTTCCACCATGGAAAAGTTATTGTTCTTGACCAATCTGATCACCATGCTCTTGTTGCCGTCATTGAATTTGTGCCTTTGGATTGACTATCTGAGCAAGATAAGAAAGATATCAACTTTGTGACGACATTCCTTCACAGTTCAAAAAAATTTGTCAACCCGGTTGGTCCCTCAAGATCTTGGGCTGGAAAAATGTGGGCAATTGGTTGGCAAAAATTGATGAACCCTTTGGAGTTATTTGGACGTTATGTGAAGAAATCATCCATTAGATCTTCTCCTCAAGAGTACGCTGTCCTCAACTTGAAGGCCGACAAAGTATCCCAAATTTTAGGACAAATGTTTTGTAATTTGGCCAAACTTGCCTTTGAATCAAACCGTGATACCATGAAGGACAGCAACATCCCCTCTTTCTCTTTGTTGGAATTTGGTTCCAAGCCTACAACTTTTGATTGCTCCCCACACCTCACTTTCACCTCGGATTTTTTTTACAATTCTCCTCATATTGACAAAGGCGACATCTCTGGCTATTCCTTTTTACTTGTGGTCCCAACCAAAAAATCAAATGGTTGACTTATTGAAGATACGGATGAATATCAAGTTTCAGACGGTAAATTTGTTTTTCCTGACCTTGGCTTTGGAATTGATTTCAAGCAAAAAGGTATAGTCAAAATGGTTTGGGCGGCTAACAAGTACAAGCACTGTACCTTTCCAGCTGTGGACACAGCAACCCATACCAGAATGGCCATGTCACTCCAAATTAATAAAAAAACTCAGAGAACTTGTAGGGACATGAAAAACGGCCAAATTTACTCTAGAGAAAAAAATATCAATAAAAACAAAAAAAATTTGTATATTGGTGGGGTTAAGAATGCTCTCAAACGTTTTTGTAGTAAAAAATAATTTGTTTTTCTTTCATCCATGCAAATATATTTACAAGCCCAGCATTTGAGTAATCTGCTGTATTTCTTCTACCAATCTACCACTGCCAATGCAAGCCAAAGCTACTGATACCTTATCCTTTTTTTCGTTTGCCCGTTGTTCCCTCTCCTTTTCCAGTTGCACTTGCTGCTGATCCTTCTCCTTTTCCTCTTTTTGAAACTCAAGCTCAGCTTGTTTCAACCTCCACTCAGCATCCAATTTTTGTTGATTAGCTAAAGTCTTGGCTTGCTGCTTCTGACCATCCATGGCCAGTTGGCGATCCCACTTTTGCTTTTCAAACTGAAGTTTATCTGATTCAATTTGTGATTTCACTGTTTTTTGGAGGGGAATGGCAATGAGCATGATTTTGAAAGCAAGGATATTGAATCAATCAACTTACATGAATCTCGCTTCTCCATGATTTCTTCAAATCCCAAAAAACTGGAAGTGTTTCTCCTCTTTTGATGACTTTCGGGGTTGAAATTGATGGAATTGGAGGCCTTTTGCTTACCCTTGGCAGAGGAGGTTTGAGTCTGAAAGTCCTCACTAGTATTTGAAGGCAATGTGGGAGGCCCCATCGGCTTGAGTTTTTGGCCAATCAAAAATGGATGAGCCTGTTTTTTTACAATGTAAATCAGTCAGGAGCAACCAGAAAGAATCAAAAACAATTTAGTTCCTTACTTGAGCAGATTTTGATGGCAACGGTGATCCAGGAATAACATCCTCCTCATTGGGCAAGTTCTCCAGTTGTTCTGCCCCAGGAAGAGAGCAATCAAAAGAAGGAAGTGAGGGGTCCAAGGTCGGGATTGACTGATCAATCAATACCAAAGTAGAAGTGATTGGAGCCAATTGTATTTGAATACCCTCCTTGTCATCAGATGGGGGCCACTCCAAGGCCAAGGTTTGATCAAGGTCCCCGTTGGTAGGCTGAGCATCCCCAGCCAAGTCCTCGGTATCAACGGAATCAAATTGTTGGGCATCAAAAGCAGCTAGGGGGGTGATGTTGGCCTTCTTTCCGAAGATTTCATCAATTTGAATATAAAAAGGACAAATGGAGTTCAACTTATCAACCACCGAGTTGATTCCTTTGGCTTTGTCCAAGTCGGTGATACCAAAGCCAGTGGAGATAGACATGGAGTGGGCCTTTTTGTACTTGGCTCAATAGTTTTTGAACCGCTCCCTCATCTGTTTGGATGACAGATCCAGCCTACCTTTTGTTTTGTTCTTGAGTTCATTGGCCATCAGGAGATAACCATTGAACTTAGAGGATTGAGGTCGGCCAACACGTGTTTTGTTGTTGGATCCAAAGCAGGCATTGTAGTTGGAGGGAATTTTCAGCCAGTTTACCAGGATGATGTGATCAGCTCTCTTGAGCTGACTTGAGCCCTTGGAAGCTGATGGGGGAGGATTTTTTGTTGTGGAGTTCCTTGGCGATGTTCTCTTGGGTGTGTTGGACTTGTGGGGGGAGGTTTGCTGAGGGGCCATTTGAAAGAGTTCGGGCTACGCAAGTGATGAGAGCGATAAAGTGATGAGAGTGGTGAATTTTTGAGAGCGATAAAGTGGATGAGAGTGATCAAGTGATGAGAGCGGTTAAGTGATGAGAGTGATGAAGTTTTGAGAGCGATAAAGTGGATGAGAGTGATCAAGTGATGAGAGCGGTTAAGTGATGAGAGTGATGAAGTTTTGAGAGCAATGAAGTGGATGAGAGTGATCAAGTGATGAGAGCAATAAAGTGATGAGAGTGGTCAATCAATTTTATGATGAGGGTGGGGGTAAAAAATTTTCCAATGAGGTCGGAGGTAGAAGGAGGTGGGAAGACAGGGGTGTATGACACGGACAGGTAGTGGAAGCATTTAAATACTTTATTTGAAAAAACCCACTTATTTCAGGTTAACTTTGACACGTCTGATCTGAAATAAGTGGTTTTTTTTGATTTTTAATGTGGGTTTGAAATGGCGGATTTGGGTTGAAACCCGCCATTAAAAAATGGCGGGTTTGATTAACTTTGATACCCCCTAATGTTGAACTTGGCACTTGTCTAAAAACATACAAGCAAACTGTAAAGTGTGCTTTATAAATGATGTTGAAGGATGGAAAAGCTTTATAAATCTTTGGGAAAATTATGGGGCCTCAAAGACCAAGGAGGAGCCAGAGGTCAATGATGCAGAACTCAGAGTAGGTCGAAATTACTGCTTCTTATTCTTCCTAGTTTTTGGTTCTGAACTTTTGACTTGTATAGTGTTTCTTGAAAGACTATGAGGATGTACTTGATTATATGGAAAATAACATTTTCCCCATGAAAGGGATGTTTGTAACAGCATGTACTTGTATAAACCCAGATTTTGGAAACAAAACAACTTCTTGGGTTGAAGGGGCCCATGCAACTCTCAAACAATTCCTTGCAAACTCTTTGGGAAACCTGTTGGATGTTTCAAAAAGCCTTGAAAGAATACTTTTGAATCAAATGAATTCAGTTCATGCATCACTTTATAACTCTTGAATGAAGTTAGGGACAGTTCTTCCCCCTGAAATGCTACCATTGGGTTACAAATTGTCTTTAGAGGCAATCCATCTTGTTAGGGAACAATTTGAGAAGTTAAAACATGATCATGATGGCAAAGTCTGCACCAAGTAATATTTCAAGACTATGGGTTTGCCCTGTTCCCACCAAATAGGTGACCGTCTAGCATTCAGAGGATCCATGGTACCTGAAGATGTTCATCCTCAGTGGAGGTTGGACTATGACCCTTGCAGTTCTAGTTCTGTAAGTTGGCTTAAGTTGGATTGTTCAAGTTGGATTGTTCAAATCACTATGTGATTAATGCTTTTTGATTAAGTAATTCACTAATGGTTGATACTTTTGAATTTTTCCAGTGCAATGTTGATGAAATTCTAAGCACTACTCAGTTATGCAAAAAAGTCAATGCAATCATCTTGGAATCTCCAGATCATGAGCAAAGCCGCCTATTGAAGTATATCATTCAGAAAATTACAAAAGATTGATTGAAGCCAAGACTTGAACCTAAAGTCTTACAATCAAGTATTGGAAGGCCAAAATTGACAGATACGCGGCAAGAACCATCTCAGTTTGAGATTTTTTAAAAAAAATCAAGGGGGAAAAAAGAACTAGAAGGGCTCCAAAGAAGAAAAGACAAAAGATTGTAAGTCTTTTCTTTTGAGATATGTTCATTTTTTTGGTTTCATGAGCTTAGCTACTAACTAATGATGAATTTTTAGTAAAAGTTGGCAGAATATGAATCTGAATTTCATATTTCAGAGGAGGAGACTGAAATTGAATTGGGATCACTTAATTTGGAATCAGAATCCTCTTTAGAGGAAGAGAACATGCAGCAAAGCTTAACCAGAAGCTCATCTTTGGTGATTTTTCATTTCATTGATTCAATTAAAGAAATGAATACTAAGTTAGTTTTAATAATGGGAAGCAAATTTGAAATACCTCAATCAAATACCCAAGAAATTCCATAAGTTCTTGGCTGAGGTTTAGGATCCAATTGGAGATGGGAATTGTGGATTTATAGTCATTGCTAAATCTGTTGATTATGAAGAACATGGTTGGTTTAAAGTTAGGAAGGAAATGATTGAAACATTAGAGAAACATAAAGCATGCTACATTAAGATGCTTGGTGGTTCAAAGGAGGTTGAAAAGATTAAACAAAGATTTGATGTTGAAGATATCAATGAAAAGATTCCCTCCTCAAAATGGCTGGCTAAATTGGACATGGGTCAAATCATAGCAGACACATATTTCAAACCTATATGTTTCATTTCATTGGACTGATGTGATACTTATACTCAAATGCAAAATGGTGTTACTGATCAATCAGATCCAATGTTCATTTCCTTTGTAAACAATAACAACTGGGTTCTATTAGTACTTGAGGGAGAAATGATTCCAATCCCGCCCATTGTAGCAAAACCATGTTCCTTGATTTCTAAAAAAGCCTCTGGTTGGGTTCATCATCTCAAAGATCAACTTCAAATGTATTCTAGATTGTGATAGACTTTGACTTTGTTTCATCATTGGGTTTCATATAAATTGTAATTCTAATGCAGCTAACAAGTTCTATTAGTATAAAGGGTTATCACATTTTGAACATCATTATGTTAAGTGTTTTGAGTTAAAATCATAATATTGAGTGTTTTGAATGAGAGTTCAATGGTAATTCATTTCAACTTTTGTTGGGCTGATTCCATCACAATCTTAACTTATGTTAAGCTTGGGATGGGATCAGCTTAACACAAGTTGAACTTTTTTTTTTGGTGTTTTTACTTTAGGGCTTGTCAAAAGAATGGTATTTTTTGGGTAATTTTACTTTAGGGCTTTTCATAAGACTTTTTTGATTTTTGCGCCCTTTTACTTTAGGGATAGTCAAGTTGAAATGAATTTAGGGCTTGTCAAGTTATTTGTATTTTTTTTGTGGTTTTTCCTTTAGGGCTTTTCAAGTTACTTGTCTTTTTTTGCTGTTATTAATTAAGGGCTATTCCATTTACTTGTATTTTTTTGGTTCTTTTTACTTTAGGGCTAGTCGATTGGATAGTACCAGTTTTTTTATTTTGATTTATTTATTTATTTATTTATTTATTTGTTTTTTTTTTAACCGAAAAATGAACATTCTTTAATTTTTTGGTTGATTTCTGTTTTTTTGGAAGGTTTATTTATTTTATGAGTTGTGTAAGTACCCTTTAATTCCTTTTCCTTTTTTTTTTGTTCACCGCAGTCCGGTGCTGTGTGGAAGTCCACATGGCAGCAGACCAGTTTGGGTGGGCGGCACAACTCTGTGAGCCGTGGGGGGCTGTAAACAGCTTGAATTGGACCATGTGCCATGCCACACGGCCCATTTCAAATCGTGTGCACGGCTCAATGAGCCGTGAATTTAAAATTACCCTTTTTTAAACCAAAAAATTGACTGTTTTTGATCTTTTGGTTGATTTATGTTTTTTTTTTTTGTATTTTTATTTAGTTTATTTTATTTTATTTTTTGGCCCACAAGACTTGTAGTCGTGTGGCAAGGCTAAACAACTAAATTTCAGCCGTGTAGAGCCCCACACGTCTCACATGTGGTTGGTGTGGAAACAAGAGAGGTTTTAACCCTCTAAGTTGTCCTCAGGCTCCGGAAGTTATTGGTCTAAGCGTCTGTAAGGAGATTGGATGCAATGAGTTTTCAAAATAGAGAGGGTGATGATGATATACAATATATGATCCAACCCGCAGTTGAGATTGAGGTATTTTTGAGTCCTCCCTCTCAACCCTAACCTAGGTACAACCACAAGCAACAAGGTAGATGAAATATGACCCCAAGTACAGAACCCTAGCTCCACCCTAACCCTACCCCGTACCACCCACCCCGTCCAAAACCCCCCCTTGGATATCACGTACGTCTGGTTTGTCCTTCTCATGGCGCAGCCCTCCGCCGCGCCCTACTCGGAGCCCCCCAGGTTTTATCCATCCGCGCGCGTCTGCAGATCCGGCAATCCATGAGTCAACCTGTGCTTATGGCCATGAAAACCTCAGATCTGGCTATCTGTGAGTCAGCCTGCGCTTATGCCTGCGCAAACCTCCCCAGCCCTTATAACCCCTGACCACCCCGCCCTTGCCTTCCAGACTAGCCACCCGCAAGCTTGGTTGGGCCGGCTCCATCACTTGGTCTGCGTTCCCTGGGAGGGTTGCGGCCCAGCGCCCCCCAGAGTAGGCCTGACCCCCACCTGGTGCCAAGCCCCGCAATCCCTGCCGCTGAGCCCTCATCTGCTGCTTCTGAGCCCTCATCCACTGCTGCTGAGCCCTCATCCACTGCTGCTGAGCCCTCATCCACTGCTGCTGAGCCTGCAGCAGGCACTGCTGAGACTGCCCGCACCCCAAATGCTGAGCCCAACCTACCCAACTGCTGAGCACGCAGCCTGCAACACAGCTCCAAATCCAAGGTTATAAATACAACACCACATTGGGCTGGCCATGTGGCACAGCAATATAACTACATTTGAGCCCTGTAGGGCCCCACATGACTTGAATGTAGTTTTGCAGCCCCCCCAGGGCGGTGTAAGACTCCAAATGGTGCTGAGCCGCAGGCACTTCTGTGGGAGGGAAAGGTGATTTTTAGGTTGCCCTCCTGAGCATCACAAAAATATTTAAATGTAACCTTGATCAAGGTCCAGAACCTTATGAGTGAGGAATCAATGGAAGGGATGAGTTTGATAGTATTTGGTAGCAATGGAATAATGCCATCTGAGGCAAGATGGTGTGGGAAAACACTTCAACAAGCAAATTAAAGTTTTGTTCAGAGTTCAATAAAACACCACAGTTGTAATTAAAAAAACTCACAAGCTAATAACTCTGGTCATCAGCAGTAGATTAGGAAAGATCAAATCAATTGCAAACAACCTCCAGATTCTCAATGAAACTTCCCAAATCTCAACAATCAAGCACTTAAAGGGTACCAGATAACTGTGGGTGGCTTTCAAAAAAAAAGCAATTTTTTTATGAAGCTCTACAAGAATAGCAATGACAGATTCAGACAAGAAAAACCTAACAATTCTCAAGGGAATCAAGAGCAGCATGGCAAAATTCAACTTCAAGGAAATAAAGGTAGGTTTAACACTCCAGGTTTCAACCTCTCAATCAAATGTGACTGGTTCCAGAATGATAATCAAAGAATGATCAAGACCAGTAGGGTTAAAAAAGGGGTCAAAGAGTGGTACAACACACTCAAGAATTAAATTAAATGAATTCTTCTTCAACCAGAAAGGCAATTGGTTGGTGATAATGGATAAGATCAAAGAGGAAGGATCAAAGATTTGAGTATGGAGGCTCAAGGATCATATAAAATGATATATAATGCGCAAAAAGGCAGGGGAAGCCCCTCCTTTTATGGGCAAGATGTCCTGTGTACTACTTACAAGAGATGACTACAAATGAAAGAATATATATATATATATATATATATATATATATATATATATATATATTAATAGGAGTATCAAGGGAGTCTGGACACACCACAGAGTCATTTTCTCCCCTGTTGCTGGTCCAATGATCTCCGCGTTGTTGTTTTCAAATCCAGACTCTGTCACCTTGAACTTCCTTCCAATCCTCTGACTCTTGCCCATCTAGGTCAACCCAATTCTGCCTGGTTTCTCCGTAGCATGCAGCCATCCAAAGCCACAAAAAATACTTTGTTTGTGGAATTGAGGAACCCAAAATCAACCAGTACCTCTGTTAATTGGGCAAGCAAATACTGGCTATCCTCCAATGATTGGTTGGGAGCCCAGCTGCAAAGCGCCGCCAGCTCCTCCATGAGCATCATCATTCTGAAATTATCATGCTGGTGGTGAGCTCTGCCGCCAAGTCCTCTTCACCATCTTCCTTCCTTAGACTTTCCCCAATTATTCTACAAAAACTAAATAAATAGAAACTATAAAACAAACTCTACCTAAAAAATTAAATTTTTGCCCCACTCCTTGCTTCTTGTATATCTAATCCTTGAAATAAACATGATTCCTGGCCTGCCCCAGAAAGGAATCTTCTTGATTCCCTGCAACATCCTACAAAAGAGACACACACACACACACACACACACACACACAAAAGGAAAGACTCCACAACCCTATTGTGAGAACCCCTCTGTATCTGCGAGTGAGAAAAAACTGAGACACCAAACCTGAGAAAGAACTCTGGAACAGAAACTCCGTAAGACTAACAGAAAACTAATCATACTAAACAGACTCCCCAAACTAAAAGAGAAAAAAAAGAGACTCCTAAACTCCGCAAATAACACATCACCTAAGGGACCTGGAACACCCCAGACAATGGCCTCTAGAGAATAGACCTTCCATGCTTCTCTGGTGATCTGAGCTTCCCCATCCCACATATCCCCCCACAACTTTAAAAATTGATCCCAACCTTGATTCCTCCAAGGACTCCTCTCCAGAAAACTCCTTCTCCTCCGCGGCCGGCTCCTCCACATTGGCCATCTCCTGATCTTTGTTTCCCAAACCTGCGGTTTTGTCAAAATCCGTAGTGCCCCGCACGTGGAACATCTTTATGTGAGCCACAGCCGCCTTTGGATTAAAGGGAGTGCCATCAAACTCCTCCAACTGATAAATTCCGCCAGGAAACTGAGTCACAATTTGATAAGGGCTTTTCCAGCAATCTGCAAAAAGCCTACCCCACTGCATCTCCAAGCTCCCATTTCAAAGAAGAACAAGATTCCCTTTCTGCAATGGGTCCTTCAGGCAATTGGCACAAGACTTGTCCCAGTACCAGACCAACTTGGCCCAACTTTCCCGCAGCCTCTTTCCCACCTTTGCCACCATCTGCTTTATCCGCAAGAGTTTCTCCTCCAGCATCACAACTAAGTCCTCCATGGTTGTAAACCTGCACCAGTGAATAGCAAGATAAGTGAGGGTTTTGATATCCCTGGGAAGCATTGGCTGCCTCTGTGGTGTCATTATATAGCCTCAGGTCATGAAATGTGTTGCTTCCTGCGCGCTCAGCATTTGGTAGGTCAGGCTCAGCAATGGGGGTGCGCGCATTCTCAGAAGTGGTGCTGTGGGGCTCAGCGGTAGGCGCAGCAGGACCGGCAGGCTTGTTGTGGGCCGGCCTTGACTAAAGGAGGCAGGCTGCAACCCGCTTGGTTATTACAGGCTCTGGAATGGAGCCAACTCGACCACCTTTGCCGTGTAAGACTCCAAAAGGTGCTAGGACTTGGCATTTCTGTGGAGGGGAAAGGTGCTGTTTAGGCTGCCCTCCTGAGTGTTACAAAAATATTTAAATGCAACCAGGATCAAATTCCAGAACCTGGTAAATGAGGGACCAAATATTAAAGGCTAAAGATGATAGTATTTGGTAGCTGGGAAACAACACTATCTGAGGACTATCTGAGGCAAGATGATGCCAGGGAAAACTTGAATAGAAGAAGTCAAGGATTTTTCAAAGTTCAACAAGACAAGGCGATTGTAAGTAACAACACCCACAAGCTTATAGCTCTGGTTGTCAGCAGAAGCTCAGGAAAGATCAACTCAATCCCAAACAACCTTCAGGTTCTCAATGAACCTGCCCAACTCTCCGCAATCAAGCACTTGAAGGGTACCAGATAACTGTGGGTGGCTGCACAAGACAAAGCTAATTGTTTTGATGACACTCTAGAAGCAAAACAATAACTGATTCAAACAAGAATAACCCAAAATTTCTCAAGGGACTCAAGAGTAGCGTGGCAGAATTCAACTTCAAAAGAAATGAAGGGAGGTTTAACGCTCCAGGTTTTAAGCTTAATAAAACCTCTTCAGTCAAAGGTGACTGGTTCCAGAAAGATAATCAAAGGATGATCAGGACCAGTATGGTTCGATAAAGGGATCAGGAGTGGTGTAACACACTCAAGAACTCAATCAGTCAGATTCTTCTTCAACCAGCAAGGCTAGTGGTTGGTGATAAAGATCAAGAATCAGGATTTGAGTATGGAGGCTCAAAGATCAAGGGGCAATCATGGATATACCCAGAATTCAGTCTCAGATAAAGGGGAATGAGACCCCACAGATGATTTACTTCAGGATGATAATGATGATAATTCCCTGGTAAGATGCCATAAGATCCCCCCCCGTTGATGCCAAAAGGCAGGGGAGAGCCCCTCCTTATATGGGCAGGAGGCCCTTTTAGACTATGTAAAAGTGATTCTACAAATAGAGCGTATTTTTTTTTTTTTTTTTTTTTTTTTTTAATGAAAAAAACAAAAGAGAAACTGATGACAAAACAAAAATCAAACAAAATTGAAATAATTGACAGAATCATGGATGAGTGGGGATGGAGAGACACCAGCCCATGCCAATGATGGGCACGGGCAGGAGAGTTGCAGGTGAGGAGCCGCGTGGACAGGCTCATGGGCATGGGCAACTACCGGCCCATGGATGATTGCGCAAGAGCAGAGAAGGTGAGTGATGGGTGGATTCATTGGGAAAGCCAAGGCATGATGAGCAAGATGAGATGAGGATGGATTGGAGGGAGGAGCGCTTGATAGCTCATTCAAGGAGCAAGCTCAATGACAAGAACTTGAACCAGATAGACCGTAGAGGTTCCAGTTATTGGATAAGACCCACTTTCCGTTCATGTATTTGTAGAACAACGGGATGGGTGATTTTGAGTTGACGGGTAAGTTGGGAATGATTCAATGAAATTGTTTGCGTTGCTTGGAGATCAGAAAGGATTTGGAATTTGGACAATCAGATTTGGACTGGGGAGGATATTGGATGGGTCTGGGTTGCTGGTTGACACTGGCCGGGGAGGGAAGATGAGGGTGCAAGATCAATTGTGGGAAAAACTGATTGGATCAGGGGATGAAGGTTGTTCCCGCAACCAATCTTGCACGGGTGACCAGATGGATGATGGTGAGATTGGGTGAGGAGGAAAAGGTTGATGGCTGTCTCCGGCGCCGGGTGCAAAGCCAAGCCCAAGCCAAAGTGGTCATCATTGTTGGCGTCTGGCCAAAAAAAACCGGCCAAAGTTGAGCATAGAGAGGGCTGGGGGTGCGGTGGTGCAGAGGAAGATTGGGCCAAGTGGGTCTCGGCCCGCGCATTCAGCCAAAAGGAAAGAGGGAACAAAGAGAGAAGGAATTGAACGCAATGCCTAGGTGATGAGACCAAGAGAGGACTGTCCTAGATCACTGAGAGAGGAATTCTTGGCAGGATGAGGAAATTGGAGGAGTGATACCAATACAAAAAAATTCCAATTTTTTTTTCCAGATAAATGACACCCAAATAAAAGAATTGTAGAAAAAATTTTGAATTTTCCGCATCTGGTCCAGGGTTTCCGGATTTGGTCACCATAGCACGCAGCTAGTTCAAGTAGTGGGAGCGGGGAAACCGCAGGGCTATGTACGTGGGCAGCTGCGCGCAAGCGCGGGCCGGCCCATGGGACTGGGATATTCAGGATGGTGCGTTGGGTGGATACGGACAAGCATGGTGAACTTCAAGTAGCGCACAGCGGAGGGCCGCGCCATGGGAAGGAAAAACCAGATGTGTGTAATGGCAGGCTGGCTGAAGGGATAGGGCGGTACAGATTAAGGTGGGGTTAGGCTTCTCGGTCTAGGGTTTCTTCTTCAATTGTTTTCAGATTGTTCTTGTGTTTGTACCTATTTTAGGACTAAGGGGGAGGGCATAAAATGCCAGCTCCCTTAGCACAAGTTGGAGAAGGGGGCACAATGGTTGGGGGGGGGAAATCTATCATAATCATCTCTCTCTTTTCTCTCTCTTAAAAGGGGAATCCTCGGACCTTACAGATGCTAGAACCATTGGCTCTGTAACCCAGGGACAACTAAGTGAGGATTAATCACTTAAGTATCCACATCTGGGGGTCTGGCCGGGAACTCAATCCGTTCTTAGTCTCTCAAAGATAGCTTAGGATGCTACCAACAACCGCTCTGGGATTTAATGTATCCCCTCCCTATCCTCTGCGCTCAACTCCCATTTCTGCAACTCAACCTCCTCCACCGCCATCCACCCAGGTTCCTAGAGCCAGCGTTTTTGCTCCTCCTTGAGAGGGGTTTTAGGATATGGTGGTGGAGACCCCTTGTCACATGTGCCTGAGACCAAGGGATTTCCCTCATCTTTGGTTTAGTACCTTGGAGGTGGAACAGTTTCTTTCCAGGTTCAAACGCATTGCCAATTTGGAGGGCGCAACGGGCGCAGACAAGGTTTGGACTATTGTGCTCTTCATTAACAAGGAAGAGAAGCTGGGGGATGTGGAGGAAATATTTGGTTATGAGAGGTAGGATTGGTGGAAGTTGACAAGCAAGATGCTGGCAAGGTTGGGAAAGTGCAAACCCCGGTTCCGGGAAAGCAATTTTGACCAAGCCATGGAGGAAGCAAGCAAGTGTGGCGGGGTGCAATTGCACAAAGTATTGGTGGAGTATATGTCAAAGTTTGAGCGCATCTATGCTTACTTGGAAAAGAACAAGTTTGTCTTGGTCCAGACAGGGTCTATGAACCAGGCATTTTTGGGAGGTCTTGCGCCTCAGCTCTGTTCCAGGGTACGGCGGTGTGGTGAACCATTTGGGACACCGTGGGAAAAGAATTCAAAAATTTTCCTCGCCCGTCGCCCGTCCCTCATCTTCTCACATCTATCGTTGTCGCCGCCGCGCATTGTCATCCTCATCCTTATCCTTTCCTGTTGTGCGTCCCGATCTCCTATCTGTCCGTCGCGTGTTGCTCATCCTCATTGTTATTGTCGCCCGGCGCTCATCCATGACTTACCAAAACCATCCTGACCGCACCTCCACGCGCTTGTCCAATCCTCAGATCCGTCAATCTCCCACCTCACTCAGTCCGTCATTTGCCAATCTCAAGCCCGTCAGGATTTACTCAATCGCCTCGAGCCAATCTCCTATCCGCCCATCTGCGCTCTCACAAACTTCATCTGTCACCCTTCCTGGGATTCTCCCACCCTCTTCCGCCTTTGGCCAAGGGGTGGAGAGTGTTGACTACTGCCCGCAGACATCAGCAACGGTCTGGTTCATTTTCCTTTCCCACCCCGTCCGCCTTTAAACAAGGGGTTGGTGATTCCGGTATTGTCGCGCACACCCATCCACGGACGGACGCAAGAGATGACCTGATTTTCTTTCTTTTTCTGCTCTATTTGTAGAATCCGTTGTACATAGTCTAACAGGGCCTCCTGCCAATATAAGGAGGGGCTCTCCCCTGCCTTTTGGAACGGCATTGAATCAGCCAGAATCAAAGGATCCAGCATGAAATCAGCACACCTTTGATCCTTGAGCCTCCATATTAAAACCCTTGATCCTTGAGCCTCCGTACTCAAACCCTTGATCCTTGATCCTTGTCACCAACCAATAGCTTTGCTGGTTGAAGAAGAATTTTTCTAATCAAATTCTTGAGTGTGTTACACCACTCCTGAGCCCTTTATCCGACCATACTGGTCCTGATCACCCTTTGATTATCTTTCTGGAACCAGTCACATTTGACTGAAGAGGTTTTATTAAGCTTAAAACCTGGAGTGTTAAACCTCCCTTCCCTTCTTTTGAAGTTGAATTCCGCCACACTACTCTTGAGTCCCTTGAGAAGTTTTGGGTTATTCTTGTTTGAATCAGTTATTGTTTTGCTTTGAGAGCTTCTTCAAACAATTAGCTTTGTCTTGTGCAGCCACCCACAGTTATCTGGTACCCTTCAAGCGCTTGATTGCGGAGAGTTGGGCAGGTTCATTGAGAACCTGGAGGTTGTTTGGGATTGAGTTGATCTTTCCCAAGCTCCTGCTGACGACCAGAGCTATTAGCTTGTGGGCATTGTCCCTCACAATTGCCTTGTCTTTTTGAACTCTGAACAATCCTTGACTCCTTCTATTCAAGTTTTCCCCGACACCATCTTGCCTCAGATAGTGTTGTCTCCCAGCTACCAACCACTACAATCTTTATCCTCTTACTTTTGGTTCCCCGTTTGGCAGGTTCTGGACTTTGATCTTGGTTACATTTAAATATTTTTTTGTAACACTCAGGAGGGCAGCCTAAAAAAGCAGCTATCCCCTCCATAGAACTGTCAATGCTCTGCGCCATTTGGAGTCTTACATTTGGTCCCCCGGGCCGGGATCAAACCAGCAACCTTGGGATTTACAGTCCCAAAATTTGTGGAATAAACTTGGAAATCCAATCTTTTTCTCTTCTTCTGTTTTTCTATTTTTTCTGTTATCATCTAGATCTGATCCGTGGAGGCAATTTGTTCCAGAAGTAAGTCCTTCCAATTGTGCACCATCAAGGGGTTTTATCCTAGTAGTTTTTTGAAAACCCTACCCTTGCCACACTGGTGAGCCACTTTGGAAATCTGTTCTTTGGATCCCTTAAGAAATCTTTTGGCAAAATGGAACCTATTGGTACCTCTTCTCCCTTTGTTTGGGCCAAGATGATCAAGATCAAACCTCAGAACAAGAACTTATCCTTTAACAGTACAAATGTCAAACAGTTCCTGGATTCCTACGAGATGGCTGCTGAAGTGGAAGGTGCCAGCAAATATGACATGGCTTATAAACTGCAATTCTTTATCTCCTCTGATGAAGTCATGGAAGTGATTGAATCATTAGATGGATTTGAATCCCATGACTGGGTACTTCTTAAGGAGGCAATGATTGCCTACTGGGGCAAAATTGATATAGCTAGGTTCACTCTCCAAGATCTGGATGCCCTAGTCTCTCAATGGATCTCCAATGGTGGTATCTCCTGAGCCTCTGACTATCAAGCTTTCAGAAAATCTTGGGATCCTATCCAGTCCTATCTTATCCAAAATGATCACATTGATACGTTGGACAAAATTTGAGTGCAATTTTTTCAGTCTTTCTCTCCAGGAGTGCAGGAAAGAATTAAGGATGAATGGGTGAAATCTGGATCCATGATCACCACAAGAGATAATTGGTTCAAGCTCCCTGCTTTCATGGTTCTTAGCAATACTGTGGATAAATTGATGAAAGGTCAAACAGCTCTCACCTTTGAAAAACCTAAAATCACTGAACCAGTCCTTGCCCCCTCTTTTCAAGCATCTAACAAAATCATGAATAAGATGGAAGCCAATTGCAGGCCTAAACCAAATCCTCAGACCCACCAGGAGACACCTACTATTGATGAGATCACCAAACTCCTGCAAGCTTTTGAGAATAAAATGGATCAGAAACTCTCCTCTCTGGTTGTCCCCAAACCCTCCAACTCTGTTCCTAGGTCAACCATAGTTTGCTATTATTGCCACAGAGAAGGTCATGGAACTGGTTGCTTTCCTGAACTCCAGAAGGACAAGGAGGAAATGTTGGTGGAACAGAAAGGGAGTAACTTCTTTCTTCCTAATGGTGCACTTATCCCTTTTGATTCATCCCGCCCAATTTGTCATGTGGTGGCCTCTTTCCAGCCTCCTGCTCCCAAGAAGGCATCCTTGGCCTATTTGGATTTTCAATCTGCTTGTGGAAACCTTCAACCTTGGAAACAACATGAAGAACCCAGACTTCATAAAGCTCCTCCTGTTCCATCCCCAATTCTTCAAAAACCGGTCAAACCTCAATCTTCACCGGAGCCTCCTTCTTCTGAGGTAGAATACATGGAAGTAGAAAAGGAACCCCTCATGGACAGGTTCCCAGAATACTCTGATCCTGCTCCTCCGCCATCCAAATCACCTTCACCAACTGATCCAGTTATAGTTCCACCCTCACCTGAACTTCCTCTTCCAACTCAACCCAAGGTTTGATTTGAAAGGGGAATTTCCAAGGACCACCCCAACGCTGTGGAAGTGCTATTAAAGAAAATCTCTGATCTTAAAATCCCTGATCTAACCGTGGCTGAACTCCTTTCCATCTCACCATCTGTGGCTGAAGGCATGAAGAAATGGGTTTCTCGGCAACGTGTGGAGATTGTTCCTGATGAATTGAAAGTTTCCTCTGGAACCTTGATAGAAGACTCTGGTGGAACAGATCCCCCTTCTGATTCAAATCTTTATTCTTGTCCTCTTGGATTTTTACCATGCTCTCTAGGTGACTCATCCAAAACGGTTTCTCTACTTGTCAACTCTGGGTCCCAACTAAACTTAATTTTGGATGCAATGGCCTGCAAGCTCAATCTCAGCCCAAGGGTCAGCTTCAACTCTGCGGTTTATGGAATTGAGAATCAATCTTGTGAGTTGGTGGGTATTGCTGAGGATGTGCCAGTTCAAATTGGTCAAAATATTGCTGGAACCTGTCACTTTTGGATCACTTGTTTGGAAGGTCCTATGATTTTGGGTTGTCCTTTCTTAATAGACTTTGGAGCCACCCTGATGTTTTCCAATAAATTTGGGGAGAGAATTCTTCTTCCTGATGCTGATGGTAGGAAGGTTGAAGTTCCCCTCTGTTCTTTGGATTCTGGTTGTTGGGAAAGAGATTTCCCTGGTTTTTCACCTAAATTGGGTCTGAAGGGGAAGCAGAAGGATTCTTCTAATTCCTCTCATTTTTTAGCAGAATAGTCTGTAATACTAATGGTTGTAGTTCTTCTAAGCCTCAGATTTCAACTACAGGGTCAACTTTTATCTCTGAGGCATATTTTTCATCCTTTTCATTTCTTTCTTCTTTTTCTTCTGATCTCAAAAATGTCCAAAACTGAAAACATTTTAAAACACAAAATTCCAAAAATATTTCTCTTCTCTCTGGTTCTGTTTTTTCTTCTTTTACTTGTACTCTTATCACTGATCAATCTTCCTCTAGCTCTGGTTTGATTCTCCGCAATGAGTATAAACTATATCCTGATCTCAATTCTCTTCTTAATAGTTTTGGTATGGAGGAGTATGGGCTCCAGTGGAGGCACTTGGGGGTAAAAGTAAGTCCTCCCAATTGTGCACCGTCAGGGCATTCTTCTACCATAGTCTTCAAAACTCTACCTTGTGCCACACATGTGAGCAAAGCGTTATTTTTTGGATCCTCTTTCATGGAAAAGGCACCCTTCAAAAATTTTATGGAACATCAAACTTGGAGAATGTTGGAATCTGGTCTCAATTTTTGTACTCAGTTCTTTCTGGTGAATGCTTGGAGGAAACAAAAACTTCTCTCTTTTGCCACTAAATATAAGCCAGTTGCAAAAAAGGTCCAGCCTGTCAACCAACCCATGCCTCTCAATCTCAATCCTCCTCTCATGCGTCCTCCCCTATCTTGTGATCCTTATTGTGGTCTATCTCACTCCCTTATTGGCCCCTTGGTAACTTGTGGTTGTGTCACTGAAGAACAATTGAAGGTGGTCAACTTTGGTCCAGATGGATGGCTTTTACCTGATGAGTTAAATTTGATCAAAAATATCTTATCTCTAAGGGAAAAATCTATTGCATTCTGTGAAGAAGAGAGAGGTCTCTTGAAAGAATCCTACAGTCTCCCTTATATCATCCCTGTAGTTGAACACAATCCTTTGCAAAAGAAAAAGATCCCTATTCCTGCTGCAAAAGTTGGAAAATTCATCAATTTGGTCCGCAAACAAGTCCGTACCGGTCTATATGAACAGTCAACCTCCAGTTACTCTAGCCCTGTTTTCTGTGTTCTAAAAGGTAATGGTAAACTTAGAGTAGTTCATGATCTCCAACCTCTCAATAAAGTTACTATTAAGGACTCTGGTGTTCCTCCTGCCACTGAAGAATTTGTTGAATCCTTCTCTGGGAGAGCCTGTTACGGTCTAGGAGACATCATGGGGGGTTATGACGAAAAATCTTTGCATCCTATTTCTCCGCCGCTCACTACTTTTGATACTCCTCTTGGTTGATTTCAACTGACTCAATTGCCTCAAGGTGCCACCAACTTGGTTGCAGTCTATCAGTCTCAGTTGATGTGGATTCTCCAAGACAAAATCCCCGATCATGTGGGTATCTTTATTGATGATGGTGGAATTAAAGTTCCAGTTTCTGACTATGATAATTAGCTCTTACCTGGGCACTCAGGAATTCAAAAATTTATCTGGGAGTATGCTACTATCTTGGAAAGGATTTTGTTTTGAATCAAGGAATCTGGCCTTACTGTCTCTGGATCAAAACTTGCCACCTGTGTCCCTGCGTTGGAAATTGTTGGTCATATAGTCTGCAAGGAAGGAAGAAGGATGGCACCCTTTAAAGTCAACAAAATCATCTCCTGGCCTACTCCAATAAATCCAACTGAAGTTAGAGGTTTCCTAGGTGTTGTAACTTATGTCAGGATCTTCATTCCCTCTCTATCTGAAATCTGTGCACCCTTGCCTCGTCTAACCAGAAAGGAAGCTGAATGGATTTGGACCAAAGATTGAAAACAATCATTTCAGTTGCTGAAAACTATTTTTTGGCAATGACATATTTTTGAAAAAGATCTCTTATGGGCCTGGAGCTGGCAAAATAAAATTTGCTGTCAACTCTAGTTATTAATCTGTTGGGGCTGTCCTTACTCAGGAGGATGAAAATGGTTTGGACCGCCCTGTTCTTTATGAATCTTTTCTATTTTGGGATGTGGAATCTAGATACTCTCAGCCCAAACTGGAACTCTGTGGTGTGGCCAGAATTCTGAAGAAACTCCAAACAGTACTCTGGGGAAAACATTTTGAATTGCAAGTTGACGCTCAATCCATTGTGGAAATGATCAATGCTCCCAGTCTTCCAAATGCTCCAATGACTTGCTGGGTAGCTTTTATCCAGCTTTTCTCTTTTGATATTGTCCATAGGCCTGAGAAATCTTTTACTATGCCTGATGGTTTATCTAGAAGACCTATTGGAGACGATGAATTGGATGTTGGAATGGATTTCAATGAGGAAGAACCTTTGGTCCGCCCTGTTTTTGCTTTCTCCTCCCAAGATTACTCTTGTTTCCAACAAGGTTTCTGGCTTAAGTTAGAGCAGTACCTTTCAACTCTCCAAAGAACCCCTGATCTCTCTGCCAAAGAATTCCAATCCCTTAAAAGAAAGTCCTCTAGTTTTTTTGTCCAAGGTTCTAGGCTCATGAAAAGAGGAACTCCTTGTGCCCTTGTTGTGGTTACTATCCTGGCTAAGAAAGATTCAATCCTTGAAAGTCTCCATGAGGGCCTTGGTCATTGTGGGGAAACCAAAGCTTATCAATAATTATCCAAACAATTCTGGTGGCCATCTCTGAAGAAATCTGTCTCTCAATGGTGCAAGAGTTGTGAAGTTTGTCAAAAACGTGATCTTAGGCGTCAAGCTGAAATTTGCTATCCTACTGGGGAGTCCACTGTCTTTGGAAGGGTTGCTATGGATGTGGTTCATATCAAGGCAGGTGGTGCTAAGTACCTCATTGTGGCTAGAGATGATTTTTCTGGATGGTTTGAAGCCAAATTCCTTAAGAACCTTAGTTCTGAATCTGTGGCAGCTTTCCTTCATGAGAATTGGATGATGCATTACGGTTTGGCTTGATCTTATTCTACTGATGGTGGCTTGGAATTTGGTGGAAAACTGGCTGAAATGATCCAATTGCTCCCTGGGCAACATAGAGTTACTACTCCCTATTATCCTGAAGGACAAGGCATGGTGGAAAGAGGCCATGCTCCCTTGAAGGCTTCTCTGGTTAAACTGGCTGGTGAAAGTGGCAAGAATTTTTGGAAGTTTCTCCACTTGGTCCTCTTATCTGATTGAATTTCCACCAAGCAAACCACTGGCTACTATCCTTATGAAATCATCTTTGGTCACAGGGCTGTTCTTCCTCTTGATCTTGAAATGGAGTCTTTCTTTGGCATCTCTTTTGAACAAGTTTCCTCAACTACTGACCTATTAGTTGCCAGATCAAAGCAACTGGAGCGGAGTGAAGATATTTGTAACAAAGCTTATCAGAAGATGATGGAATCAAGAGCAAAATCAGTTCAGTATTGGGAAGATAAACATCTAAATCAAATCAGGGATCCTTTAAACCCTGGTGATCTGGTATTGGCTTATAATCAATCTTTGGAGACTCAGTGGGGAAATCTTTTTTTGAATTGTTGGAATGGTCCTTATAGATTGGTTTTTCAAGTTAGAGGTGGATCTTATGTTTTAGAAGAACTGGATGGTACTCAGTTGGCTAGAAGGTTCTCTGCTGATCAAGTTAAGAGATTTTATTGTTGTGGGGGCAATTTGGGTTCAAATTAAGTCCTCCCAATTGTGCACCGCCGGGGTCTTCTGCTGCGTTTTGTTGTAAAAAATCTACTTTATGCCACATACGTGAGCGCCTGGGACGCCTTTTCTTTTATATTCTCTGCATTTAGGCTCTTTGGGATGGATTGAGATGGGTTTCAACATTTTTTTTTACTTCAAGGATCAAGAAACGGCCAATTATTTTCTTTTTCATGTTTTTCAAAGTTATGATGCAGACTAGGGACAGTCTGTAAGTTGGGGAGAGATGTGGTGAACCATTTGGGACACCGTGGGAAAAGAATTCAAAAATTTTCCTTGCCCGTTGCGCGTCCCTCATCCGCTTGCATCTATCATTGTTGCTGCCGCGCATTGTCATCCTCATCCTTATCCTGGCCCGTTGCGCGTTGCTCATCATCATTGCGCGTCCCAATCTTCTATCTGCCCGTCGCGTGTCTCTCATCCTCATTGTTATTGTTTCCCGGCGCTCATCCATGACTTACCAAAACCATCCCGACCGCACCTCTGCGCGCTTGTCCAATCCTCAGATCCGTCAATCTCCCACCTCACTCAGTCCGTCATTTGCCAATCTCAAGCCCGTCAGGATTTACTCAATCGCCTTGAGCCGATCTCCTATCTGCCCATCTGCACTCTCACAAACTTCATCTGTCACCCTTCCTGGGATTCTCCCACCCTCTTCCGCCTTTGGCTGAGAGGTGGAGAGTGTTGAGTACCGCCCGCAGACATCAGCGGCGGTCCGGTTCATTTTCCTTTCCCACCCCGTCTGCCTTTAGACAAGGGGTGGGTGATTCCAGTATTGTCGCGCGAACCCATCTACGGACGGACGCAAGAGATGACCTGATTTTCTTTCTTTTTCCGCTCTATTTGTAGAATCCATTGTACATAGTCTAACAGGGCCTCCTGCCCATATAAGGAGGGGCTCTCCCCTTCCTTTTGGAACGGCATTGAATCAGCCAGCATCAAAGGATCCAGCATGAAATCAGAACACCCTTGATCCTTGAGCCTCCATACTCAAACCCTTGATCCTTGAGCCTCCATACTCAAACCCTTTATCCTTGATCCTTATCACCAACCAATAGCTTTGCTGGTTGAAGAAGAATTTGTCTGATCAAATTCTTGAGTGTGTTACACCACTCCTGAGCCCTTTATCCAACCATACTGGTCCTGATCACCCTTTGATTATCTTTCTGGAACCAGTCACGTTTGACTGAAGAGGTTTTATTAAGCTTAAAACCTGGAGTGTTAAACCTCCCTTCCCTTCTTTTGAAGTTGAATTCCGCCACACTACTCTTGAGTCCCTTGAGAAGTTTTGGGTTATTCTTGTTTGAATCAGTTATTGTTTTGCTTCAAGAGCTTCTTCAAACAATTCGCTTTGTCTTGTGCAGCCACCCACAGTTATCTGGTACCCTTCAAGCGCTTGATTGCGGAGAGTTGGGCAGGTTCATTGAGAACCTGGAGGTTGTTTGGGATTGAGTTGATCTTTCCCAAGCTCCTGCTGACAACCAGAGCTATTAGCTTGTGGGTGTTGTCCCTCACAATTGCCTTGTCTTGTTGAACTCTGAACAATCCTTGACTCCTTCTATTCAAGTGTTCCCCGACATCATCTTGCCTCAGATAGTGTTGTCTCCCAGCTACCAACCACTACAATCTTTATCCTCTTACTTTTGGTTCCCTGTTTGCAAGGTTCTGGACTTTGATCTCAGTTACATTTAACTATTTTTTTGTAACCCTCAGGAGGGCAGCCTAAAAAAGCACCTATCCCCTCCGCAGAACTGCCAACGCTCTGCGCTGTTTGGAGTCTTACAGCGGTTCCTGTATGATCATGGCCTGGTGAAGAGGTTGCTGGAAAGGAGCATTGAAATCCTTCCCAATCTCTTGGTTATTCCTCAGGCAGTGGAGAGAAAAATCTACTTATACAAGCGCATTGCGGACATGGCATGAAAATACCTGGCGGTCTCCAAGAAAATGGTCACAATCTTGGCGCCGGCCCCAAACCAAACGCCAACGGCGCAATCTCCAACACCCTCTCATTTGGGACCTTCCCAACTAGCTCCAGGACCATTGTTTGGCAAGATGACAGAGATTCTACAAGACATAAGGATCTTCCTCAACCAGACAGTGGCCCCCACGGCTCCGAGGGCCCCAATGGCTGCAATGGCCACTATGGCTCTGGTGGCTCCTACTCAAATGAGTGCAACACTGCCTCATATGGCAGAAAGGTTCCAGCCTCCCAGCGCACCCTCCGGGAAGTTTGGGGTTTGCACCTGTATGTACTTTGGGGAAAAAGGGCACTGGAAGTCAATATGCAAAAACCTCACCAGGGACATGAACAAAGGACTGGTTTTCACATCCTGGATGACGTACATATTCCTGTTGGGTGAATTGGTGGATTTGACCAGAGACCAGCCGCCACCAATGGTGCAAGTACAGGAGCAGTCAAAGGCCCAGGCAAAGACTGCTTGGGTGTTGCTTGGAATTGTCACTGAGCCCAGGACCTGGGAAGCGCCAAGGGTAGGGCCAAAGTCAGAGCATTGGTGGCAAAGGAATTTATTGCAATGGATGTCAATTCCAAGGAGCATACAACAGCCCCAAATCCAACTGCGCATGTGGGGGAAATGGACGGATTGTCAACTAATTCTGTGGGGAAGAAGAAGGCCTTGGATATTGTCCAAAGGGTGATGGGAAACAACTCACCAATACCTCTTACCCTACAAGTGTTAGGAGCGGTGTCCCCATAAGTTTTTGACAAAATGGTTCAAGAATTGAAAGAGTGATGTCAGAACCCAGTGCCAACAACAGTTCAAAGGGTAAATTTGGCGGAGGAGGAGGTGGATTGCAAGCTGTGCCGGTCAAAGTCAGTATCATTCCCACTTGCTTATGTTGCAATGAATATTGCAGGGAGGAAGGTATGGGCAATGGTGGATAGTGGGTCAATGGTCAACTTGCTTCCGTAGAGGTTGGTGGAAAAGCTTGGTTTGGTGCAGAGGAAGTGTGCAATGGTTCTCTGGGCCTTGAATGGCAGCAAATTCCGTGTGGACAGAGTGGCCAAGGCGGAGGAGGTAGAAGTTGCAAAGGTTTGTAAGCCCCTATTGTTTCTCTTGGTAGAATGCAGTGACATGATATTGGGTTGACCCTTCATGTTTGGGTTCTGGGATCAAATGGCCTTCAATGCCAAGGAAGGAACGGAGGCTCTGAAAGTCAAGGATTCATTTGACCCAAGGTTTGAGACAACTATCTGCAATCACAGGAGAGGGAAATGGCTGTGGCAACCAGCGGCTGGCAACAACCAGGATTCCAATGTGGGGGCTGACTGTAAGGGTCACTGCATGGAGGATTTTTCCTAGTTGGCTGTGGTTACTGTTCGGAGAAAGCTCCGGTTTTGCAAGGGCGGTCAATGGATAAGGAGCAAGTTGAGGAGGGTGACCATAGGGCGCAGGCGTCAGAAGTAAGTTCCATTCCTCAGTGTACATTGCCAGAAGGTTCTGCACTTCAAAAACCCTATCATTGTGCCATGTTCCTGAGCAAAGGTAAAAGCCCCAGTCTGGTTATTGCTAGGACTTACAACAATGAAGGTTGGGTATGGATGACAAGGTGCAACGCTAGCAAGTACAAGCTGGTGGTGCGGAAGGTCCGGCTGCGTAATAAGCCAATGCCTCAGGGATTGAACAGGCCCTTTTGTCCAATTGCATGGTCTCAAAACCCGTGGACAACACCCTTGACAAAGTCTGGTTGGGTAACATGGTCAGCATTCATTGGCGCACTTAAATTTGGTCCCGCGGGGTGGCTAAGCCCAGAAAAGAGGGATTTGCAATTTTTTGTGTTGGTACTGCGGGAGAAGGCCCTTGCCTTTGGCCCGGGCAAACAAGGGCTGCTGAAAGGGGACATTGGCAATCCATACGTCATTCCCAGGGTTCCACACAAGCCATGGCAGATCTAACCAATTCCAATCCCATGGACTGTTCAGGAACCTATCTTGGAGTTGGTGCACAAGCGTGTAAGGACAGGGCTCTACAAGCAATCCACGTTGAGTTACTCTAGCCCTATCTTTGCAGTGGTCAAGCAAGATGGGAAGTTGCTATGGATTGTTCATGATTTACAGCATCTCAACTTGTTCACTATCTGTGATGCTGGTTTGCCCCTGTGGGTGGAGGAATTCTTGGATTCAATGGCCAGAGGCGCATGTGATGGATTGGTGGATGTGATGGGGGGATATGATCAGTGGGAACTCCATCCCAATTGGCTTCCGCTGACTGGGTTTGAGACTGGGTTGTGGAGGATGCAACTGAAGCGGCTGCCGCAAGGCGCAACTAACTCAGTAGCCGTGTACCAAGCCCAGATGACCTGGATACTGCGCAACAACCTTCCAGAAGGCGTTCAGATATTCATCAAAAACACTGGTATCAAGGGCCCAAAGACAGAATATGGAGGAGAGGTTCTTCCAGAGGCCCCTTTGGTCCACCTGTTCATTTGGGAATACCCGGTGACGCTTGAATGGGTCCTTTTCCGGATTGAGGAGGTGGGCCTTACGGTATCAGGGAAGAAACTAGCGGTCTGCGCTCCGGAAATCAAGGTCTTGGGGCATGTGGTGGCTTCAGACGGGTGGCGTATTTCAGAGAAAAAGAGGAATAAGGTTCTTGGATGGATGACTCTGCAGACGGTGTCACATCTTCTCCAGTTCTTGGTTTTGTGTAGTTATGTCCGCATGTTCATCAAGCGGTTTGCGGAGGTGGAGAGCCCCCTACAAGCTTTGACACAAAAAGGCGCAATGTGGGAATGGACTACTGGGTGCAATGGCGCATTTGCAAAGCTCAAGGAGATAGTGGGGTGCAACATTGTCCTCCGGGACCTTGACTACAACGCCGGGGGGATATTAATTGCGGCGGACTCTAGCCAGTTTGGCATGGGAGGTGTCCTGACGCAGGAAGAGGAAAGGAAGGATTGGCCGGTGCTTTACAAGTCAGTCACATTTACCACAACGGAGAGTTTCTATTCTCAGCCAAAGTTGGAGCTATGCGGTGTTACAAAAATTGTGCAGCTGCTTCAAAACCTCCTTTGGGGTGTTCATTTTGAACTCTTGGTCAACGCAGAGGCCCTGGCGCAGATGATCAATTCACCAACGCTGCCAAACGCGCCAATTACCAGATGGGTGGAGTACCTTCAGCTGTTCTCCTTTAGTGTGGTGCACCTTCTGGGGAAGGCGTTTAAAATTCCAGAAGCGCTGTCACGGTACCCTTGGGAGGATCCATATGAAGGAGTGGAGCCATTGGACGTGGAATCCCCAGTTATTTGGGTGGGGGTGGTAGAGGCGGGAGTTAGGTTGCTGCTTTCCCAGTCAGGGTGCTATGTGGTTTTGTGCTCTCATTTGCAGGAATTCTGGTTCCCCAAAGGCACAACAGATACAATTGTTTGGTGGGCAAAGTGGCGCACAGTGAACTTCTAACTCCAGGATGGGCAATTGTGGCCTGTAGTGCCCCCGTCCCCCTTGTGGTCCCAACATCTAGGACAGATCAGGAATTGATCCTAAGGTGTCTGAATGACAACTTGGGCAATTGGGGCAAAATTGAGACGCGGAGAAGGGTGTAGGCACGGTTCTGGTGGCCAGGGGTTGTGCACTTGGTACGCAAATGGGTGGAGTCGTGTAAGGCCTGTCAATGGCTGAGTTCAAGGTTTCCCAAAGAGGTTGGTCACCCCACAGGGGAGGATGCATTGTTCAGACGGTTTTCTCTTGATGTTGTGCACATTAAGGCAGGGAAGTTTGGGTACTTGTTAGTTGCGTGGGACAACCTGTTGAGATGGGTGGAGGCACGGCTGTTGGTGAAGTTGTTGGCAGAAAAGGTGGCCCAGTTCCTAGAGGAAGATTGGTTTGCACGCTATGGTTCCCTTTGTCTAGTTACAGTGGACAGAGGCACAGAGTTTTGGGTCTGCTTGATGATGCTTGTGCAGAGTTGTGGGGAAACTTTTGGCCCCGTAACAGAGTACTATCTGGAAGGCGCGGGGATGATTGAGTGGGGACACCAACCCATCAAGGAGGCCTTGGTAAAGATGTTTGGGGAAGACAGAAAGAGATGGCAAGAGGCACTTCTGGTGGTTCTCTTTGCGGATTTGATCTCCGTGAAGCAATCAATGGGTTACTCACCCTATGAGTTGCTATTTGGGCCGCTTCCCTTCCTTCTGGTGGACATTGAGCTGGAGACGTTCTTGGGCATTGACTGGTGGAAGGTGAAGACCTCCGCGGATCTTATTGAGGCCTGCGCCAAGCAGCTTCTCTGGCGCAAGGAAACATTGGCAAAGGCAGAGGAACAACTTTGGAGAACCCAGAAAGAATTGGTGCAATATTGGGACAAGCGCTGTTCCCATCACCTCCGCAACCCGTTGCAAAAAGGGGACCTGGTGCTACTGTACAATTGGATTCTGGAGTCTCAATGGAGACAGCTTTTTGCTAATTGGTGGAATGGCCCCTACCACATGGCCTCTAAGTTTATGGGCAGAAGCTACCAGCTTGAAGAATTGGATGGAACTCCTCTTAAGCAGAAGGTTGTGGCTTTGCATGTGAATAGCTTCTTTGCGCACAGATTCACCTCTTTTTACAAGACAGCAGGGGACGACGCATGTTTGGGTAGGGACAGTGTGGCCTTGGAAGTGGTGGGGGACCCGGCCAATTTGGATGGCTTTGCCCCTGAGAATTCCACGCCAGACGCACCGCTCTGGCAGAGTAGACAACTGCAAACCGCTGGGGAGAGCTTCCAAGCGTGGGGCGCTAGGAAGGAAGGGAAATCCTGGTCTGGTGAGGGGGTGCTCTAGCTGGCTCACAGCCGGAATAACTAGAAACCCCAGAATGTTTTTTTTTCCTATTTTCTTGGTTTGATTGGGTTATCGGATTGGTACTGGCTTTGGATTTTGAATTTCAGGGACGCAGGCGCGGTGCAATGCTGGGTAGGACTATGCAAGGACAAGCCCTGAAAATGGGAGGTGGGACAAAGAGCACTGCAAAAAAAATTTTCTTTCTTTTATTTTTGGTCTGGGCTCCTTTCTTTTTTATCTGTTTCTTTCTCTACAAACGGGTGTGATAGTTCATGGATGGAAATGCGGTCAAAGTGGGAGCAGGAAAAGCTTGATTTGGTAAGGGGGTACTCTAGCCAGTTCACAGCTGGGATGACTAGGTACCCCAGAATTTTTTTTTCTCATTGCTTCTCTCTCTCTCTAGTTGTGCGCATGCGCTGGTGGCTTGGTGTTTGTTGAGGTTAAACCTGCTAACATGATGTATCACCACAGTACGGAGGCTGTGAAGTTGAACCTAGACCAGTAATACCAAACAACCCTGGCAGCCACAAGCATCTGTAGCCTAGTTGGTAAAGGAAGCACTCTAGTATTTATCTCAGTATATCTGAGGTTGTGGGTTCAACTCCCACCAGACACATCTTCATTTTCACAGTCTCAACAGTTTATGAGCCCAGAGCCTACCTGAGCGTATACTTGCTTACTTATGAGACTTGAATAAGATGTGAATGCTTTCTGTAAGACCATCATCCCCTGTAAGCCTATCACGGGTTCAATCCCCACACTGATCACACTTTCACCTGGGTATTTCCATACTTATTTCTACATCACGTAGCAAGGGGGGGGGGTGTTGATGTTAAACCTGCTAACATGATGTATCACCACAGTATGGAGGCTGTGCAGTTGAACCTAGACCAGTAATACCAAAAAACCCTGGCAGCCACAAAGTCCTGGCAAAAGAACTGCGCAACCTTAAAAAAAAACCCACCTAACCTCTTCTGGCAGCAAAATTTCTAGAAAATGAAGTGTCCAAAGATACTCCTCCAACGTCTGAAAACTTCCAACCTGCTTCAAGGGAAGTTTACCCACATCTGCAGCTGTTGCTGCCACTTTTAGAAGCCCCTTTTCCAAATCCAAATCCGCCTTTGCCGCAGGCAAGACATCCAGATACCAAGATAAGGAATCTGGCACCATAAATGCCTTCCCCAGAACGTTCCTGACCGTGAAATTGAACAGCCGTGAGTATGAAATCCACCAAGTCATAGGAGCATTGGGAAAAATTGGGGAATTAATCATCCTAGCTAGTTCCTAGGCATCCACCAGGATTTCAAACATCACCCCCCACAAAACATGCTGCAATCTCCACACAATACTTGTCACCCCACACAACTCCAACTTGGACTGCAATTACCAAGGTTCAACCTCCAAAAATGGTAAAAAATTTTGAAGCACCTTCCTGTCTTTCCCTTCATCTTCCTGGGTCAGCACACCGCCCGCACCAAAATTGATAGAGTCTACCATCAGCCGGATTCCCCCATTCTTGTAATCCAAGTACTTCAAAAGTATCTGCCCCCCAACAATCTCCTTAAACTCACAAAATGTGTGATAACATTCCTTTGTCCAATTCCACTTGGAACCTTTCCAAATCAGCCTCCGCAGTTGGCTTGCTATCTCTGCAATTGCTCAATGAAGATCTGCACCCATCCGCATAGAACTAGAAACTGGTAAAACTGAGTAGCATTTGGCGGAGTATGCCACTCTAGAACCTTGTTGACTTTTGCATTAGTGATCTTTCTCCCTTTTGCAGAAACTTTGTGAGCAAGGACCTCTAAGGATGGAATGCATACTGCAAACATTTTACCCAAGACAGTTGATCCCCCTTCCTCAATCTGGAACAGGATCCTCTCCAAATTCTGAACATGTTCCCAAACAAACTGCCTGATCCCAAAGTTACCTGCAATGTTCTCCCCTCCATAGTCACTCCGTGGCCCTTTGATGCCTGCATCATTGATGAATATCTGAACTGTTTTTGGAACATAATACTGCAAAATCCACTTCATTTGAACCTGATAAACCACCACCAAATTATTTTCCCCCTGCAAAAGCCACGTTAACTGAATTTTCCCCAACCTTGTCTCAAACACTTTCATTGGGCGGGACTCCAGATGTAGCTCCTGCTGGTTGTACCCCCCATTATGTCTACCAACCCATAGCATACTCTCCACAAACTCCTCCACCTGCAGAGGCAACCCAGCATCTCTGATAGTGACTGAGTTCAACTTTTTCAGGTTTTGGAAAATCCAAAAACTCTTTCTGTCCTGTTTCAGTACTGCAAAAATTGGATTAGAATAGCTAGAACAAGAAGGCTTGTACAGAACTGTCTGCAATTGCTCCCACACCAACTCTGTAAACTGATTCCTGACCGCTTTTGGAATAGGAATGGTTTTAATTTTCCAAGGTTCATGAGGCACCTTTGGTAACCAGTAGGGTTCTGCAATTTTGCATTTGAGCAAAACCCACTCCTCCAGACAAAAAGACAGTGCCTTCCTCCACATTAAAAATTACCGCTTTCAACAACTGTACTTCCTCCTCTTGCAACCATCCCTCAAGCCCAAAGTTGAATTTGGCCATTAGCTCCTTGGTTACACCTGTTTAATTCTCCTTCAGAATTACGGGTTTCAGCAGCAACTCATACAGGTCCTGCAAACAATGGATTGGCCTCATTGGTTTGTTGAGGTCCTGCGGGATTGGCTTGCTCTGTGTTCATACTTTCTTGGAAAACGGTTTGTACTTGCCACCAAAATTCCGCACCTTGATCAATTTTGATCCTTTGGACATCTCTTCCACTTGTAATTTTCAGCCTGCAACAAAGTCAGGGTTGCTCACAATTTTGGCACAAGGGTAGCTGCTTGTGATAACACCCATTGGAGGTGCATACAAGGAAGGAATCAATTTTGATCCTATCCCCACTCCCATCACTCCTTCACCAATCCTTCATTCTGCCCAAAGCATACTGCATTGTGCCATGGGTTTTCCCCCTTTCTCCTCAACTGTTGACTGTCTTTGCAAGGACAGAGCCTTCCCCGCACAGGCAACATGGCCAAAATCTAAAAATCCTCTGCCGGATTGTCAAGGCTGCCACCCACAAACGGACAGTGGCTCCAATGTTACCATCTGTCATTCTTGGGCCAACAAATGGTGTTTTTGTACCTTTTTCCCAAGGCGTCTGCAACAGTAAGGAGTTCCTCCCTAGTATCCAGATGGAAGCCAAGATATGCTTGGAAAGCAAAAAGGAATGGCCTACCAAGTATGACCTCCAACCCGCTTACTACCAAATACAACAGCAGAGCCAATACCTGAGCTACTTCTGTCATCTCCTTCTCCACTAAACCTTTAACCACGCATTCAAAAACTCCCAAATTTTGCAACCAAATATTTGCCTTGTGTTGAACCAACCCTGAATCCATTTCCAAACTTAATGGAAGGAAATTCACCATTGAGCCACTGTCAACCATTGCCCAACACCGTTTGCCTCCAATTGGTATTTCCACGTATCCCAACAGGCACATCATAGCGCTGCTTTAGTTTAACAAGTGCAGCCTTCAAAGGAGCATGGCCTTTTTCCACCATGCCTTGGCCTTCAGGATAATAAGGAGTAGTAACTCTACATTTTCCAGGAAGAGATTGGATCATTTCAGCAAGTTTTCCACCAAATTCACAGCCACCATCAGTAGAGTAAGATAAAGCCAGACCATAAAGCATTGTCCAAGTCTCATAAAGGAAAGTTTCTGCTCATTCTGAGCTAAGATTCTTAAGAAATTTTGCTTCAACCCATCCAGAAAAATCATCTCTAGCCACAATGGGGTAATTAGCACCACCTGCCTTAATATGAACCACATCAATAGCAATCCTCCCAAAGACAGTGGACTTCCCAGTAGGATAAATAATTTCAGCTGGAAGCCTAAGATCATGTTTTTAACATACTTCACAACTATTGCAACATTGAGAGACAGATTTCTTCAGGGATGGCCACAAGAATTTTTTGGATAATTGTTGATAAGTTTTGGTTTCCCCACAATGGCCAAGACCTTCATGGAGACTTTCAAGGATATAATCTTGTTTAGAAGGAATAGTAACAACAATAAGAGCACAAGGATTCTCTCTTTCCATAAGCCTAGAGCCTTTTCCAAATAAATCAGAGGAATTTCTTTTGAGAGATCAAAATTCTTTAGCAGAGAGATCAGGAGGTTTTTGAAGAGTTGAAAGGTACTGATCTAGTTTAAGCCAGAAACCTTGTTGAAAGCCAGAATAATCTTGAGAGGAGAAGGAGAAGAAAGGTTGGATTAAAGGTTCTTCTTCATGAAAATTAACTCCAACATCAGATTTATTGTCTCCAAGAGAAAATCAAGATAAAACATCAGGCATGGTAAAAGATTTTCCAGGCCTACAAAAAATATCAAAAGTTAAATGCTGAATGAAGTCCAGCCAAAAAGTCCTAGGAGGCTGGGAAAATTGCTCATCTTGATGATGGATCCCTCTAACTTCAGTAGGATTGATTGGAGTGGGCCAAGAGATTATCTTGTTGGATTTTTCTGGTGCCATCCTTCTTCCTTCCTTGCAGACCACTTGACCAACAATTTCCAAAGAGGGGATACAAGCAGCAAATTTGGATCCAGAGACAGTAAGTCCAGACTCCTCAATTCAAAACATAATCCTTTGCATAGTAGTAGAATATTCCCAAATGAATCAAATAATTCCTGAATGCCAAGGTAAGAGCTCATTATCATAGTCAGAAACTGGACCTTTAATTCCACCATTTTCTATAAAGATACCAGCATGACCAGGGATTTCATCCTGGAAAATCCACATCATCTGATCCTGATAGACTGCAACAAAATTGGTGGCACCCGGGGGCAATTGAGTAGGTTTGAATTGACAAAGAGGAGGATAAAAAGTAGTAAGAGGGCAAGAGATGGGATGTATGGATCATTCTTCAGAACCACCCATAATTTCCCCTATACCATAGCAAGCTCTTCCAGAGAAAGATTGAACAAATTCATCAGTTGTGGGAGGAATACCAGATTCTTTAATAGTAGCTTTCTTAAGAGGTTAAAGATCATGAACTATTCTAATTTTACCATTACTCTTGAGGAAACAGAAGGCAGGGCTGGAATAACTGGAAGTTGAATGTTCATATAGACCAGTAAAAACTTTTTTGTGGACCAACGTAATGAATTTTTCAACTTTGATAGCATGGATTGTGACCTTTTTCTTTTTCCAAGGATCATTTTCAACAACAGGGACAATATAGGCAAGAGCATAGGATTCCTTCAAGAGACATCTCCCCTCTTCACAAAAAGAAATAGATTTTTCCCTTAGAGATAAGACATTATTGATAAAATTTAACTCATCAGTAAGAAGCCATCCATCTTGACCAAAGTTGACCACTTTCAGACATTCTTCAGTCACCTGACCAGTGGGCACAAAGGGACCAGTAAGAGATCAAGATAAACCACAGTAAGGATCACAAGATTAGGTAGGACGCTGTAAGACTCCAAATTGTGCTGAGACAGAGGCAGTTCTGTGGAGGGGAAAGTTTCTGTTTAGGCTGCCCTCCTAAGAGTTACAAAAATTTTGAAATGTAACCAGACTTGAGATCCAGTAACTTGTAAATAAGGAATCAACGGAAGGGATCAGTTTGAAGTGTTTGGTAGCAATGGAGAAAAAAATATCAGAGGAAGGATGGTGGGGGAAAAAACTTGAACAAATAAGTTGAAATTTGTTCGGAGTTCAATAGAACAAGGCAGTTTTAAGTAACAAGAATCACAAGCTAATAACTCTGGTTTTCAGCAGAAGATTAGGAAAGATCAACTCAATCCTAACCAACCTCCAGGTTCTCAATTAAAGTTCCCAACTCCCTGAAATCAAGCGCTTGAAGGAAACCGGATAACTGTGGGTGGCTGCACAAAACAAATAAATTTTTCTATGAAGCTCTAGAAGCAAAACAGTAACAGATTCAGACAAGAATAACCCAGAACTTCTCAAGGGACTCAAGAATAGCGTGGAAAAATTTAACTTTGGAGAAATAACAGGAGTTTTAACACTCCAGGTTTCAAGCTCAAAGAAACCTCTCAGTCAAAAGTGACTGGTGCTTGAAAGACAATCAAATGAATGATCAGGACTAAAGCAGTCAAAAAAAGGGATCCACGGAGTGGCTTAACACACTCAAGAATTCAACCCAATGAATTCTTCTTCAACCAGCAAGGCTATTGGTTGATGATAAGAATCATTTTATGGAGGAAGTATCAAAGGATTTGAGTATGGAGGCTCAAAGGATCAAGGGACAATCAAAAGATACACCCAGGATAAGGATTCTCAGAAAGGGGAAGGGCCCCATGGATTGATTACTTGGATGATGATGATGATTTGATTATTCATCATAAGATGGTTTTTTTGATGATGCAAAAAGGCAGGGGAGAGCCCCTCTATTGAAGGGCAAGAGACCCTGTTTACTATTTGCAATTGATACTACAAATGAGTGTGGAATGTTTTTTTTTTTTTGAAATTATGCAAAACAGCTGAATCAAGATGAAAGGAGAGACCAGCCGGCTTCACTAATGACAGTGGCCAGCCAATGGACACCCGTGAGTTGACAGATGAGGGGTAGCGGGGGGTGAATAACATCTGCAACAGCGGTTGTGGAAGATTGATGGCAACAGTTGCCGCATGATTGGGCGGAGGAGGATGAGATTTTTATGGTTAATGAAGCGCTTGCAATGACCCAGACGGCTGCAAGTAACAGTTTGCAGTCCGTTGGATGCATTGGTTGATGGATGGATGGCAGCTTGCAATCAATGCACTTGACTAATTGCGGGCCTGTCAGAGTCAAAGAAGGGAAGGGTGGCCACAAGTGATCAGATGATGGTGGTAAAACAGGTAGAAAGCCGTCAATGAAGGTCATTGAAATCAATCAGAAGCTGTGGCTGGAGCTGATTGGATGGGAAAATGGGTGTGATTGGATGGGATGATGGAGATCCAAACAAGGATGGATTGAGAAAGACCTTTTGCATGGGTTCTTTGGCAAAAGAAAATGGTTGGAGGAGTGTCAAGCATGAGAAAGGGGGGAATTGAACACAGAGCCTGGGACTTGAACACCCAAGGGCCTGCCCTAGATTGCTAGGACAGGGAGAAGTTTGAGGAGGGAAGAAAATAAAAAATCCTATATTGATTTTTTTTTTTGATCAGCTAAGAACCAGAAAAACAAAAATCAAAATTTTTCCCCTTTTCTTGAGGTGTAACAAATTTGTCACCAAATCTCTCCCCAAATTACAGACTGTCCCTAGTCTGAATCTCAAATTTGAAGATATTAAGAAAAAGTAGAAATACAAATAAATTGAGACAGAAGAATTGCCATTTCTTGATCTTGAGATTGATTTAAAAGTTGAAAAAAATATCTTGATCCACCCAAAAGATCCCTAGGAGTGGCAGATATAAAAAAAAGAGGGTGTCCCAGGTGTTCACTTATGTGGCATAAATTAGAGTTTCACAACAAAACACAGCAAATGACCCTGGTGGTGCACAATTGGGAGGACTTACTTTGACCCCAAATTTCCCCCATGACAATGAAACCTCTTGAGTTGATCCACAGAGAACCTTCTGGACAACTGAGTACTATCCAATTCTTTCAAATTGTAAGATCCACCTCTGACTTGATGAACCACCCAATAAGGACCATTCCAAAAATTTGAAAAGAGCTTTCCCCAATGAGTCTCCAAGGATTGATTATAATCTAAAACTAGATCACCAGGATTTAGGGGATACCCAATTTGATTTGCATGCTTATCTTCCCAATACTGAACTGATTTTTCTCTTGATTCAATCATCTTCTGATAAGCTTTGTTGCAGATGTCTTCACTTTGCTCCAGTTGCTTGGATCTGTAAACCAATAGATCAGTGGTTGAGGAAACCTGCTCCCATGAGATACCCAGGAAAGATTCCATTCCAAGATCAAGGGGAAGGACTGCCCTTTGGCCAAAAATGATTTTTTAAGGTGATTATACAGTGGTCCATTTATTTGAGATTTGATCAGAGAAGAGAACCAGGGGAAGAAATTTGCAACAATTCCTTCCATTCTCACCAGCCAGTTTGACAAGTGCAGCCTTCAAAGGATAATTGCCTTGTTCCACCATGCCTTGGCCTTCTGGATAATAAGGATTAGTAACTCTATGTTGTCCAGTGAGAGATTGGATCATTTCAGCAGTTTTCCACCAAATTCAAAGCCTGCATTAGTAGAGTAAGATTGAGCCAAGCCATAATGCATTGTCCAAGTCTCATAAAGAAAATCTGCCACTGATTCAGAGCTAAGATTCTCAAGAAATTCTGCTTCAACCCATCCAGAAAAATCATCTCTAGCCACAATGAGATACTTAGCATCACCTGCCTTAATATGAACCACATCCATAGCAATCCTTCAAAATACAGTGGACTCCCCAGTAGGATAACAAATTTTGGCTGGGCGCCTAAGATTACGTTTCTGGAAAACTTCAGAACTCTGGCACCATTGAGAGATGTATTTCTTTGGAGACAACCACCAGAATTTTTTGGATATGCATTGATAAGTTTTGGTTTCCCCACAATGATCAATACCTTCATGGAGACTTTAAAGGACTGAATATTGCTTGGAAGGGATAGTAACATCAATGAGGGCACAAGGATTTCCTCTTTTCATAAGCCTAGAACCTTGTACAAAGAAGTTAGAGGACTTTCTTTTAAGGGATCAAAAATCCTTGGCAGAGAGATCAGGGGGTCTTTGGAGAGTTGAAAGGTAATGCTCTAATTTAAGCCAGAAACCCTGCTGGAAACCAGAGTAATCTTGAGAGCAGAAAGAGAAGACAGGCCAAATTACAGGTTCCTCCTCATCAAAATCCACTCCAACGTCCAATTCATCATCTCTTCAAGGATGTCAAGATAAACCGTCAGGCATGGTGAAAGATTTTCCAGGCCTGTGAAAAATATCAAAAGATAACAAATGAATAAAAGCCACCCATAAAGTCATAGGAGCAATTGGAAGTCTGGGAGCATTGATCATTTCAATGATCAATCAAGCTTCCACTTGTAATTCAAAAAGTTGAACCCAGAGGAGTGTTTGAAGTTTCTTCAGCATTCAAGCCATGCTGAAGAGTTCCAGTTTCAGTTGGGAGTATCTGGATTCCACATCTTAAAATAAAAAGGATTCATAAAGAGCAGGATGGTCCCAAACATTTTCTGAGTAAGAACAGCACCAAAAGATTAATAACTAGAATTGACAGCCAGCTTGACCTTGCCAGCTCCAGGTCCATAAGAGATCTTCCTCAAGACTATTTCTTTTTCAACAATCATTTTAAGCAATTGGAAAGAATTTTCACAATCTTGGGTCCAAATCCATTCAGCTTCTTTCCTGGTTAGACAACAAAAAGGGGCAGAGATTTTGGATAAAGATGGAATGAAGATTTGAAGGTAAGCCAAAACACCTAGAAAGCCTCTAACTTCAGTGGGATTTATTGGAGTGGGGAAAGAGATTATCTTGTTGACTTTGGATGGGGCCATTCTCCTTCCTTCCTTGAAGACTGTTAAGTTTTAGGTTCTCATTGTGTAAGGTCTAATTACTGGTTACACAGGCGCAGCACTCAGACAGACACAGGTGGAGTGGAGATACTTCAAATTTCTTTTACTTCAAACTCCTTAGCTCCTCATCCTCAAGAACTTTGTCTTTTCTTGTCTACCTGAATAAACCCCTTGAGCCCTGTCTGTGTGCCGGGTGAGATATTCCTGTTTCATCATCTTTTCTTCTTCTTGTATTGACTTAACGCACTTTTCAGCATATGCTGTCTCTAGTCTTGTCTCTCTACCATTGTTTCCATTCCTGTTCCTCACTCAACTTCAACTAACCTTGTTCTCAACACTTCAAGTCTTTCAATTTTGGATGTTTTTTTTTCAGTTTCAACTTTTCCTGTTTCATATCTGCATGTTGATGGTCTTTTCTCCTTCAGTTCCCAGTTTTCAGTATAATCAATTCATACCTTTAAGAAAGACCACATGAATAACAATCTCCAGAGAAGGGACAAAAGCAGCCAATTTTGATCCAGAAAAAGTTGGTCCCAATTCCTCATTTTGAAACAGGATCATTTCCAAAGTAGTAGTGTATTCCCAAATGAATTGAATAATCCCTGGATGCCAAGATAAGAGCTCATTATCAAAATCAGACACTGGACCTTTAATTCTGCCATTTTCAATAAAGATACCAGCATGATCCAGAATTTCATCCTGGAGGATCCATATCATCTGAGCCTGATAGACTGCAAATATTGACCATTACTGGCTTGTTTGCGGATCAACTTTATAAATTTTACAACTTTAGCATCAGGGATAGGAATCTTTTTCTTTTGCCAAGGATTGTGCTTAACTACAAGGATGATGCAAGGGAGACAATAGGATTCTTTCAAGAGGCCTCTCTCTTATTCAAAGAAGGCAATATATTTTTCCCTTAGAGATAAGACATCTTTGATCAAATTTAACTCATCAGGAAGAAGCCATCCATCCAGACCAAAGTTGACCACTTTCAGACGTTCTTCAGTGACACAGCCACAAGACAAAAAGGGACCAGTAAGAGATCAATATAAACAACGGTAATGATTGTGGGATAAGGGAGGGCGCATGAGAGGAGGATTGAGGTTGAGAGGCATGAGCTGATTGACTGGTTGGAACTTTTTTGCAACTGGTTCATACTAGGTGGCAAAAGAGAGAAGTTCCTGCTTCCTGCAAGCATTTACCAGTGAGACCTGACTGCAAAGACCAAGGCCAAGTTCCAACATTTTCCGCATCCTATTTTCTGAAACATCCTTGAAGGATGCCTTCTCCATAAGAGAAGAACCAAGGGATAATAAGTTGCTCACAGGTGTGGCACAAAGTAGAGTTTTGGAAATGATGGTAGAAGAAGGCCCTGGCAACACACAATTGGGAGGACATACTTTGACCCCCAAGTGCCTCCACTGAAGTCCATATTCCTCCATACCAAAACCATTAAGAAGAGGATCAAGATCAGGATCTATTTTATACTCATTGCAGAGATTTAAACCAGAACTGAGAGAAGATTGATCAGTCCTAGGAGTGAAATGAAAATAAGACACAACAGATCCAGAAAGAGAAGAAATATTTTTGGAATTTTCTATTTTAACATGTTTTTAATTTTTGATACTTTCTAGATTAGGAAAGAATGATGAGAAAAAAGAAAAATAAGCCTGGCAGATTAGATTTGATCCTTTGGTTGAAGTCCGAGGCTTAGAAGAACTACAACTATTAGTAGTATCAACTATTCCCATAAAAAATGAGAGGAATTATAATTATCCTTCTGCTTCCCCTTTAAGGATGATTAAGGAGGATGACCAGGGAAATCCCTTTCCCAACAACCAGAATCCAAATAACAGGGAGGAACTTCAATCTTTCTACCATCAGCATCAGGGAGGAGAATTCTCTCCCCAAATTGATCAGAAAACATCAGGGTAGCACAAAAATCCATCAAGAAAGGTTGAACCAAGATCATAGGACCTTCCAAACAAGTGATCCAAAAATGACAAATTCCAACAATATTTCAACCAATTCTGACTGGGAAATCTTCAGCAATACCAACCAATTCACAAGATTGATTCCCTATCCCATAAACCGCAGAATTGAAGCTGACCCTAGGACTGAGTTTGAGTTTACAGGCAATAGCAGCCAAAATTAAGCTGAGTTGAGACCCAGAATCCTCAAGAGGAAAAACAGTTATAGCTTAATCACCAAGATAACAAGGAAGAAAACCAAGAGGACAGGAGTAAAGTTTTGAATCTTGGGAGGGACTTTTTCTACCAGAGTCCTCCATCAAAGTGCCAGAGGAGACCTTTAATTCTTCAGGACCAATCTCTACTTGTCAATAAGAGTCCAATATCTTCATTCCTTTCTCAATAGATGGAGATATCAATAGGAGTTCAGCCACAGATAGATCAGGAATCTTGAGATCAGAAATTTTCTTTAATAACCCTTCCACAGAATTTGGGTGATCCTTTGAGATTCCCCTCTCAAACCAAACTTTGGGCTGGGTTCAGGGAAGAAGTTCAGGTGACACATGAACTAGGGTTGGATTGGAAGGTTGAGGTGATTTAGATGAAGGAGGAGGATCAGAGTGATCTGGAAACCTTTCCATGAGTGGCTCCTTTTCCACCTCCATGGCTTCTACATCAGAGGAAGGAGGCTCAGGTGAGGATTTAAGTTTAACCAGTTTTTGAAGAATTGAACTTGGAAAAGAAGGAGCTTTACAAGGTTTAGGTTCCTCATGTCTTTTCTTAGCTGGATCAGATTGATAGGCTCCAGCAAGAGAGGAGGAAGAGAAAGCTGGAGGGTACCAAGGTTGAAGAGTACAACAGGAAGATCAAAATTTGAAAGAAGCCAAGGATGCCTTCATAGGAGTTGGTGGCTGATAAGAGGCCACCACTTGGAAAATAGTACAAGACGAATCAAAATTGATTAGAGCACCATCAAGCAGAAAGAAGTTTTTCCCTTTCTGCTCCACCAAATTTTCCTTTATACCATGACCTTCCCTATGACAGTAGAAGCACACCAGAGTAGATTTAGGGAAAGAAGGAGAGGATTTAGGATTAGTAAGAGAGGAAATCTTTTGATCAATTTTGTTCTCAAAAGCTCAAATTATCTTGGTGATTTTTTCCATGGTAGTAGGTTCTTGGGTGAACTGATAATTGGCTTTAGGCCTGCAATATACCTCCATCTTAATCATAATATTGTTTGACTCTTTGAAAGAAGGAGCATGGACCGGTTCAGTGGTTCTAGTTTTGTGGAAGTTAAAGCAGTTTGACATTTCATAACTTCATCCAAAGTACCCCTAAGGACAAGTAAAACAAGGAGCTTGAATCAATTATCCCTTGTGGTGATCATTGACGCAGATTTGACCAATCCATCCCTAATTCTTTCCTGCATTTCCAGAAAAAAAGATTGGAAAAACTGCACTCAAACTTTGTCCACTGTATTGATGTGGTTATTTTGGATAAGATAATTTTGGATTTGGCCCAATGAATCTATGAAATACCAATATTCAGAGGCTGAAGAGACACCACCATTGGATATTTACTGGGCTACAAGATTTTCCAGGTCCTGCAAAGTAAATTGGGCTACATCTATTTTCCCCCATATGCCAACATTCCTTCGCATAGGGGCGTCCAGTTATGGTTTTAAATCCCTTAAATGACTTGATTCATTCCATGACTTCATCAGAGGAGATAAAAAGTTGTAACTGGTAGGCCATATTGTATTCACTTGCCCCATCCACTTCAGCAGCCATTTTGTAGGAGTCCAAGAACCATTCAACATTTACCCCATTGAACCCTAAGTTCTTTTTCTGAGTTTTGATCTTGACCATCCTAGGTCAAACAGAGGCGGTTGGAATACCAGAGGATTCCATTTCAAATAAAAGAGTTCCTAGAAAATCCAAAGAACAGATTTCCAAAGTGGCTCAAAAGTGTGGCAAGAGTAGGGTTTCACAAAAAATGACAAGAATCTTGCCTAAGAGGTGCACAATTGGGAGGATGTACTTCTAGGATAAGTTTCCTGCACGGATCAGATCTAAGAAAGAGAAAAAGAAAAAAAGAAAAGGAGATTGGATATTGAAGTTGATTCCAAATGTGATTGGGACTTTAAATCCCAAGGTTGCTGGTTTGATCCCAGCCTGGGGGACCAAATGTAACATTTCAAATGGTGCTGAGCTGGAGGCATTTCTGTGGAGGGGAAAGGTGCTGTTTAGGCTGCCCTTCTAAGAGTTCAAAAATATTTAAATGTAACTGGAATCAAGATCCAGTAAATTGTACATAAGGAATCAATTGAAGGGATGAGTTTTGAAGTATTTGGCAGTGATGGAGGACAACAGTATCTGAGGCAAGATGGTTTGGGAAAAGACTTGAACAAACAAGTTCAATTTTTTTCAGAGTTCAATAGAACAAGGCAGTTGTAAGTAACAATACCCACAAGCTAATAACTCTGGTTGTCAGCAGAAGATTGGGAAAGATCAACTCAATCCCAAAAAACCTTCAGGTTTTCAATGAACCTGCCCAACTTTCTGAAATCAATCACTTGAAGGGTACCAGGTAACTGTGGGTGACTGTACAAAAAAAAGCAATTTGTTTTATGAAGCTGTAGAAGCAAAACAGTAAAAGGTTCAAACAAGAATAACCCAGCAATTCTCAAGGGACTCAAGAACAGCGTGGAGGAATTTAACTTTGGAAAAATAACAGGAGTTTTAGCACTCCAGGTTTCAAGCTTAAAGAAACCTCTACGTGACTGGTTCCGGAAATACAATCAATGAATGATCAGGACCAAACCGGTTGAAGAAATGGATCAACAGAGTGGCTTAAAACACTCAAGAATTCAACCCAGTGAATTCTTCTTCACCCAGAAAAGCTATTGGTTGGTGATAAGGACCAGGTCATGGAGGAAGTATCAAAGGATTTGAGTATGGAGGCTCAAAGGATCAAGGGGAAATCAAAAGATATACCCAGGACAAGGGTGCTCAGAAAGGGGAAGGGCCCCATGGATTGATTAATTCAATGATGATTATGATTTAATTATTCATCATAAGATGGATTTTTTGATGATGCAAAGAGGCAGGGGAGAGCCAATCCTTTTATAGGCAAGAGACCCTGTTGAGCATTTACAATTGACACTACAAATGAGTGCCGGATTTTTTTTTGAAATGATGAAAAACAGGTGAATCAAGATGAAAGGAGAGAGCAGACGGCATCACTGATGAAAGTGGCTAGAGGATGGACACCCGTGAGTTAACAGATGAGTGGTTGCGGGGGATGAAAAACATTTGCAACAGCAGTTGCAGGGCCGCAACAGCGGTTGCAGATCAGTGATGGCACCTGCGGCAACATGATGGGGGGAGGAGGATGAGAGTGTGATGGTTGATCAAGTGCCTGCAATGAATCCAATTTCTGAAAGTTACAGCTTGCATTCAATTGGATGCGTAGGTTGATGGATGGATGGCAGCTTGCAATCAATGCAAGCAACCACTTGCAGGCCTGTCAGATGTTAACAAAGCAAAGGGTTTTCGCAAATGATCAGATGACAATGGTCAAACAGGTAGAAAACCATCAATTGCGTTCATTGCAATTGAGCAGAAGTTGTGGCCTTGGGTGATTGAATGGGACAATGGGTTTGATTGGATAGGATGATGGAGATGCAAACAAGGATGGATTGAGCAAGAACTTTTGCATGGGTTCTTTGGAAAAAAAAATGGTTGGAGGAGTGTCAATCATGAGGAAGGGGGGGGAATCAAACACATAGCCTGGGACTCAAACACCCATGGGCCTGCCCTAGACCACTAGGATAGGGAAAAGTTGGAGGAGGGCATAAAATAAAAAATCCTTTACCAATTTTTTTTTTAATGAGCTAAGAACTATAAAAAGAAAAATCAAAATTTTTCCCCTTTTCTTGAGGTGTACCAAATTGGTCACCACAACACATGAGAGGAGGATTGAGGTTGAGAGGCATAGGATGGTTGACTGGTTTGACCGTTTTTGCAACTGGATTATACTTGGTAGCAAAAGAGAGAATTTCTTGTTTCCTCAAAGCCTTGACCAGTGAGACTTGACTACAAAAAATGAGACCAAGTTCCAACATTTGCCACGTCCTATGCTCCACAAGGTCCTCAAATGGTTCCATTTCCATAAAAGAGGATCCAGGAGATAATACTTTGCTCACATGTGTGGCACTAGGTAGGGTTTCAAAAACAATGGTAAAAGATTTCCCTAGCGGTGCACAATTGGGAGGAATTACTTTTACCCCAAATTGCATCCACTGAAGCCCGTATTCCTTGATACCAAAGCCACCAATAATAGAATCAAGAACAGGATCTAGTTTATACTCATTGCCATGATTCAAACCAGAGCTTAGAGGATATTCATCAGACTTGAGAGAATGAGGAAGAGAAGACATAACCAATCCAGAGAGAGAAGGAAAAGAAATGTTTTTGGAATTTTATATTTTAATGTATTTTTGATTTTTAATACTTTCCAGATCAAAAGAGAATGATGAGAAAAAAGAAAAATAATCCTCAGGGATGAGAGTTGATCCTTGAGTTGAATGCCAAGGCTGCAAAGAACTACAACTGTCAGCAGGATCAACTATTCCCATAAAAAATGAGAGTAATTGGAATTATGCTTCTGCTTCCTCTTGGAAAAAAATTTATGAGGATGACCGGGGAAATCTCTTTCCCATTGACCAGAATCAAAAGAACAGAGAGGAACTTAAATTTTTCTACCATTGGCATCAGGGAGAAGAATTCTCTCCCCAACATGATCAGAAAAAATCAGGGTAGCACCAAGATCGATTAAGAATGGTCAACCCAACATCATAGGACCTTCCAAACAAGTGATCCAAAAGTGACAGGTTCCAAAGAGATTTTGACAAACTCTAACTGGGACATCTTCAGCAATACCAACCAATTCACAAGATTGATTCCCTATCCCATAAACCTCAGAATTGAAGCTGACCCTAGGACTGAGTTTGGGTTTACAGACCATAGCATCCAAAATTAAGTTGATCTGAGAACCAGAGTTGACAAGGAGTGAAAAAGGTTTAGCTGAATCGCCAAGATAACAACGGAGAAAACCAAGAGGACAGGAGTAAAGGTTGGAATCTTGGGAGGGACTTTTTCCACCAGAGTCCTCCATCAAAGTGCCATTGGAGACCTTTAATTTGTCAGGACCAATCTCCACACGTCAACAAGAGACCCATTTCTTCATCCCTTCAGCAACAGATGGAGAGATCAACAGGAGTTCAGCCACAGATATATCAGGAATTTTGAGATCAGAAATTTTCTTTAATACCCCTTCCACAGCATTGGGGTGATCCTTTGAGATTCCCCTCTCAAACCAAACTTTGGGCTGGGTGGAGGGGGGAAGTTCAGGTGAAGCAGGAATAGGATCAGAAGGTTTATGCAATTCATACAAATGAGGAGGACCAAATTTATCTTGAAACCTGTCCACAAGTGGCTCTTTTTCCACCTCCATGTCTTCTACATCAGAGGAAGGAGGCTCAGGTGAAGATTTACGTTTAACCAGTTTTTGAAGAATTGAAGTTGGCAAGGAAGGAGCTTTATGAGGTTTCGGCTCCTCATTTTTTTTCCTAGCTGGATCCAATTGATAAGCCCCAGAAAGACTGGAGGAGGAGATTGCCAGAGGATTTCAAGTTTGAAGGGTACCACAAGAAGATCAAAAATCCAAAGAAGCCAAAGATGCCTTCATAGGGGGTAGTGGCTGATTAGAGGCCACCACATGCTGGATAGGGCAAGATGAATTGAAATGGATCAGGGCTCCGTTAGGGAGAAGGAAATTTTTCCCCTTCTTCTCCACCAATTTTTTCTCCTAATCCTTATGGATTTGAAGCCATTGTCCAGTTCTATGGAATTCCCTATGACAGTAGTAACATACCAGAGTGGATTTAGGGACAGAAGTAGAGGTTTTAGGAGTAGAAAGAGAAGAAATCTTTTGATCTATTTTGTTCTAAAAATCTCAGAGCATCTTGGGGATTTTTTCTATAGTAGGAGATTCCTGGTTGGACTGAGGATTTGATTTAGGCCTACTATCTGCCTCCATCTTAATCTTAATTTTTTGGGATTCTTTAAAAGAAGGAGCATGGACTGGTTCAGTGGTTCTAGGCTTTTCAAATGTCAAAGCAGTTTGAAATTCCATAGATTCATTCACAGTAGCCCTAAGAACAAGGAAAACATGGAGATTGAATCAATTATCCATGGTGGTGATAATTGATTGAGACTTGACCAATTCATCCCTAATCTTTCCTGCACTGCAAGCAAAGAAGATTGGAAAAATTGAACTCAAACTTTGTCCATGGCATTGATGTGATTACTTTGGATAAGATAATTTTTGGATTGGATCTCAAGACTTCCTAAAAGAGTGATAGTCAGAGGCTGAAGAGACACCACCATTTGAGATCCATTGAGAGACAAGATCATCCAAGTCCTGCAAAGTAAATTTAGCTACATCTATTTTAACCCAATATGCGAACATTTCTTCCCTTAGAAGCTTCCAGTTATGGGATTTGAATCCATCAAACAACTCAAGTACTTCCATGACTTTATCAGAGGAGATAAAGAATTTTAACTGATAGGCTGTATTGTATTCACTTGCCCCATCCACTTCAGCAGCAATTTTGTAAGATTCCAAGAACCGTTCCACATTTACCCTGTTGAACCCTAAGTTCTTGTTCTGAGGTTTGATATTGACCATCCTAGGTCAAACAGAGGTGGTTGGAGTACCAGAAGATGCCATTTCAAATAAAAGAGTTCCTAGAGGATCCAAAAAGTGGAATTCCAAAGTCACTCACAAGTGTGGCCAGAGTATTTTTCACAAAAAAATCTCAAGAATCTTTCCCTAGCAGTGCACAATTGGGAGGACTCAATTCTTATATAAGTTTCCTCCATGGATAAGATCTAAGAAAAAAAAAGGAGACAGAAAAGAGAAAAAAAAATGGATTTAAAAGTTCATTCCAAACATAATGGGACTTAAAATCCCAAGGTTGCTGGCTGATCCCAGCCCGGGGGAACAAATGTAAGACTCCAAAAGGTGCTGAGCTGCAGGCATTTTTTTGGAGGGGAAAGGTGCTTTTTAGGCTTCCCTCCTGAGCATGACAAAAACATATAAATGTAACTGGAATAAAGTTCCAGAACTTTATGAGTGAGGAATCAATGGAAGGGATGAGTTTGATAGTATTTGGCAGCAATGGAATCAGGCTATCTGAGGCAAGATGGTGTGGGAAAACACTTGAACAAAAAAGTTGAAATTTTTGTTCAGAATGCAATAGAACAAGGCAGTTTTAAGTAACAACACCCACAAGCTAATAGCTATGGTTGTAAGAAGTAGATTAGGGAAGATCTACTCAATCCCAACCAACCTCCAGGTTCTCAATGAAACTGCCCAACCCTCTGCAACCAAGCGCTTGAGGGTACCTGATAACCAAGGGTGGCTGTAAAAAACAATACAATTTATTTTATGAAGCTCTAGAAGCAAAGCAATGAAGGATTCAAACATGAATAAAACAACACTTCTCAGGGGACTCAAGAGTAGTGTGGCAAAATTCAACTTCAAGGAAATAAAGGAAGTCTTAACACTCCAGGTTTCAAGCTTAAAGAAACCTCTCAATCAAATGTGACTGGTTCCGGAAGGATAATCAAAGAATGATCAAGACCAGTATGGTCAAAAAAGGGGTCAAAGATTTGTATAACACACTCAAGAATTCAATTAAATGAGTTCTTCTTCCACCAGCAAGGCTATTGGTTGGTGATAACAGATAAGATCACAGAGGATGGATCAAGATTTGAGTATGGAGGCTCAAGGATCAAGGGGCAATCAAAAGATATATCCAGGATAAGGATTCACAGAAAAAGGGGAAGGGCCCCACATATTCATTGCTTAGATAATGATGATGGATCATGCATTATGGATGATAAGATGATAGCTCATGAGCAAAAAGGCAGGGGAGAGCCCCTCCTTTTATGGGCCTCAGGCCCTGTGTACTACTTACAAGAGATGACTACAAATGAAAGCAAAATATATATATATATATATATTAATAGGAAGATTAAGGGAGTCCGGTCCTCCCTGCCAACTTTCCACAACTGGGTTGAGAAGATTTCACTGCTGTCCATTGCTTTTGTCTGTCCACAGGATGGACAATGAGGGGTTTCAACAGGTGATGTTCACAAGCTGGCGGGTTGCCAACAGTTTCCAAGTGCAAGCCACGGATCAGGCAGCGCAGGTGCAAAGGGCCGCAAATGGAATCGCAAAAGAAGTTGAAAGCAAGATTGCAAGGTGATCAAAAAAAAGTTTGCAAAGAGAGGAGGGATAAAAGTTTCAATCAATCATGTTGGGGATTAACCAAAGATGTGAGAAATTGTTGGAAGATTGAGTTGGAAAGAGGACCAAAGAAGCAAATTTGGGATTGCAGTTGGAAGCAAGCAATTTTGGGAGCAAAGTCAGAGGATTGAGTACAACAAGGGGTTGCAAATAAGTTGGGAATGAGTAGCAATTGGAGTCACAAACGAGAGTGCAAATGGAGTAAAAAAGCTGGTGAGAAAGCAAGGGCAATTAGGGTTGATCTCAGAGTGGCAATTGTGATAATGATGAGATGAACAGATTGTTGATGGGCTTTTGGGATACAAATGGTTGACCAAATGAAGGGGGAGGAGGATTGTTAAGATTTGAAAATTGGCAAGGCAGTCTTCATCCAAATTTGCCAATGGCAATGATGCAAGGTGGCAAAGAGGAGGTAAGAAATTGGCCAATGATGATGAAGATGAAGATGAAAATTGTTTGTGCTTGGAAAAAAAAAATCAAGCCACAGGTGTAACAAGGAAGAGTTGAGCAGAGGATCTGATGATTTGAAAACCCTGGAGAGGCCTTCCTAGACCATTAGGACAAGAAGAAGTTGGGAGAAGAGAAACTGAAAGATTTCCCATAGTAAAACAGGAAACATAGGTTTTTTTTGATGATGCTGGGTGAAAGTTTCTATATAAAAAAATTTTAAAAAATTTCCACTATACATGAGGTGTCCTGGATTGGTCACCACACCGGTCTGGTGCAGTTTGGCCTACATTCCAACCACATTTAAGTTGTGTGGGGATGTGCACAGCTTGAATGTAGTTGTGTAGCCATGCCACACAGCTCAAATGAGTCATTTACACCACTCATTTGAGTTGTGAATTTATCATCACCCATGAAGCTAATTCACTTTCAGTCTCTTCTTCTGAAATATGAAATTCAGATTTTGATCCCGCAGACTTTGACTAAAAATTATCATCATATCATCATCAGTTAATTAAACCAAAAAAATAAACATTTGAGAAAAGGAAAGACTTAAAATCTTTTTTCTTTTCTTATTTGGTGCCTGTCTAATTCCCTTTTTCTGCTTGAATTCTTTTTCAATCTTGTTTGAATCAAGAAGGATATCTTCAGGTATCTGTAAATTTTGGCCAACTGCTACTTGATTTCAAGACTTTGGGTTCAATTCTTGGATGTTATAGATAATTTGTGGTCTTCTGAATCAGGTACTTCAACAGCTTGCGTTGATCTTGTTAAGGATATCAAGATCATTGCATTGAGATTCCCATGTAACTTAAAATTGTTGAGCATTTCATCAACATTGACCTTCCAAAATTAAAAAGTATCAAACATTAGTAAAGTAGGAATCATCCATCAAAAAGAATTGATCACAAAGTGATTTGAACAATCCAAAAATTCAACTTAAACCAACTTGTAGGACTAGAACTGCATGGTTCATAATGCAACCTTCACTGGGGATGAACATCCTCAGGCACAACAGATCTTCTGAATGCTAGTAAGTAACCTATCTGGTGGTAACAGGGAAAACCCATAGTCTTGCAGTATGAATTAGTGAACACTTGCCCATCATGGTTCTGCTTTAATTTCTCTAATTGTTCCTCAACAAGTTTAATTTCCTCTAAAGGCAATTTGTATCCCAATGGTAAAAGTTCAGTGGGAAGAACTATTCCTAACTTTATTTTAAAATTTTAAAGGGATGCCTGAACAGATTTAATTTGATTTTAAAATTTTCCATATGTTTTTCCAAACATCCAACATGTTTCCTGAAGAATTTTCAAGGAATCATTTGAGAAAAGCATGGGACCCTTCCACCTAAGATGTGGTTTCATTTCCAAAGTCATGGTTTTTGCAAGTACAAGCCATTAAAAATTTCTCTTCAATACAGAAAATTCCATTTTCCATATACTCAAAGACATCCTCATTTTCTTTCAAGAAACACTTTATACAAGTCATAACATAAACACCCAAAACTAGGAAGATTAACAGAGGAAGAAGTGATTTGGCCCTTACTCTGAGTTCTGCATCATTGACCTCTGCCTCTTCCTTGGTTTTAGAGGCCCCATACTTTGCCCACAGAGACATGAAGCTTTTCCATCCTTCAACATCATTATTAAAGAAACCTTTACAGTTTGCTTGTATGTTTTTAGACAAGTGCCAAAAACAGCACTGTCTTGTTGACTCTGGGAAACTAGATTCAATGGCACAAATCAGAGCTTTTTGAAAGTCGGTCACAATAGCTTTGGGAAGTCTCTCAGGATCATAAGCCAGCCCCTTTAGTGCATTTACGGACCAACTGTAGAACTTGGACATTTCTTTTGTTATAAAAAAAAAGAACTTTTGTGAAAGTATTTTTGTTAGCAGTAATTCCTACACATGCAATAGGGGGATGTTGTACTTATTTGTTTTATAAGTACTTTTTAACATAGCAATATGATGGAATTTTTTGAAAAGCTTCAATGCATCAGGGTGCTCCAATAATAGGGCCTGCAAGTGTCTCTCTCAATTTTATTTTGATTTATTGACCCCACCCAAATCTTTGAGTTGTTCATAGAGGACCTCCATAACACTTTTTACCTTTATTTTGGCTAGCACTACCTTTTGCTTTGTGTTATAGACTGCTTGTTCATAAAAATAAACGCTGCCATCAATCTTGCTCAATTTTCTTTTGATTTGAATTGTATTAAGCCCATCATTCATTCCTTCTCTTAAATTCTCTAAGGCCACACCAGAGATTCTCCTGATTTGAGGATGCACTGAGGGGTGTTCAGATGGTTGATGGTTATGTCAATAATTTCTGTAGGAGACTGACACAAGGGGTCTGCCTTTTTGTGACTTGCACAGATTAAAAACTTACACCCAACCTTCCTTGTCTGAGTTTTCCTTGACTGTTTGGTGATAAATGGCCCAGAGTAGAAACCATGTCAATCACAGGCTAAATCAACATATTTATCAAGCTTTGAGGTGAAAAATTTTAAAGCGTAGCCATGCTTCATTTCCCATGTTTGAAAATACTTTTTTTCCTCTTCCCTAGTAGGATAGGCCCTCACAGTATGTGGTTCATGTGGATCTGGAACCAATTAAATGGTTATATCTCAGTTGCATAGTTCCATATTTACCAGCCTCCAATCAGTTTCCATCAAATAAAATCAGGCAAAGGCCAGAGTAACATAAAATGTTGCTCACCACCAGAGGTCAAATCCATTTTTGAAACATTTGGTTCCTCAATTGTAACCCTAGATGAGGATGCAATTGGGGCTTACAATGTTTCATTACCCAATCCTTTTTTTTCTTCAGATTTTTTCATGGAAATATCAATTTAGTCCTTCAACACAGCGATGTCATAAGCAGGAGGGCTTTCCACTGTTCCCATAATTCAAAAAAATGCAATGTTACTTCAGTATTCAATCCAAATTTCAATTGAGCAACTAAAAATTTTGCTCACTTTTGAGTTGAGAAAGAAAATGTTAACCAATGGTCAGTAAAGATTTACTTTTCTGTTGTCCAATGGGTGCTTTGAGAGTTTAATTTGTGGGACAGGGACAATTTCAAAGGTTTTTTTTCCAAAGGCAATGATTTTGTTTTCAGTTTCACTTTATTTTTGATAGGTGTGGTCCAATAGTCCCACATAGTATTTTTTTGATCCCAAATTTTGGTTGATGGAACCCAAATGTGGTCCAGGGGGTCCCACAAATTCTGGTGTAACCCCCAGGGGGTTGTATGCCCCCGTACACAGGTTCAAATGGTTGTGTACAGGGGTACACAATTCAAAAATGCCATTTATTGGTGGTATACAACCCCCCAGGGGTTGGGGGTGTTTGGAAAAACCCTTTGTAGTTGTTCATGGGCCCCCACGGGTTGAATTGGCTGTTTAGGGCCCTACCTGACTCCCACATGACTGGGGGTTGTGAATTTATCATCATCCAAAAAATTATATATATATATAAATTTAACTCTTTCTCTGATTCCTCCTTTTTTCCCCTTCCCTTTTTCTTTTTGGCCTTCTACCTTTTTGAAACCTGAATACATACATGAAAAAAAAATATTTGAAATTTCAAGTTTTTGTTTTTATTTTAAAAAAAAGGTTCATTACCTTTGAATTTGCTGCAAATTTCTTTTTTGGCCTCCCCCTCCTCTTTGGTTCTTCTAAATATTCAAAAATAGATAGTTCTTTGTTACTTGAGGACTGAGAGATCTTCTTGAGATTATTGGATTCTCCTTTGGCTCTTCCTCTGACTTTGGATCTTTGAGTTGAATTGAGCTCTTGAATACCCATGTAAGAAAAGTAATCACAGTTGGTGCAAGTGGTGGAGGATTCAGGAACTTGATGAAATGAATGGATGGCTATGAGGGGAAAGTTGCTGATTTTTCCATAGAGATGATCCACACAGTGAGGGAAACCAATGAAATGCTTATTTCTTGCTGAGAGGCTTCAATAGCTGTCTCATGGATTTGTATTTGGATGGAATTGTAAATCTTATGAAACAAATTAGAAAAGAGCCAATATATGAATTGATGAAACCTTTAACATAAAAGTGTGGCCCTTCTATTCTTTAGGTAATTGTCTTTCAAAATTGAAAGTATTTTTTGGCCAAATAGGAGACTAATTCTTTTTTCAGAGGAATCCAGTTCTCAAGAAGGTATTCAGAAGTGGTAGGATTCCAGAAAAGAGAAAGTTTTGTTGATTTTTCATGATAGATTGAGGCAGATTTGGAATGGACCAACTGATTACATTTTTTCTGGGAAATCTTCCATTCATCTGCAGATTTGAGGTTATTCCTGAAATGGGTTTGAATATTTTTAAAAATATGTCAGAGAAAAAGAAGATGATGAAAAGAGGGGAAAGCTTTTTCCATGGAACTAATTAAAGCTTTTTCTTTTTCTTTAAGAATAACCCTGGGTCCTTGATCTTGTAAAATTTGCTGCATTTAAGTTAGGGCCCATGAATATTTTTCTTTTTTCTCTTGGGATAAAAAACAGAAGCCAACTGAGGAATTTCTAGAACTATTGTTCACCCCAACAATATGAAGAAGGGGCATTCCAAAATTTTTAGTTTTGTATGTACAGTCCCTCACTAAAATAGTAGGGAAAAGTTTGAGAATTTTAATTTATTCAGGGTTTGAAATGAACAAAGAAGTATGTATTCAGGGTTTGAAATGAACAAAGAAGTGATTTGAACCATAAATATTGTTCATTTTTTAGGAAAAACAAGAATTACAGAGTTCCCTAATGAGGGCTTCAATGGGAGATTTTCCATAAAGCAGTGTTTTTTGAATTAATTGGGTCCTCTTATTTTAAATAGTATTGATATTGGTATGGATAGGAGATGATCAGGTTTGTGTAAGAGAGTTGAGAATTTTTAAGGGGTAACTCAAGCTTTGGTTAAATTATAAACCATCTCCTGTTGCTTTCCTTTAAATCTTCTGTGGATGGGATGAGTGGAAGAATCATTGGAAGGTGGATGGTTGTGTTCTGAAAATATAATCTTTACCAGCCAGATACCCAATATTTTGGAAGAGTTGAATGATAATCTGAAAGAACAATTGGTCTTTCTTGATTTTTTTAAACTTGTGGTATTTTTTTGTATTTATATTCCCCAGATTTATCACATTGATAATTGTAGGTTTGTTTCTTGCAATAGGATACTCTGGTATATATGGCATGTCCATGGGAAGTTTCCCATTATTGGATAGCTTCAACTGGCTACTCCTTTTGATTATATTATAGCTCAGGAGGAGTGGCCAGAGGGGTGGAATCAGGAGTTTGAGTAGATTAGGAAGGATAAATAGTAGTTTAATCTCTAGTTTGATTAGCTGAAATAATTGAGGATGGGCCTGTTGAAACAGTTCTGAAAAGTGGGCAGATGTTTTCTTGAGCCATTGTGAAAAGAGATTTCCTTTTTGAAAATTAAGTGAAGAAAAATTTGATATTTGAAAAATATATTGGGAAGAAATTGATTGAAAAACATTCATTTAAAGGATTGATATAAGATGTAAAAGAGTTCTTGAAAGTATCTATTGAGATTTAATCATTAGATGAAAAATTTGATGTGAAAAGTTGATAATATTCCAAAAATTTTTTTGAGTAGATAGATAAGTGAATTTTTGATGGATGATTTGAATTGAGGAATATTTATTTTTTAGTTTTGGAGTGTTGAGTTGTTTTTATTGAGGAGTGGTGATGGATGATAAGTGGTTTGTGGTTTGTGGTAATGGATGATGAGTAGTTTTTGGTGTGGTGAGTGTGGTGTGATGATGAGTGGAATTTTCTCAGCCTCCTGGATGCCAAGAACCTTGCTATCCTTTAGCTAGCAGAGGTGATAAAATAAATAATAAATATATTATTCAATAATTGCAGCAAACATCCATAAACTACTTGGATAAAGCTATTGCAAGGTTGACTGGTTTGGTTATGGTTTAATATTACAAATCAATATTTAACAAATTGATTATTAAATAAATTAATAGAGGGGCCAAAATAATATTGGGGATCTTTAACAACTCTCTTCAGGGAATTCACTTTGAAAACACATATACCTGGTTACTTTGGAATCTTTAACTTATATTCTTAAAGGAGATATTTCCCAAAGATAATATATATATATATATAATATATGCTGGAGTGAAAGGGCCATGTAGCCAAGCTGCCACAAAAGAAAAAGGATAATAAATCTCACTGGTATTTTATCAAAGGTACCTGTTTTGGACGTGCACTGATGGGTTAAACCTATTACTGGGGTTCAAAAGGTTTTTCAGCAGTTTAAATTGATAAAAAGGGTTGGGGACGGATATTATTAATCAGACTAAAGCCATAAATCACTTACTTATCTCTTATAAGTATTTGATTAACTTGGAACGGTTTCTGAATGTAAATATAACTGGTTCTCTGGGGTAACAATAATCTCAAAAAGGGGCCTTTATTTATATCTTTTTAAGTCTCATTTCTGTCCCTCTGAGGGCTATAGGGGCCCAAGGTGACAGGTGCTAAGGTTAGCAGGGCAACCAGTGCTGGCCCTGTATGTGCTCTAGGTGCTGTATCCTGGGTGGGAGCTGGATCAGTCAGGATCTGGAGCTATTCCCAATAATAACTGAATAATTTTTTGGTAAAAGCACCTAGTTGTTCATATGATCTTCCTTTAGTCATGTATGTCATGAGAATTTAATGAACTTTATTAAATATTCTGATTTTTTGATGTTCTACAAACAGTTTGATCTCATATAGTTACTGGTTGTTTCACTCTACGTGTGAGTTCTGGTCCTTTGAAGTTGTTAACATCAATTTTTGAAATTGGTGTTGGTTTACTTAGATAATTCACTATAAACAATTACTTGGAATTTATATGTAATATATTTGTTTTTTCAAATTGAGAGAAACATTACGGACATTAGTATGTCTTTAAAATTTCATAAAGTTTATGGGAAGTAGTTTATTAGACTCTTTCAATCTCTTGATGGTTATTTTCAAAATTCACTGATTTTTAGTAAAGTAATTTATGAAAAATGGTTCTTTTGGGAACTTTAGTGATATTCCTACATATCTGGGATCATGAAATTTTCACAAAAAATTTTATGTCCTGAAGTTTTCATTTATGTCAAGATAAGATAGGTATTCAAGCCTCCAAAGTTTTTCATAGTCTTTTTCGACATTTTATGTATTTATTTATATAATTTAGTTAAATATGTAAACTCATCTTTTTATGTATTTTTAATTGATTTATCTAATTATTTATTAACTTTCTACGCGTGGAGATATTTATTACATACCGTGGATCTATCAGTATTGGTAGTAGCCTGTCTGATTGGTACCTTGACAGCGGTTCCTCATTATGTGTTGATGGCTGTTGCGCCTGTTGCTTTGCATCTTCCCACGGTTGCGCATTGGTCACCTGCCTGGGGCTGCGCCTGCTTGTCAGCTGTCGCTCTTGCACAGGCTTATGCTCTGGCATCTATTTCGCAAGTGTGTTCCTTTTGCAGCTGCGCGCGGGAGTGTCAACAAAATGCTTTTTTATTGATAACTCCCAAGATATACAGAATTCTCTAATTCTGCCTAAATTTTAGCTATGAAACCTAACCCTGAGTTTTCATGTGAAATGATTATAATGGCAAATATGGACTGGTGGCGCCATGGGCTACAATTTCACTGTTATGTGATTTAAGATGGGTAAGGAGTAGGAATTGGAAGGTAGGGTTGCTGAGTGACCCTACCTAAAATTGGGTGAGGAATCCAAATCTTCAATAATATTTTGGATATTCATACTCTTTAATTATTTTTTATTAATTTTAATTAATTTCCTTTTTTTTGGTGCTTTGTCAGCTAGCTCTGACATAGTAGCAAGATGGCAAGTGGTCTGGTGTGAAGTGGTGTGGTGTGGCGTGGCGTGGTGTGGTATGGTGTGGTGTGGTGTGGTAGGGGTGGTGTGGTCTGGTAGTGGGGTGGTGTGGTGATGGGGGGTGTGATGGAGGGTGAAGGGTGGGTGAAAGAGGTCAAGGTGGGGATTTATAAGATGATTAAAGCACTCCAAAATGGGTTGAGTTCCCACAAAATATTATTGATTCATATCACATTTATGCATGCCAAAGGCCTCAAAAAAGGGGGCCAGAACCTTAAAGGTGTTTATTGTGATGCTTTTTTGGTTTGGTTTGTGAGAAAAAAATTGTCTCTTAAAAATTACCAAAAATTTATTCTTAGAAAGCTTCAAAGGATCAATTCAAATCTGCACCTTCAAATATTTCTGATCAACATTGATTTTTTCAGGGAAAAAAATGAAAAAGGATAAATAACAACAGACCATCCCTTTTCCTCTGAATTGTTTTCAATTTTTTATATAATTTGGTAGGAAAAACATGTGTCAAGCAGCCAGAATAATTTTGAGTTGTATCTTTGGATTCCAGTGTAAATTTATTTCAAAAATAATTGGTGGAAAGTTTGATTCCAGATGTACAAAAAACACATTGCAATGGATGTGTTAATTTGAAGTGTTTTTATGTTGGATTCAATTTTTGAAGGCCCAGGATAAATCCAAAAAATCCCAAAAAATATTATAAATATCTATAATAGTTTGATCAAATTATTGAGAGATTGGATCATCAAAAGATAATTAAAAAGTTAAATATAATGATCCAAAAGTGCAATGGAAGACTTGTGTGTTTTTTTTTTTGAATTTTTTGATTTTTTGAATGAATTTTTGAAGCTAAAAAAATAAATCCAAAAAATATGCAAAAAATATTTTGAATTTCTTTGATTCTCTTTTTAAATTTCTTTGAGCTTGAACAAGCAAACAAAACCAAAAAGGCAAATAAAAGGATGCAAAATTCAAATGAGAAATTTGGTTTATTTGATTTTTTGAATGAATCTTTGAACATGAAAGAATACATCCAAAAAATCTGGAAAAATTATTTGCAATATCTTTTATTTTTTTAAAAAGAATTATGGGAGCTTAAATCACCAAAAAATTGAATTAAAAGGACAAAAAGGACAAAAAGAAGGATAAAAAAGTCCTTTTTTTGATTTTTTGATCAAATTTTGAAGGGGTTCTGTTTCTTCCAAAATTATCAAAAATTTAATTAAGGTTTCAAGAGACCCAGCCATAAGAATGCAGGTTCAGAATTCAAAAAAATTATTTCTTGAACCAACCATGAAATAAATTATTTTTCCGTGAGGAAGGTACATTGTGCAGATGTAGAACAACCATGATTTAACAGTTTGCACCCACATTATTGATTAATTTTTATTTACTATTTAATATTTACTATTTATTATTTATTATTTATTCTTTATTCTTTATTATTTATTATTTATTATTTATTATTTATTATTTATTATTTATTATTTATTATTTATTATTTATTATTTATTATTTATTATTTATTATTTATTATTTATTATTTATTATTTATTATTTATTATTTATTATTTATTATTTATTATTTATTATTTACTATTTACAATTTATTATTTATTATTTATTATTTATTATTTATTATTTATTATTTATTATTTATTATTTATTATTTATTATTTATTATTTATTATTTATTATTTATTATTTATTATTTATTATTCATTATTTATTATTTATTATTTATCATTTATTATTTATGATTTATTATTTTTTGGGGCGTATCAGAGTTAAGCAAACCCACCATTTGTTTGATGGCAGGTTTCAACCCAAATCCACCATTTCAAACCCGCCATTAAAAATCCAAAAAAAAAACCACTTATTTCATATCAGAGGTGTCAAAGTTACCTGAAAATAAATGGTTTTTTTCAAATAAAGTATATAAAGGCCTTAAACAGCTCAACCACGCATCATTCCACATCATCACCCCTGGTTTAATCCAAAAAACTCATTGGAACACTTCATCACTCTCATTTCTTCATCACTATCCTTATCAATTCATCACTATAATTGATTCATCGCCATCCTCATCACTTTGTCACTCTCATTGCTTCATCACTTCATCACTCTCACCTTGCTTTATCACTTTCATCACTTTATTGATTTCATCACATCCATCCTCTCATTGCTTCATCAATTCATCACTTCATCCCCCCTTTCATTGCATCATAACTCTCATCACTTTATTGCTTCATCACTTCATCCCTCTTACTCTTTTTGAATTGCCCCTCAGCAACACTCCCCCTACAAGTCCACTCAACCAAAGCATACATCCCTCAGGAACTCAACATCCAACAATCCTCCCCCATCAGCTTCCAAAGGCTCAAGTCAGCTCAAGAGATCTGATCACATCATCCTGGTAAACAGGCTCAAAATTCTATCAAACTAAAATGCTTGCTTTGGATCCAAAAATGAAACATGATTTGGCCAAACTCCATCCTCTAAGGTTGATGGTTATCTCCTGATGGCCAATGAACTGAAGAATAAAACAAAAGGTAGGATTTATCTTTCATCCAAAAAGATGGAGGAGAAATTCAAGAATTATCAAGCCAAGTACAAAAAAGCCCACTCAATCTCAATCTCCACTGTTCTTGGTATCACCAACTCCAATAAAACAAAGGTAATCAACTCGATGGTTAATAAGTTGGACTCCATTTGTCCTTTTTATGTTAAAATGGATGAAATCTTTGAAAAGAAGGCCAATATCACCCCTTTGGATGCTTTTGATGCCCAACAATCAGATTTTGTTATTTCTGAGGACCTGGCTGTGGATGCTCAACCTATAAATGATGATCCCAATGAATCCTATGAGTGGCCCCAATCTGATGTGGAGGAGGATATTCCAACAGAATCAGCTCCAATCACGTTTAAATCAGCTTTGATCAACAATTCAAACCCTTCCTTGGAATCCTCACTTCCTTCTTTGGATTTCTATCTTCCTGGGATGGAAGAACTCAACAACTTGGCCAATGAGGAGCAAGTTATTCCTGTATTTCCACTACCATCAACATCTGCTCAAGTAAGGACCCAAGTTCTTTGATCTTCTTTCTGGTTAATCCCAACTGATTGATATTGTAAAAAAAGAGCCTCATCCGTTCCTGATTGGTCAAAACCTCAAGCCAATGGGGCCTCCCACATCCCCTTAAAATGATTGTGAAAACGTTCCCACACAAACCTCATCTGAAAAGGGAAAGCAAAAGGTGTCCAATTCCATCAACCTCAACCCTAGTAGCCGTCAAAAGAAGAGAAACACTTCAAATTTTCCTGGCTTTGAGGATATCATGGAGAAGCAAGATTCAAGTAATTTAATTGATTTATTTTACTTGCTTTAAAAATCAATCTCATTCCTATTCCACTCCAAAAAATAGTGAAATCACAAATTGAATCCAAAAAACTTCAATTTGAAAAGGAGAAGTGGGATAATCAACTGGCTATGGATTGTCAAAAGTGGAAAGATGAGAGTTTTTCTCATCAACACAAGTTGGATTTTGAGTGGCAAATCAAACAGGTCAAGCTGGAGTTTCAAAAAGAGGAAAGGAGAAGGATTAAGAGAAAGACCAACTAGAAAAGTAGAGGGAAAGGCTAGCCACAGAAGAAAAAGATAGGTTATTGTTAGCCATGTCATGTATTGGTAGCAGTAGAACTGTGGATTAAATAAAGGAAATTACTCAATTTGTGAATTCATTTACTTTGATAAAAATTTTAAAAATAAAAACAAAAAAATTATTTTTGATTGCAAAAATGTTTGAGAGTATTTTTAACACCACCAATGAACAAATCTTTTTTATTTTTCATTTTATTTTTTTTGCTAAGGTATATTTTGCGACTGGCCAAGTCCTTGGTAGTGTTTTGAGTTGTTCTATTTATTTGCATGGAAATGGCCATCTTAGTATGGCTGGCAGTATCTAATGCAGGAAAACTACAGTACTTGTATTTTTTTTCTGCCCAAATTTTTATCACAATGCCCTTTTGTTTGAAATAAACCCCAAACCCCAAGTCTTGGAACACAAATTGGCTTTGGATGATTGATATTCATCCTTGATTTCAATAATTTGTCCATTTGATTTTTTGGTTGGGAACACCAGTAAAAAGGCTTAGTTGGAGACATCACCTTTTTCAATATAGGGCAATTCATAGAAGCAGTCTGAGGTGAAGGTGATGTGAGGGGAGCACTCAAAAGCAGTGAGGTCAGATCAAAATTCCAATCAGGAGAAGGAAGGTTTATTGTTGTCCATCATAGCTTCACCATTGGAATCAAATGCAAGTTTGGCTGATTTTCAAAACATTTGGCCCAATATTTGGGAGACCTTGTCAGACCTAAGTTTCAAAAAAATAATAATCTTTAGGGAAGGATTTGACAAAATGTTTCTTCAAATATTTTCCAAATATTTCAGAAGGTTCAATTGACTTTTTCCATCCAATTGCCCACATTTTCCCACCCCAAGATCTTGAGGGACCAACAGTGTTGAAAAATTTCTTGGACTGGTGAAGGATTTTTTTTACTGAGTTGATGTCCTTCTTCTCTTGCTCAGAGATTTCATTCAAAGGGAAAAATTCAATGATTGCAACCATAGCCTCATGATTGGATTGATCTTGAAGATATACTTTTCCAGAGCTGAAGAAATTTAATGGTTTGATCTTCTGTTTGGCCTGTTCCAACAATTCACAAGTGGGCTTTTGACTTTTCTCAACAATGGATGGATACAGGTTCAAGGGACGTAATTTGTGTGAAGACCAAACAACCTTTTCATTAATTTTTTCCTCAGTCACTTCCAATGAAATTTCAGAATCCAGAATTTGAGCCCTCCTTCTCTGTCAAGCCCTTTTCTTCCCAATTCTATGTATTTTTTCCAAACTATCTACTTCCATCTTTTTCCCTCCCAACCATATAGTTTGATCAGGGTGAGGAGCAAGATGGAAATCCATTAGTTGCAACATTTTGAGTTTGATGGGAGAATAATGGGCCATCAAGAAATAGTGGTCAAAGGGGTGGAATGAAAGATTGCATTGCATTGAATCAAAAAAAAATCATTATTCCAGTATAATCAACTTAGATGATCCAAAAACATAGAAAATAAAAAAATACCAGTGAAATGTGCTACAAAATAAAAATAAAATAAAAAATAAAAAATAAAAAAATACACTGGATATGTCAGCTTTTAATGATCAGGGAGGAGGAGAAAGATGAGGGGCAGGGGGGAGGTGGCAGTCAACCAATCAATTGATTGGCAAGCAAACAATCAATTGCTTGCCAATCAATCAGGAGGAGGAGGCAGGGGCAAGGGTTTGGTTGGCCAATTGATCAGGAGGAGGAGGGAGGGGCCGGGGGTCATCAACAAATCAATCAATCAGAAAGAAAACAATTGATGGACAGACCAGCCAGCATAGGTTGTTTGCTTGCCAACCAATCAATTGGTCCACTGGCAAGCAAACAACCATTTTCTCACCAAAGGATCAAGCCATTGCTTGCCAATGGACCAAAGAGGAGGAGGAGGGGGGGCTTACCAGAGGTACCAAGGAAGAAATCTAAAATGAGGAGGAGGGGGGGGGGCTTACATGGGGTGCTGAAAAAAGAAGACTAAGGATGAGGATGACCGGCTGGTTGAACTTGGAGGTAGGTGGAGGTGGATGGTGAGGTGGTTGTGGTGGATGAGGTCGTTTGGTGGGGCAAGGTGGTTTTGTGAGGAGGAGGAGGAGGATTATACCGGTGGTTTGGTGGGGTGAGGTGGGTGGTTTGAAAGTTTTGGTTTGGTTTTTTGTCTAAGTCCACCAAGAAAAAAAAAACTGAGTCAGCCTAGGATTCAAACCACCAAAACAAAACAAATTTGGTGATTTAATATTTCACCTATTTAACAGTTGAATTCTAAGAATCAAAGTGAGCCAGTGTGAGTGGTAGAATATTCTCTCTCAATGCAGAAGATGAGGTACAAGATGAGACTGGAACAAATTGAGGAGGATTGGGAATATTGTCTTCAAATATTTGTTCCCATTCATCTTTGATGTTTGCAAGAAGGTTGTGAAGTATTAAACAAGTTATAATCCACTTGATGGGGAACTTCATGTCTTTGGAAGATTGGAGCTGGTTTTTCATCTCCTGTAAGCTTGCCCATCTTCCTTTCAGGATTCCTATGGTATGCTCAATCTAAACTTGTGAATGGGCAAGATGATAGTTGAAATTGGTTTTGGCTTGACCATTGGATGAAAAATTGTGGTATACTGGAACCACATATTTCCCACTAGCTTAAGCTGAATTGGCCAAAAGGTATTGATTTTTCTCAAAGAAGTTATCTGGTTTTTGGGAAATCTGCATCCAATTTAAAAAATATGAATCTTGACAAGAACCTGGAAGGCAAGCATGGAGGGATATGAACTTCTTGTTGTTATCACAAACAAGTTTTAGTGACACAGAGTATCTATACAAATAAATAAAAAAATATTCAGTCAGTGTATTATCAAAGGCTTTGGAAATGAAATTAATCTATTGCCTTTTTTTCCAATCAAAATAGTGGTTACCATCTAGCTTGGGTTTTTGAATCAAGGCAATAGTGGTTCCATAAACAAAACCAATGCAACAGGGAAAGCCTTCAGTATCCATTACTTCAGATATATCCTTGCATTCTTCTTTTGTTGGCCAACAAAGGACTGAGCAACAGAAAGGTAGGATAGAAATCATGACTCTTTTGGTGTAAAAGTCAATGGATCCATAACCAACTGAGAATAGATTTTCTAATTGATGTATTTCTGCTCCATTTCCATTTGGTCTTAATCTACAATGAGAAAAAGCCAGTTGGATAGCTGGATTTCATTGATGATTCCAAGAATTGTTCTGGATGATGTGGTGGTCTTCAATAATCTCCAGAAGTTTCATGAATGAAGGCAATAAAGTTTGGAACAGTTGCTGGAAGCTTAAGTTGGGGATTAGATGAAGCTTTTGCCTTTTTGGACCTATGTATTGCATTTCAGAAAAAAAATCAAATCTAACCAAGTTGATTCCAAATTGGATTCTGAATCAGAGTCTGAATCAGAGTCTGAATCAGATCCAAATAATAAAAAAAGTTCAGTCAGCTTTTTTGAATTTTGAACTTGCTGGCAGGAAGTTTGATTAGGCATTTTAATAAGGATGATGTTGGGATTGATGTGAAGCAATGGACATGTGAGGCAATGGAGATGAGATGTGTGTGACACAATGGAGATGGTATTGGTATGAATTTTCTGAAGTGATGGTGTGGATGGGTTTGATTTGATAGGGATGTGGAGAAATAGAGATGTGAAGCAATGGAGATGTGAAGCAATGGAGATGTGAAGCAGTCAAGATGTGAAGCGATGGCAATTGGAAGCAATGGAGATGTGAAGCAATGGAGATGTGAAATGATGGAGATGTCAAGCAATGGAGATGTGATGTGTGTGATGCGATGCAGATGGGATTGGTATGGATGGTGGATGGATGAAATGGCAGGTTTGATGTTTGAAACCTGCCATTTTGAAATACACCAGTTAGGGGTATGTTTATTTCAGAAACCCGCCATGAAAAATGGCGGGTTTGGTCAAAAAAAATTGCAGGTTTCTAATGGCAGTTTTGCTAATTTTTATATGCCCTATTATTCATTATTTTTTATTTATTATTTAGGGTAATGTTAAATTCACAAATCATTTGAGTTGTGTACACAACTAAAATGGGCCATGTGGGATGCTAAACAACTACAATCAAGTTGTTTAACCTTCACACAACTTGACCGCGGTTGTGTAGCCCCCACATGGCGGTTCAGTTTTGTGTGGCACCACGCACAACTACATTCAAGTTGTGTGGGGTTGTACATAACTCAAATATATTTGTTTCCTGTTCCACAAAACTAAAATCATTGATAAAAATAATTAAATTCTTTCAAAACCCCAGGTGGTTGTATACCCCCGTACACAGGTCTAAATGGTTGTGTAGGGGGGTACAAAAATCAAAAATTCCCATGAAGGGGGTTATATGCCCCCCCAGGGGTTTTGTGCGTTTGGAACGACCCTTTGGAGGATTGTATGGGCCCCCACGCGTTGATTGGGTCATGTGGGACCCTAAACAACTCCCACAGGTTTTGGGGGCCCTAAAAAACTCTCACAGGTTGTGGGGGCCCTAAAAACCTCCCACAGGTTTTTTGGGGCCCTACACAAATCCCACAGGTTGTGTGGGGCCCTACAAAACTCCCACAGGTTGTGTGGGGCCCTACACAACTCCCACACGACTGGGAGTTGTGAATTTATCATCACCCTATTATTTATTATTTATTAGGGTGTATCAAAGTTAAGCAAACCTGCCATTTTTTATTTGCAGGTTTCAACCCAAATCTGCCATTTACAACCTGCCATTAGAAATCAAAAAACCCCACTTCTTTCACATCAGAAGTGTCAGATTTACCTGAAAATGAATGGGTTTTTCAAATAAAGTATTTAAAGGCTTTCACCTCCTCAAACACAAATCATTCCACATCAACACCACTGATTTCAACCTCCAACCTCATCAGAAAAATTCTACCGCCAACCTCATGCAAAAAAATTGATCCATTGCTCTCATCACTTCATCACTGTCATCTCTTCATTTCTGTCCTCATAGCTTCATCACTCTTGTCACTATATTGCTTTCATCACATCCTAACTCTCATTGCTTAATGCCTTCATACCTCTTACTCTTTTCAAATGGCCCCTCAGCAAACCTCACCCCCCAAGTCCACACACAAATCCAAAGGACAAAAGCAAACATCCCCAAGGAACTCTACATCAGAAAATCCTCCCCCATCAGCTACCAAAGGCTCAAGTCAGCTCAAGAGAGCTGGTCACATTATCCTGGTAAACTGGCTCAAAATTCTCTCCAACCATGAAACTTGCTGTTGAAATAAGTGGTTTATTCTCCAGTTGAAAATCTCAAGAGGAGGAGGATAAAATCTTATATTGCTAAGAGGAGCCAATCTGGGAGTCAAAGGGGCACTCTAGTTAAATGTAAGCAAGAATAGATGAGGATAAATTGGCAAGGCTTTAGCGGGTTCAAATAGCCTAGATACAAGCAAAGTAAGGAAGACCAACTTGCAGTTAGAAAATGAGAGAAATAATGAATAATGAATGAGGAATGGGCCAAAGAAATTTCACTCATTCAGTGAAGGGCAGTACACCACAATCCAGACACATTTCAATCCATAGAACAGGGCATAAAAGCAGTCAAAATAATAGTGGAAGCACAATACAATTGAGTTGTTAATTCAATTGGTTTATTTATTGAACAAAATTGAAGCAATCAACAAGTAAGAGGACAACTAATTAAAGATATGGGAGCTTATTTTAAATCATAAAACACTAATTTTATGTGGCCCATAGTACCAGACAATATTTTAGATTCAAAATAATTTTTATTTAATTTTTCAAGTCAAAAAAGAAGGGCACTAGTTGCCAGAATTACAAAACGCCCCCTAACTAGTTACTGGAAGAAATTAACAAAGGAAAAGGAGAGTTACTATTTAATAAAAAATTTTGATTTTGTTATTTGTTGTTGTAATATTAATAAAGTGGTATTCATTTTGAGTAATTTAAATTTGATTGATGTCAAAAGAAAGAGAAACAGACTGATCAAAGAAAATTTAATTAGAAATGTAGTAAGATTGATCAAGTGCAAGTTTGGATGGGGGACAGATATTTAGTTTTCCCAATTGGGATAAGTCAGAGTAGACAGTGGATGGTTCAACCCGCGCAAGAGCAAGTTGAGCCAGAAACAAGACAAGTAGATAGAAGGATAAGGCGCAAGGAGGCTAATTAGATGATGGAATAGTGCAACTGAAGGCACAATGATTTATTTAGGAAATGAATTGGAAAAGTTTGCAAGATTTTGATAGCGGAAGACAGAAAAAGTGCAGGTTTGCTTGAGTCAGTAAGGAAATGAGGTGACAATGGATCAATCAAGTTCAAGGTTGATACTTCATGGATTAACCAATTATTCAGGGGATGAGAGTGTGAGGATGAAGCCGGAGAAATTCCTTGTGTTGAAAGTTGAAACAAGCCAAGAGCAATCAAGTGATGACAATCAGAATCTCAGGAAGATAGAATAATTGAAAGTAGCAATCAAACCCAAGAGGATAAGGGTCATTGAAGGTGAAAAGTGAGGCAGCAGTAAGACAGACATGCGCAAGGTTGGTAAGGCAAGAGCAATGTTGACAAGACCTGAAAGCTTGCAACCAAACCAAGGAGCAATGAGCAGTAGTTGATAAGGCGCAAGAATGGACAAGATTCTTGAAAGAAACAACAAGGGGGATTGGACTGATGAATCAATTGATACAAATATTATCAAGACTGCCATACAATAAGATCAGAAGTATAAATTTATTGCAGAGGGGTGCACTAAGGATCAAACTTGAGGAGGCAGTAGCATGCTTTGGAGTAACCAGGAATGAGAATATGGCAAGGATTTTGTCAAAAAAAAATAGGGAAGCTGTGGGAGGCCAAAAGATGTAAGAATGAAAAGGGTGAGATTGAAGGGAGAAGAAGGAGATCATTTTGACTGTTAATCTTGTTGAAATAAGTAGTCAATGCTCTGGTTGAAAATCTTGAGAGGAGGAGGATGAAATCTTATATTGCTAAGAGGAGCCAATCTGGTAGTCAAAGGGGCACTTGGGGTCAATGTAAGTAAGAAAAGATGAGGATAAATTTGCAAGGCTTGAGCAGGTTTAAATAGCCTAGGTACAATCAAAGTAAGAAAGACCAACTTGTGGTTAGACAATGAGATAAATAATGAATAATGAATGAGGAATGATCCAAAGAAATGTCACTCATTCAGTGACAGGCAGTACATAACAATTCAGAGACATAGCAAGCCATAGAACATGGAATAAAAGCAGTCAAAAGAAGAGTGGAAGCACAATACAATTGAGTTGTTAATTCAATTGATTTAGTTATTCAACAAACTTGAAGCAATCAACCAGTAAGAGGAAAACTCATCACAGATATGAGAGATTATTTTAAATCATAAAATACTAATTTTATGTGGCCCATAGTACCAGAAGATATTGTAAATTCAAAATAATTTTTCCTAATTTTTATTTAATTTTTTGAGTCAAAAAAAGAAGGGCACTAGTTGCCAGAATTCCAACACTTGCTTTGTATCCAACAACAAAAAAGAAGTCGACCAACCTCCATCCTCTAAGGTTAATGGTTTTCTCCTGATGGCCAATCAGCTGAAGAATAAAACAAAATTTAGGCTGAAGAATAAAACAAAATTTAGGCTGGATCTTTCATCCAAAAAGATGCAGGAGCCATTCAAGAAATATTGAGCCAATGATAAAAGGCCCACTCAATGTAAATCTCCACTGGTTTTGGAATAACCAACTTGAATAAAGCCAAGGGAATCAACTTGGTGGTTGATAATTAGGACTCCATTTGTCCTTTTTACATTCAAATGGATGAAAAATTTGGATAGAAGGCTAACATCACCCCCTTATCAGCTTTTAATTCCCAAAAATCTGATTCAGTAGATGCTGAGGACTTGGATTTGGATGCTCATCCTAGCAATGATGATCCCCAAAAAAACTATGGGTGACCCCAATATGATTTGGAGGAGAATATTCCAACACTAACAGCTCCAATCATGTCTAAATCAGAATTGAGCAATGATTCAAAACCTCCCTTGGACCCCTCACTTCCTTCTTTTGATAACTCTCTTCCTAGGGGGGGGAAGAACTTCACCACTTGGCCAATGAGGAGCAAGTTATTCCACTAACTCCATGACAATCAAAATCTGTTCAAGTAAGGAATCCAGTTATTTTCTTTTCTTTCCAGTTAATCCTGACTGATTTAGATTTTAAAAAAACAGCAACATCCATTTCTGAATTGCCAAACACTCAAGCCAAGCCTCCCACATTGCCTTCAAATGAGATTGATGATTTTCCCACACAAACCTCCTGTGCAAAGTGTTGGACTACTGGAACAAAGTCTCCATCCATTTATTTCTCATGTCTTTATTTCTCCCTCTGTTTATTTTTTCTCTTTTTTTTCCCGCCATTCCATCCCTTCTCCATCATACTCCTTGTGCCTCTCCTTCTCTGTTGTTTCTCTTTGTGTCACTACTCTCAACCACCTGTCATGTGCGCGCTCCCACTCATCTCAACCGCTCAAATAACACACGCTCACATACATGTCACAAACACCAAATCAGTTGTACTCTACCTGAGGACAGAGGTTGAGCCAGTCTGAAGGACTCTTTCTTCATCCTTCTGTCTGCTCTCACTATCTGCGTATCCTCAGGTAAGTAATGTCATGTCTTGTTTCCTTATCTCATCTTCATGTCTCTTTCTGTCCTTTTTCCTGCCACTCCAACATGAAATTAATCCTTCTGTCTGCTCTCACCATCTGCGTATCCTCAGACACCAACACAAAGGGAAAGCAAAAGGCCTCCAATTACATCAACATCAACCCAAATAGCCATTGAAAGAGGACAGACACTTCCAATTTTTCCAGCTTTGAAGATATCATGGAGAAGAAAGATTCAAGTAAGTGAATTGATTGAATCTCCTTGCTTTCAAAATCAGCCTCATTCCTATTCCCCTCCAAAAAAACAGTGAAATCACAAATTGAATCTGATAAACTTCAATTTAAACACAAGAAGTGGGACTTTCAACTGGCTATTGATTTTCAAAAGTAGAAAGCCAAGAGTTTGGATCATCAACAGAAATTGGATTTCAAGTGGAAATTGAAACAGGCAGAGCAGGAGTTTCAGAAAGAGGAAAATTAGAAGGATTCAAAGGAAGAATAGAGACTGGAAAAGGAGAGGGAACAACTAGCAATAGGAAAAAAAGATAGTTTATTGGTAGCCATGGCTTGTATTGGTAGCAGTAGGACAGTGGAAGAAATACAGGAAATTACTCAATTTCTTGACTTTTAAGATATTTACATTGATGAAAAATTTAAAAATAAAAACAAAAACATTATTTTCAAATATAAAAGTTTTTGAGCCTATTTTAGCCCCACCAACAAAAAAATGTTTTTTTTTTATTTAAATTTTTTGGTCTAGAGTATATTTTACTGCTTTTCATGTCTTTGAAAGTGTTCAAAGTAGTCTTGTTAATTTTCAAAGAAATGGCCATCCTTGTAAGGGTAGCAGTCTCCACAGCAGGAAAATTACAGTGCTTGTACTTATTGGCAGCCCAAATAATTTTAACCACACCTTTTTCTTTGAAATCAATACCTAAAACCAATTCAGGAAAAAAAATTGGCCATTGGATACTTTGTATTCTTCCTTGTTGTCAATGATTTGTCCATTTGATTTTTTGGTTGGCCCCACAATTAAAAAGTAATAGGAAGAGATGTCATTTTTTTCAATGTGGGAGAATTTTAGAATTAATTCTAAGTGAAGTTGATGTGGGGGGCACAGTCAAAAGGAGTGAGCTGTGATCCAAATTCAAATGAAGAGAAAGAGGGGATATTGTTGTCCAGCATTGTTTGATGGTTGGAATTGTGTGCCAGTCTGGCTAATTTTTGGAACATTTGGCATAAATTTGTGAGACCTTGTCAGACCTAAGGTTCAAAAATTTGAAATCTTGAGGGGAAGATTAAATAGCTGCTTTCTTCAAATATTTTCCAAATAGTTCATAAGGGTGAATCAATTTTTGCCATCCAATAGCCCACATCTTTCCACCCCAATATCTTGAGGGACCAAAAGTGTTCACAAATCTTTTTGACTGGTGAAGGAAGTTGGTGACCAAGCTTATTTCCTTCTTCTCTTCTTCAGAGAGTTTATTCAAAGGGAAAAATCAAATTATTGAAACCAGTTGTTCATTATCCAATTGATTGTGAACAAATAATTTTCCAGTGGAGAACAAATGGAACTGTTTTATATTCTGTTTGGCCTTTTCCAACTCTTCAGGGGATTTTTTTCAACAGGGTTTTTTTTTGGCAGTGATGGCAGGATAAAGATCCAAAGTCCTCAGTTTTTTCTCAGACCACACAACTCGTTCATTGATCCCTCCCTCTTTTATCTCCAAAGAGATTTCAGAATATTGGTATTGAGCCCTCTTTTGCTGACAAGGACTATTATTGCCAACTCTCTGTATGCTTATAAAATCATTTACTCCCACCTTGTTCCCTCCCATCCAAATAGTTCAATTGTGGTGAGGATCAAGAAATGGTTCAAGTGATTGTGTAGCATTTCAATTCTGGTGGGAGAAGAATTGGAGAGCAGGAAAAACGGTGGTTGTAGACGGAGAAAGGGTTGGAAAGATGTGTTGTATTGCATGGAATTAAAAAAAAAAAACATCCTTAGTACCTTATAGTTGATTTAGATGATTAACAAACATAGAAAAGAAATTGAAAAAGTACCGTTCAATCTTCCCCCCCCCAAAAAAAAAAAAAAAAATTCAGCCAGATAATTTATTCATCCAGGAGAAGGCAGAGGAGGAGCAGGAGGGAGGGAGTGACCTGGGGCAGGTTGATGAGTGATGATAAATGGAGGAGCAAGGAGGAGGAGGGGCAGGGGTTCAGTGTGCGCAATGATAATACATTGATAATCAACCAATTAATCAATTGATAATCAACCTATTGATCAGTTGATAATCAACCAACCAATTGATTGCTAAATGACCAATTGATTGATTGGAAATTGATTGATCTTTCAATTATCAATTGATGAATTGATCAGGAGGAGGGGGGGTATCTTACCAGGACCAGGCTTCCAAGCACCAAATGAGCAACAAAGAGCAATGGAAGGAGGAGGGGGTATGGCCTAAAGGGGCAGCAGGATAGAGGAGGTTAGCAATATGAGGAGTAGGAGGGGGTGATGAGGAGGAGCAGGAGTGGGGAGGGTGCTTACCTGGGGCAGGGTGCTGAGAAAAGAATGATGGATTGAGCTGGAGGTCAATGGTGAGGTGGAATTGGTCAGTGAGGCCATTTGGTGAGGAGGAGGAAGGAATGGACCAGTTTCTTTTTTTGCTTTGGTGAGGAGGAGGAAGAAGTGGAACAGTGGTTTGGTGGGGTGGGGTATGAGGTGGAGTTTTTGTGTTGTTTTATCTAAGTCCACCAAAACAAAACAAAAATTCAAGTCAGCCTAGGATTCTTGATTGTACAACAAAAAAAAATTAATGTCATTTTCTTTTTTACCTATTTACAAACCATATGCTACTCATCAAAGTAAGCAAGTTTGAGGGGTAGAATCTGCTCTCTCATGGAAGAAGATGAGGTACAAGATGAGACAGGGATGACTTGAGGAGGATTGGAAATATTTTCTTGAAATATTTTTGTGAATTCATCTTTGATTTCTTCCAGAAGGTTGTGAAAGATTACACAAGTTATAATCCACTTGATGAGGATCTTGATGTCTTTGGAATTTTGAAGCTGGTTTTTCATTTCCCTTAAGCTGGTCCATCTTCCTTGCAGGACTCCTATGGAATGCTCAGTCCAAACTTATGATTGGGCAAGATGATAGTTCAAATCAGTTTTGGCTTGATTGTTGGATGACACATTGTGGTATGCTGGAACCACATATTTACTGCTAGCATAAGCTGAATTGAGCAGAAGGTATTGATCTTGCCAAAAATAGTTCTCTGGTTGTTGGGCAATCCACATCTGGTTGTAAAATTATGAATTTTGACAAGAACCTGGAAGGCCATCATGGAGGGATATGAACTTCTTTTCGTTATGAAAAAACAAGTTCTATTGCCACAGAGTATCTATACCAACAGATATAACATATTTGGTCAGTGGTTTATCAAAGGCTTTGGAAAATAAATGAATCAATTGCCTTTTTTCCAATCAAAATAGTGGTTACCATCTAGCTTGGGTTTTTGAATCCAGGGGATAGTGGTTCCATCAACAAAGCCAATTTGACCAGGAAAGCCTTCAATCTTCATTACTTGAGATATCTCCTCCCCTTCTTCTTTGGTTGGCAAACAAAGGACTGGGCAACAGAAAGATAGGACAGAAATCATGAATTTTTTGGTGTATAAGTCAATGGTTCCATAACCAACTGAGAATAGATTTTCTAATTGATGAATCGCTGCTTCATTTCCATTTTATCCCAATCTACAAAGAGCAAAGTCCATTTGGAAAGCTGGATTGCATTGAGGATTCTGAGAATTTTTCTGGAAGATTTGGGTGTCTTCAATCATCTCCAAAGGTTTCAAAATAAAGTTTGGAAAATTTCCTGGAAGCTTAAGTAGGGGAGGAGGCAAAGCTTTTGCCTTTCATACTTAGGGTTGTGGAGATTCTGTCTTCTTGGAACCATGTATTGCCTTTCCAATAGTTAATTAAAAGCTAACCAAGTTGATTCCAAATTGGAGACTGAATCAGAGTCAAATAATGAAAAAAAATAATTTAGCTTTTTTGTTTTTTCAAATTGCTTCCAGAAAGTTTGATTGTAAATGTTGAGAAAGATGGTGATGTTATGTGGGGGGTGAGGAGATAATGGGATGTGTGTGAAGCAATGGAGATGAGATGTGTGTGGTGCGATGGAGATGGGATTGGTATGAATTTTCTGAGGTGGAGGTGTGGATTGGTGTTTTGCATGTTATGGATGGTGTATGGATGATAGTGCATAAATGGCGGGTTTGATTTTTGAAATCTGAAATTTCCATGAAACCCGTCATTTCAAAACGCATCAGTTAGGGGGTATGTGTATCTCAGAAACACACCATTTTTAATGGCAGGTTTGTTCAAAATAAATGGAAGGTTTTCTAACTCTGATACACCCTATTATTTATTATTTATTATTTATGATTTATTGTTTATTATTTATTGTTTATTATTTATTATTTATGATTTATGATTTATGATTTATGATTTATGATTTATGATTTATGATTTATTATTTATTATTTATGATTTATTATTTATTATTTATAATTAGGGGGTATCAGAATTGACCAAACCCGCCATTAGAAATGAAAAAATCCACTTATTTCACATCCAACAGGTCAAATTTACCTAGAAATTAATGGTTTTTTCAAATAAATTATTAAATTATTTCCAGGCTTTCACTGCCTCAAACACACATCATTTCATGTTATCACCCTTGGTTTAAACCTCTGACCTCATCAGAAAAATTCTACCTCCAAGCTCATCCAAAAAAATTGATTAATCACTCTCATCACTTCATAACTCTCATCTATTCATTGCTGTCCTCATTGATTCATCAATTTCATCACTTTATTAATTTCATCACATCCTTACTCTCATTGATTTATCCCTTCATACCTCTTACTCTTTTCAAATGACCCCTCAGTAAACTTCCCCTGAAAGTCCACACACAAATCCAATGGACCAAAGCAAAAATCCCCAAGGAACTCTACATCAAACAATCATCCCCAATCAGCTTCCAAAGGCTCAAGTCAGCTCAAAAGAGCTGATCACATTATCCTGTTAAACTGGCTAAAAATTCCCCCCAACTATGAAACTTGCTTTGGATCCAACAACAAAACACAAGTTGATGGACCTCCATCCTCTAACGTCAATGGTTATTTCCTGATGGCCAATGAACTGAAGAATAAAACAAAAGTTAGGCTGGATTTTTCATTCAGAAAGATGCAGGAGAAATTCAAGAAATATTGAGAAAAGTACAAAAAGGCCCACTCAATGTCAATCTCCACTGGCTTTGGTATCACCTAATCCAATAAAGCCAAGGAAATCAACTTGGTGGTTGATAATTTGGACTCCATTTTTCCTTTTTATATTCATATGTATTAAATATTTGGAAAGGAGCCCAACATCACCCCTTTAGCTGCTTTCAATACCCAACAATCTGATTCAGTACATGCTGAGTACTTAGTTGTGGATGCTCAGCCTAGCAATGATGACCCTGTAAAAACCTATGAGTGGCCACAATCCAATGCAGAGGAGGATATTCCAACACAAAAAGCTCCAATAATGTCTAAATCAGCATTGATCAATAATTCAAACACTTCCTTGGAACCCTCACTTCCTTCTTTTGATTGCTCTCTTCCTGAGGTGGAAGAACTTAACAAACTTTTTTGATGAGGAGAAAGTTATTCCACTATCTCCGTTACAATCAACATGTGTTCAAGTAAGGAAGCCAGTTCTTTTATTTTTCTGTCTGGTTAATCCTGACTGATTTATATTTTAAAAAAACAGCAACATCAATTTCTGAATGGCCAAAAACTCAATCCAATGGTGCATCCCACATCACCTTCAAATAACAGTTATGAAATTCAGAAAATAACCTCCTCTGCAAAGGGAAATCAAAAGGCCTGAAATTCAATCAACATCAACCCAAAATATTTTCAAAAGATGAGAAAAAATTGCAATTCCTTTGGATTTGAAGATATAATGGAAAAACAAGATTAAAGTAAGTGCATTGATTGAATCTCCTTGCTTTCAAAATCAAGCTCATTGATAGTCCTCACCAAAAAACAGTGTAATCACAAATTGGATCCAAAAACTTGAATTTGATCAGAAAAGGTGGGATCATCAAATGACTATTGATGTTCCAAAGCAGAAAGCTGAGGTTATGGCTCATCAACAAAAATTGGATGCAAAGTGGAGATTGAAACATGCTGAGTTGCTGTTTCAAAAATAGGACAAGGAGAAGGATTGACTGGAAGATCAACTGGACAAGGAGAGGGATCAACTTTCAATGGGAAAAAAAGATTGGTTATCCATGGCCATGAAATGTATTGGTAGCAGTGGAACATTTGAGGAAATACAGAAGATTAATCAATTAATGTGCTTGTAAATATATTTACTTTGAAGAAATAGAACTGTTTAATCTTCATTTTGGCTTGTTCAAACTCCTTGAGGGAGGGCTTTTGATTTTTATTTTTCTTTTTGGAAACAATGGTGGGATAGATCCAAAGTTTGAAGTTTTTTTCCAGAATACACAACTGTTTTTTGAATCCCTTCCTCTGCTACTTCCAAAGAGATATCAGAATCTCTCTTTTGATTGCTCTTTTTCTGAAAAGCCCTATTCTTGCCATGTCTCTGTATTTTTTTCAACTCATCACCCATCTTGTTCCCTCCCATCCACATACTTTGATTGTGAGAATTATTGGCCCACAAGCTTAGTCAAAGAGCAGTACTTAAAGCAAAAGAAATGCTGAGACAATAATTTCTTATGATTGATCCTAAATATGAGGCAGAGGAAACAGTGCAGTGGTGAATGTGAATGAATTGGTGAATGAATGAATGGAAAACCAAAGGGAGAAGAGCTCCTTAAATAAAAAAGATGGTGCTCATGTGGAGCTCATGTAATGACAAGCAAAAGGCAAAAATTCCTCCCCAAATGGGCTCTACATGCTCTACAAGCCTTGCTACTTGGTTTGGGCTTACTCAGCCCACTTGGAATTAGTCCCTGAACCCTTATTTCCAGCCTTTACCGGTTGAGTTTGGTGTTTCCACCCTCACTGGGCTGAACCAGCCCTTGTTGCTGTTCAGACCTGGCTGGTTTTCTATTACAATCAGCCCTGTTACCGGGTTACAATTCCCTCTTGGCCGTATTGGTCCTTATTACCAACTCACATGGCTGGTTGCCTCCTGCAACCAGCCCCTGGCCCTCAGATTGGCCAGGGTGGACCCAGAAACACTCTGGGTCTGGTCAAACTTACGGTAGGGGAGGTGTAACCAGCAGACATGTGTGTCCCCCCCCCCCCTCTCTCTCTCAATCCCTGGAACAAGCTGTCAAATCCCCCCCCCAGGGAGCCCTGGAGGTTGATACCCCCCAGAGCAATGCAAACAATGAGTGGTCTGGGCGGTGGTCAAGCCCACCCAGCCCCAGGTCACCTCCCCCTTGGTAATGGGGGGGGGGGGGAGATGGCCCCTGCAACTTTTTGTTGCTACGCTTGAGGTGGGTGGCTGGTCAAATCCCACCCCACCTCTCCAGTTGCTTTTTTGCGGCCGTTCCTTGCTGTTCTGGATGGGAGGGAGGACCAGCAATCCTCCCTCTCCCTCACGAACAAGCAAGGGGAGGGAGGGAGGCAGGGGCGGCCAGCCACCGCGGCCGCAACCAGCCGGGTGACGTGACCGGGGCCGCGGCCTTGCACACAGCGGGTGGGATGACTCCAAATGGAGTCCCATGCCCCGTAAAATTGCCCCGCGCAGGCCATCAGGCTCAGGCAGGAAACAAGCAGCCCCAAGCAGGCCGCAACATGGGCGTCGGCCCCAATGGGCCGCCAAGGCCCAAAGACCTAAAAACTACACTTTTGCCAGCCAGCCTGTCTGGCCAAGTGTGTCCAAAATAAACCTTGGGCCCATTTATGCCCAAATAAACCCATCTGTCTAAGGTGGCCCATCCACCCTGGAAGGCCCCTCAAGTCCCATGTCCCAAAAGACCTGGAAAACGTGTTTTGGAGCCCAAATGTCCAAAACCAATAAAATCCCCATAGGCCCATGTTGCCCATGTGATGTCTAATGTGCTGTAGAGGCCCATTTGGATTACAAACTAAAATGCACATAACATGGGTGCATCTATATTTTAACATTGATTTGGGTGAGAATCAAGAGGGATTCAATTAATTTTATAAGATTTTGAGTGTCACAAGCCCTCTTCTTACTATGTCTCTTTATTTTTTTCAAATCATCTCCTCCAATTTTTTAACTCCCATCCACATACTTTGATTGATGTTAGGATCAAGAGGGATTTGATTGATTTTATAACATTATGAGGGTCATGGGGGAAGAATTGGTTTCAAAGAGCTGGCAGTGAACAAAAACCAATTCCAATCATATGACCAATTGGTGATGTTATACTTCAACTGATTAGAGGATACGTTTAAAGATTCCAGGTGTTTTAAATTTCCAAGTTCAGCTGGTAAGGTTTGTAACTTGTTGCTGTTCAAGAAAAATGTTTTTAGATTTGAGAGGTTTGAAAAATCTTCACCAGGTAAGTTTGAAAAACTTGAATCTCAGTCCCTTCATGATAATTTTCTTTTGTAAATTACTATTGGCATTCAACTCCTGATTTTCTATTCAAACTGATTTAGGTGATTTTGAAATAGATAAAATAACATCAAATATATATAAAAAGGGGTGGGGGTCACAGTTATTTAAGGTTCCTTAAAACCTCTTCTCCAGGGTATTCAACTTATCATCCATTCTCCTCAGAGCTTGGAATCTTGACAAAGGAATTATCTGTTGAACTTCTGTAATATTCTTTCTTAATTTGATATAATTGAGCTCTGTTTTCCTTTCTAAATACTCTGATGTTTCATCTTTTTTATTAGAGCTTTCATTCTCCAAGCTCTTGGGTTATTGTTTACCATCAATTTAACATATGCCCCTCTCCTCAGTAAAATCTATCTCAGCCCAAAAGCATGAAACCAAACACGTTTTACAAGAAAATGCAGTCTTCTCCTGATTTCAAATTTCAAGGGACCTTCTATCTACAGAAACTCAGTCATCACCTCCAATCATACTTGCACTTTGCAGTATCATCTATGACTAGTTCCAATTTAACTTGTGATTGTAATCATATCCTTGCACTTACCTCTCCAGAAAGCTTCAGACCTCACACAATCAAAGCTACCAGTTCCATTCCTTTCCCAGTCATTGTTGAACATTCCATTAACACATTTAATATTCAACCATCCAAATAATTTCTAAAATTCATCACACCTTTCTCATTCCCAGGACTCAGTGTGCTTTTTTAACCTTAATTCATTCATTACTCCATTGCTTTCATTTTTTTTATTTGCATTTGAATTTTGACATCACCTTCTTGTACTTCAATTTTGTAATTGAAGTTGGTCTTTCATTTCCATTCATTTGATGCATCCTTGATTTTCCTATCTAGAAAGTGCATCTATAAGGTTGTATTTAGTCATCTGCACTATGATGTAGATTAAATTTAAAATTCAAAGACCTTTCCTGTGGATTATTTCCTCATTTATTAAATTTCATATTTTCTCACATTTTGCTGATCCCAATTTATCATTTCAAGCTTCACCTCAGTTTCCTTATCAAAAAATACCCTCTTGAATCTTGCACTTGACTCAAAACCTCAACTTAAAACTTCAAATGACCGCCTTAATAACTTTGATATTTCTCACAGTTTTTGTCACTCTCATTTTCAAAACATCCACATAATTCTTGCTGCCTTCTCAATACATGGGGTGGGTGGGTGACAGAAGACTTTCAAGAAACTGCATGAAAATTATTTCAAACTTTATGTTGTCCCAAAAGTTTTAGACCTCTGAGTTTCTTTAAAAGCCTCCCCTAACTCAATAAAATAATCCTCCATTCTGACTCTCATTTCCAGGGGGACGCTGTTTTTTCCTAGTGCCTTTGCACCCATGAATTTCATTCTTACAGCCATTACAGTATATATGAATTTTTCCATAGTCTTCTAGCTATTTCTGAAATCCTATTTTTAGAATAAATTTCTTTTTTATCTTTCCATTTCAATTTTTTTATCTTTAATAGCCTTGGAAGCTATCTATTATCTTTTTCTGGTCATTTATTTCAACATATCCTGACTCTTCTTTTTTGTTATCTATCATCATAGTCTGGTTAGTGCCATATTAATGTATCTAATTTATTACATTTATTAGCTTAACATCTATTTTTGATATCTTGATTGTTTTTATATTAATCAACCAGGCACTCCTCATTCTTAAACTTCTGAAATGAATTAGGCACTATTGAGGTTAAAATAATCCACAGGAAATTTTTATCCATGAAAAATCTTGTGAGGAAAGGGAATATCCTTGGGTTTTTTTTTATTTTATCAAGCACAAAAAAATTCATTTTAAAACCTCTTCCAAGAAATTCCAATGGATGTGAAAAAACCAGAGTGAAAATCAGAAATCCTTGATTATTGTTCAATTTTAAAATCTGATGTTGTTCTGATGATTGTATGTTTCTGTGAAAATGTTCTAAATTGAGTTCTCCCAAATAAAATTATCATGTTTGGTAGAGGTGAACTGGGATCCTCTGTCTGTGAAGACTGTGATTTTTAATCTCCCTTAGTTTTTGGATCTGTTTTTTAATATTTTTTAATTTTTTGCACATATTTTCCTTCTCAGAAATTGTTGCAGCAGCTGGATATCCCAAATGATTGTTGAAAATAGTAAGAACATATCAAAATAACCCTCTTTCCAGATGAGTCAGTGGTCCCATAAGACCTTCATTGATTTGATCATATGTTTTTGAAGCTTTTTGCAAGTTCTTGTTGAAGTAAAAAAAATTCATTTTTTCAAAGGAGCAATCTTCACACTAAAATTTCTTGATAATCTCAGAAATCATTGTGTTTAATAGTTTCTTGAGGCTATGAGTAGTTCCATGTCAAATTTACTTGTGAACTTGTGGTAGGTAAAATTATTCTTGCATAAGTTAAAATATTTTTCTATTATTTTCAATGCCAGAAGTTCTGTTTAGAACAAAAACATTTTCTTTATTGAAGACAAATAAGGCCACTTCTGAATTGTAAGGAGGATTAAATTTATGGATTTTGGCTATAAGAAGACGGTTTTTCTTTCATTATTTTTACTGGGCTTATGAGTTTTAGTAGCAGATCTATGATGTAAAAGCAGTTGACTACCTTTTCTCTGAATTTCTTCCCAGAAATGAAGGAAGTTATTTTTCCTAAGATGGGAAGGCAATCATATTTTTTTCAAGTCTTGATTTAATCTTTTTTGCACTACTGCATTTCAGTAAAGTAAATCTTGGAGTTGAACTTATGTCCAGAAGCTACCAAGTTGAGTATTGTTTGATAAATTGAATAGGAATTGTCTATCAAAAACAAAATTGGCACATGATAGCGTGCAATATCTTGTTATTTGACTTATTCTTCTTCTTAGATCTCCTCTTTTATTGAGCCTCACACCACCAATGCAGTTCCAAATTCTCATTTTTTCACCAACATTTCTTCCTTCTGCAGTCTGTTAACTCAGAATTTTGGTGGGCATTGGTAAATTAATTATCTTTTGGTAATTGTAGTTTTTTTTTTGTGTTTGAGGCATTCTAAATGGGTTTTTTTTTAATCTCTAAATTTAAACCTTGATTCATCTCCCAACTGCATCAGATGGTTTAAGACCAGAGAAAACCTGGTGACTTTGTCAAAATGCATAATTTTCTGCTGCAAGGCTGACAATGACAAAGGGAAATTGAAGTTTATTGTGTAACAAGTATTTCATCAGCTAGATTGATTCCCCAATCTATTATTATATTTATTAGTAATTTTTCAGTACTGATGGATGAATGATTGTTTTGGAAATGAAGGATTTTTGAAGAAAATCATTGAATACCCTTACTTGAATTACTGCATGGATGAACACAAATATTTATTTTATTGTTTTCCACAGTAGTTTTTGCAAAGATCAGTTGATTTTATCAATAATGTTCTTGTGTGTGACTGTACCAATTTTCAAAATTATTATTGATCTTAGTTCCATGTCATTGATTGGTATAAGTGTTGTTTACATGTCTTGGAGGGTGTGCTTGATTCCTTTCAACTGAAGTACAATCCCCACTTTTCATGCTAAATCAAGTCTTTTTCTGCCTTCAGGATTTTCATGGCTTCCAATTCTGCCTTCAACCCAAGTTTTTGAAATACTTTTTCAGCTCCTGATCCCCCCAACACATCTGGATTTGGCATGGTGTTCAGGGGCTGTTGAATTTTTTTGGCTTGTTTTTCAAGAAAATAACAAAAGAAAAACTTAAACAAATAAAAATAATAAAAATAATATAATATAAAAGAAGAAAAAAGGAGAAAAAAGAAAGTAAAAAAGAAAGTAAAAAAGAAATAAAAGAAATAAAAAATACTGAAAAAAGGGAAAAGGAAAAAAGGGGGAAAAGAGGAAAAAAGAAGAAACAAAAAAATAAATGAAAATAAAAAATGAAAAGAAAAAATGAAAAAATGAAAAAATGCAAAAATGAAAAAATGAAAAAATGAAAAAATGAAAAAATGAAAAATGAAAAAAATGGAAAAATGAAAAAATGAAAAAATAAGAAAATGGATAAATGGATAAATGGATAAAAGAAAAAAAAGAAAGAAAGAAAGAAAGAAAGAAAGAAAGAAAGAAAGAAAGAAAGAAAGAAAGAAAGAAAGAAAGAAAGAAAGAAAGAAAGAAAGAAAGAAAGAAAGAAAGAAAGAAAGAAAGAAAGAAAGAAAGAAAGAAAGAAAGAAAGAAAGAAAGAAAGAAAGAAAGAAAGAAAGAAAGAAAGAAAGAAAGAAAGAAAGAAAGAAAGAAAGAAAGAAAGAAAGAAAGAAAGAAAGAAAGAAAGAAAGAAAGAAAGAAAGAAAGAAAGAAAGAAAGAAAGAAAAGGACAAAGGATCAACATCAAGAGAAAGTAGAGAAGAGTAAAAGAGGCAATGGCAGTAGGGTGGCAGAGGAATTGACAAGTGAGAGCAAGCTGAGAGATGAGATGTCAGTATAGACTAGAGTTAAGAAGGAGTCAAGATGTCTCAAAATTCAATAAATAATAAGAAGGAAGACCACAAGAGTGTTTTTAGAGCAGAGATTATTGAGGAAGTGAAGATCCAATAGGAATTAAGTGAAAAAAGTAATGCCCCAGGTCTCCAGGTGAAGCCCTGAAGTTATTCAGCAATCTTGTGATAGGAGGTATAGAGTAGATCAACTACATGTGTAAGTATGTCTAAGGCAACAGAAAATAAAGTTGACTGAAGAGAGTGAGGGAAAGGAAAAGCAGACATAAAATCAAACAAGAAGAGGCACAGAAAAGATATAAAACCAAATAAGGAAGACACAAAAGAAAAGAGATAAGAAAGAAAAACAAGATTGAATTTGGCAAGAAGTGTTGAAATTTTAACAGGAGTGTCTCTGGTCAATTTCTTTCATTATAATTACAAGCTTTTTGGACAGACTGATGGTCAAATAGTTTGGGGGAAAAATTTGCTTTTCTAATCCATGTGGGTAAACATTATTGAAAAACAACAGTTTGTGAGCATGAATTAGGGGCAGAGAACAAAAGATTTTGCCAGTAAAAGTTGTTTTTGCAGCTTTTCAGGTAGAATCAGTATTTTCAAGGGATTGGAAGAGCTATTACTGAATGCTGGAAAAACATGACCACTAGTCATACATCAGAAAACATCAGTATAAGCATAAAATTTTACCCAAGTAAATTTCAAAGTGATAGGCTTGAGTAAGTCACAATCAACTATCACTCCAGTTTTTCTTTTTTTTTACTTGGTTTCTGTTTATCTCTAGGTTAGTTTGATCTGATTAAGTTTTATTTGTAGATTTGGATCTGATTATTAAAATTTCTTTATATTCAGATTTTTTCAGTCTCATTTTGAAATTTCATCTCTAGATTATCTCATTATTCCTCCTGTTGCATAATTTGTTTAATATTCCCAAGATTATTCACAGGCTTGATGACATTAAGTTTTAAGATCAAGTATGGCACAAGTTACATGGATGGGTGATCAACAAAATGCTTCATAAGAAGTTAAAAAATCAAAATAAAGACTAGCAACAACAATAATAATAATAATGAGAAGCACTCTTACTGTTCTTTCAATATATTTTTTTAAAAAATTCATAATCTCAAACTGGCTTCCCCTGGAAACCCCAACAATTCTTTATGTGCCACAAATATCACCCAAACCATCTAATCATGATTTTCTCAATGCCAATCAGTTTAATTGGATGCTAGCAGGCAGCCCATAATCATTTTGACTGACAGAACCCAGCTTACCAGGCCTTTCAGACTTGTTTTTTTTTGTATTCCTTCCAAAGGGTTAGTAGACCAGACCCAACATCAAACAAGTAGTACAGGCACGGACTAGCCTGTGGGCAGCCAAGTCAGATAAGCATCCGAGTGACAGACAGAAGTTGCATTATCTGAGTAGTCACATAACAAACATCTGATATATACGATCCGTAAAAGTTTGTTGATACCTTTCAGGACACTTTCATGAAAAAGATGATTGGTATTTGATTTATTTTTTGCTATTTTTTCAATCTGTTTCTTCTTGTTTTCTTTTGCTTACTTCTCAGTGACAGACAGACGTCGCTGGAAAAAATCTTTTGTCTATAACGCGCGTTGGTAGTTCTTGGGAGCGTTGTAGATGGTGGAGTTCAATCAATTATGTGATATGCTTTGGCGTGTTGTTTTTTTCTACGCAGTTTCTCAACAAGGACTAGTGTAGCCTTGAAAAGTGTCACGAAGGTATAAACAGGTAGGCCCCAGGCGTGGTCCCAGATCGCCGGTAGCCGGATAACCTTTGGGGGAGGCAATCTTACCATAACCCCTGCGTTGATCTAACACTTGAGAAAAAATGAAAGCACCGAAAAACTCCAAACGTCCCTCCCACTCGGCTCCCAACCCCAAGCATGTCCAGAATAGGTTGGTGGACGTCAAGTCATAACAAAATCCTTCATGCCCTCAGTTACTGATCGTGTTGACGTTTCGAACAGTGAAGTCTTCCAAGCGATTGAACTTTTTGCATCAGGCCGCTCATTATTTTGGCCACTGCGACGTCATTTCCAGAGAACTAAGAGGGAAAGAACCCTCTTTAGCCCCCTGAAATTCGGCAGAAACCAGCGAGTCCTACGGAAGGGAGATCGACGAAACCCATACCCCACCGAACGTAAGGCTTTTCCCAAAGGACGCCAAGCTCCGAAAACGTACGAGAGTGTACTTTCAACCCATCGACAATTTACCCATGGTGGGACTCAGTCGGATATTGTCCAAGTCGATGAAAGTGATTGCGAAGAAAGCTGTTATGCGAATGTGAGGGAGGGCGGAACTCGATAATTGCAAACTCACAACTCTCAAGCGATTGCTCATCTCAAACCCTCATCTTTAATCTTTCTTCAGGGATCCATCGGTCAAGCGAAATATTTGCCGATCATGCCATCTCCTACTCTTACCAGGATACACTTCTTCGACCCGTTTGCTATGTTGAGTCTTCATTTCTGACAAAAACTGCGTTGGATTTTCTACCAACGTGACTGATTATGTTGTCTGCAATTTCGTCTCTTTATTCATGACCTTCTTCAGCCTCGGGGTCCCACCGACATAAGGTTAAGATCGCCTGCTTGGCTTGCGGACACCAGCGCAAAATTCCACATCCACCCCACCCTATCACCACTGATGACGTTCAAACCAATGCCGGCCCTTCTCGGAAAACGAAAGAACAACGTCAAACACGACCCTTGCCATTCTGGAAACAGCCCCAACATGTTACTTTTGCTGGTCAGAAAATCGTCGAGGGGTCAATTTGAACAATGCTCGAAGTTAGCAAGTTGACAAGTTTGCTTGAAAGACCGAAACACCCGCGTTGTGCAACCATCTGAGTGGGCACCATGCGGATCATCTTCGTCGGCAAGCCACATACACTTTGAAGTCACTTGCGTTTTACTCGTACGATTGGACGGTGAAGATCATGATGCCCATCAAATATGGTCCTATACTTTACAGGAATCGCTGGTTGAATGATTGATTGCGCCCCTGAGCTACATTTACGCAAACTATCAAGGATACGAGGCACCTGGGTTGCGTTGTGGGAGAAATCACTCAAGTTGCTCCAGCTTTCGGTCAAGCAATACGACACAATGCACTGTTGGTCTAGCAGTCAGGAGAAATTTAACGGTACCAATTTTGTATTAAAAAGCAGGAAAGATGAATCCTGCATGCCATAGATAGAACCCATCTTAACCGTCGAGAAGTATGAGTGCAATTTTTAAGCTACCTAATTTTTGGGGCTAAAACGCTGAAACAATGACAGTAGAGAGTACCCCTTCTTGGGGCAAAGCCACTCCACTTCATTGACTGTGTGCTTATGTTTGGAAATGTTGAAGTTACTAACCTACACTCTGTTGTTGTAGCCTAGTGGTAAAGCAGGCACCTAGAGTTAGCCCTACCTGGGTTTGAGTCCTGGCAATGGCATTTCCATCTTTGAACAAATAGCAGTTGATTGAGTGACTGAAGTTGATGGAGGAAGATGGGCCAGTGATTAAGGTGCATGTGAAATTTGTTTGGGCACCCAATTTGAGATCTTGGTTTGGTTATGCATTGCTTTGCATAAATGGGGGTGAACTCTTTGTTTTATATTAAACTTTGATTTTGTTGATGATCTTCAGGACAGTAGTCATGATTAGATAGGTCACAGCTGATAAGCCCATATTGTTGGGTTGATTTCCAAATCTCAATCACCATTTTGCATTTACACCACTGAGAAAGAGGAAACATTGTGTGTATATCATCCTTTGACACTGTGTATATCTTACTTTCACATTGTGTACATATCTTCCTTTGCAAATCCAGTGGCCCTTCCACCTGAAACTACTAACAATAGCCCCTGGATACAGGCTATTTGTTGGCTTTCTACAATTGCAAAGCCAGCTGATGTAGAAAAAAAAAAACTTATATACCAAATTATGACCACAATATTTCTTCAAAAAGCATTACAAGAATCAATTCATCTTGAAATGCTTGAAATAAATCAGAATAAAATTGTTAAGATATTTTAAACTTGATAAAAAATGTGGTCATAAGAACTACCTGAGGGCCCAAGAAACCTCAAAACATTATGGCAGAAATGGTTTGTGGTCCCATTTTAGTCATATTCACCTGATGGCTCAACCCCATTTCTGATTCCATGGACTTTTTAGTAACACAAGGTACCTCCTGGAGGTTTTGTAGAAAAATTGATTTGTGTATATTGTATTCCATGTAAATGCCATATGCCTATTTTTATGCCAAAACTGAGTTTTTCTTAGTTTCAGATTTTTGAAAAAATTCTGTGATTTTGAAAATCCCATGAATAGTGGATGCCTTCATGCAGCATGCACACATACACAAAGATCCATGCAAAGTGATCTGAGGCCCACACACAGTTGTATTGCTGCATGCTGTTCTTAAGCCCATGAACCAAAGATTTTTTTTGATTGAAATTTTTCACAAACCTGTATTTAAAGCATCTGAAATTAATCTCAAAAAGAAGAGAAAGAAATTGGAGCCAAGAAGATGGAAGGTCAGAGTTTTAACCTAAGGGAACAAAATACAGCAATTGATTCATAATTGAATTCTAGCCTATGATTTTCATCAAGATCATGGTTGAAATGAAGAACCAGGACATATTGTATGAAATTTTTCTTGGAAAAACTTAAATTAAGCTTTTTAAAACAGTATTATGCTCCCATTACAAGATTTATGCAAAGATAAATTACACAAAAAACCATGGAAAACCCATAAAAAATATACAAAAAACTAATTAATATGATGCAATAAAAATTCAACATCTTCAGGCACACAATTGGGTAATTTTTGGGCCAAATGACTGGAACCAGCATTTTTTTGATCTTCCAATTTTTCCTGGTCACCTAAAACCAAATACCAGCCTCTTACCAACTATTTTTCTATCATTTATTAATCCTAGTATGATTAGATCAAAATATAAGGACCATTTATTTATCCTAGTACAATTAGATCATAATATCAGGACCATTAAATAATTATCATGGACAAAATTGCATGATATATGACCCTTTATATGTTTTCAAGGTTTCTTGAGTCAACTTCAAAGAAATTGGATTTCACCATTATCAAACCTCAAACCCTCAGAATTCACTTGATGATTTCTATCCAGAAAATCACCCAGAATTTTAAGCTTTGAATCATTAATCATTTATATAAATCAATCAGAAATTGAATTTTTATTATTTGTAGGTTATCATACACTGTTTATTATTGAAGAAAACCCTGAGTTTTAGAATTTGACACATTATCTCAGTTAAACAAAATGAGTACCATTATAATCAGAGAATGAATTATTCATGAGTATCAACCCACTTCACTTTTGGGTGCCTTTCAAACTGATATAAAACAATTTGATTCCTTCATTCAAATTTTTTTGACTCCAAATTAGAATTTCAAAGACTTGATAAATGAACTGTCTGAGTCCCACTCCTCCTTCATGTGAGTTTTTTTGAATAGAATCACACAATTAATTGTTTTATGTTTATACTATTTTTATCAGATGTAAAAAGCAATTTATTTGAAAAATATCAGGCTCATACCATTCATGGGAAGTGATTGTTGAATTAAAAAATACATCTCTATAAAAATATTGGTTTTTCAAGGCTTGAAAGATACCAACATTGACCTCCTTCAAAAACCATTGTGTAGCTTCTATTTCTCTCTGCAATTTTAGCTGCAAACTGGATGTGGGCTGTGCATCTAAAATTTTGTACCTCAAAAAAGGTTCCCCCCCCATTTTGGGCAAAGGGAAATGATAAATTCACAAATCCCAGTTGTGTTGGAGTTTTTTAAGGCCCTACATGGCCCAATGGACGCGTGGGGGCCCATAGACACATCCAAAGCGTGTGGTGGGGCCCATCCACGCATCCAAAGCACGCGTGGGGGTCCATACACACATCAAAAGCACATGTGGGGGCACATGAACCTGTCTACACGCGTCCAAAAGGTCTTTTCAAACATGAAAACCCGCCGGTGGACTGTATACCCCTCCTAAACAGAATTTTTGGGTTTTGTAACCCCGTACACAATCATTTTGACACATGTTTGGGCATATACAACCCCCCGGGGGTTGTGACAGGATTTTTGGGACCCCCTGGACCACATTAGGATTCCATCAACCCAAATTTGGGATCAAAACATACTATGTGGGACTGTTGGACCACACCTAGCAATCCCAAAGTGAAAATAAAGTGAAATAAAGTGAAACTGAAAACCAAATCATTGAAACTAAAGTGAAACTGTGAACAAAGGTTCCACTAAACCTGATCATTCTAAACTTGAAATTGAGCAAACTTTGTAGTTGTTCAAGTGAAAGTTGGATTCAATACAGAAGTACCCTTGCATTTTTTTGCATTATGGGAACAGTGGAAAGCCCTCCTTTTTGTGACATGGCTGCCCTGAAGGACTACATTGATAGTGCCATTAAAAAAGCTGCGGAAAAGAAGTATTTAGGTAATGAATCATTGGAAGCCCCCATTGCATCCTCATCTAGGGTGAAAATTGAGGAACAAAATGTTTCACAAATTGACATGACCTCTGGTTGTGAGTAAAATTTTATGTTACTCTGGTCTTTGCCTCATTTAATTTGATGGAAACTGAAATATGACTATGTAACTATGACAGATCCCCTTCAACCACTTCCTGTGAGAGCTTTTCCTGGTAGGGAAGAGGCACAAAACTATTGTAAAACATGTTCAATGAAGCATGGTTATGCTTTACCAGTTTTCAACTCAAAGTTTGATTAATATGTGGATTTAGCCTGTGATAGAAATGGTTCCTACTCTGGGAAATTTCTCACCAAACGTTCAAGGCAAACTCACACAAGGAAGTTTGGGTGCAATTTTTTAATCTGTGCAAGTTGCACAAAGGCAGACCCCTTGTGGCAAATCTCCTACAGACATGATTGACATAACCATCAAACATCTGAACACCCCTCAGTGCATCCTCAACTCAGGAGAATCACTGGGATTGCCTTAGTAAGAATGCATGAATGATGGGCTCAATACTATTCAACTGAAAAGAAAATTGAGCAAGATTGATGGCGAGGCATATGTTGATGACCAAACAATCTATAAAACTAAGAGTAAGGTTTCACTTGAAGAACTAAAGGTAAAAACTGTTATGGAGTTCCTCTTTGAACAACTTGTTAATTCAGGTTGGGTTCATCAAGCAATGTCAGTGAAGAGGGTCACTTGGAGGCCCTATTCTTGGCCCACCCCAAGTCATTGAAGCTTTGCAAAAAATTGCATAATATTGCTATGTTGGATTGTACTTGTAAAAAAAATAAGTACAACATCCCCCTATTGCATGTTGTAGGAATTACAGCCAACCAAAGAATTTTCACAAAAGCTCTTGTTTTTATAACAACAGAAAAGTTTGAGTTCTACAGGTTTTCTGTAAATGCACTAAAGGAGCTGGCTTATGATCCTGAGAGACTTCCCAAATTCTTTGTGATGGACCATGAAAAAGCTCTGATTTGTGCTAAAGAAAAAAGTTTCCATGATTCAACAAGACAGTGTTGTCAGTTGCACTTGTCTAAAAACATACAAGCAAACTTTAACATGAGCTTTAATAATGATGTTGAAGGATGGAAAAGCTTTATGTCTCTGTGGGACAAGTATGGGGCCTAAAAAACCAAGGAGGAGGCAGAGATCAATGATGTGGAACTAGGAATAAGTGCCAAATCACTGCCTCTACTGTTAATATTCCTAGTTTTGGGTTTCTTACATTATGACTTGTATAAAGTGTTTCTTGGCAGACTGTGAGGATGTGCTTGAGTATATGGATCATGACAAATTCTGTATTGAAGAGACATTTTTAATGGCTTGGACTTGAAAAAACCGTGACTTTGGAAATAAACCAACATCTTGGGTTGAAAATGCTCATGCTACTCTCAAAAGATTCCTTGAAAATTCTTTGGAAAACATGTTGGATGTTTGGAGGAAACTAGAGGGAACAGTTTCCAATCAAATTAAATTGGTTCAGGCTTCCCTTTAAAACTCTCAAATAAAGATGGGAATAGTTCTTCCCACTGAACTGCTACCATTGGGATAAATTCTGTCTTTATATGCACTTTAACTTGTTGTGGAACTATTAGAGAGTTTAAAGCCTAAACATGATGGGGAAGTGTGCACCAAGTCATACTCCAAGACTATGGGTTTGCCCTGTTCCCACCAGATAGGTGACCTACTAGGGTCAAGAGGATCTGTTGCGCCTGAGGATGTTCATCCTCAGTGGAGGTTGGATTATGACCCTTGCATTTCTAGTTCTGTAAGTTGGTTTGATGGGATTAATGCTTTTTGATAAATGATTTTTGAATGATGATTCCTAATTTACTAATATTTGATCCTTTTGAATTTTGAAAGGTTGATTTTGATGAAATTCTCAATAGTTCTCAGTTACATGAGAAGCTCAATGCAATGATCTTGGGGTATCCTGATCAACATCATTGCAGGCTGTTGAATTGCTTGATTCAGAAGACCACAAAATATTGATCAAAGCCAAGACTTGAACCTAAAATCTTGCAATCAAGCAGAGGCTGGCCAAAATTGACAGATACCCAGAGAGATACTTCTTGATTCAAAAACTTCTAGAAGCAACTTAAGCTTGAATAGAGAATTAGAAGGGCACCAAATAAGAAAAAACAAAAGATTTTAATTCTTTTATTTTGAGAAATGTTCATTTGTTTGGTTTAATCAACTGATGGGAAAATGATTTATGTAGTGCAAGGAAGGCTTGTCATCTGAATTTCATAGTTCAGTTGAATATAATGAAAGTTCATTAGGTTCCCTCCTGTTGGAATCAGATTCCTTTTTGAAGGAGGAAGATGAAGAAATGGAGGAGACAAACAGAAGATCATCTTTGGTGAGTGTTTTTTTTCTTTAATGAGATTAGAATTTTGGCTATCTAATTTTTGATTTTAGGAAGTGAATTACCTCAATCAAATACCTGAGAACTTACATAAGTTCTTTGGGGAGGTTTGGAATCCGGTTGGTGATGGAAATTGTGGATTTAGATTCATTGCTAAACCACTTGGGTATTATGAGCATGGATGGTTTCAATTAAGAAAAGAAATGATTGAAAAATTGAGGAAAAATAAGATGTTCTATGCTAAGATTCTTGGTGGCGGTAAAGAAATTGAAAAGATAGAAAAAAGATTTGATGTTAATGAAATCAATGAAAATACTCCATCTTTACAATGGCTTTCATGTTGAGGTTTGAGTTAGATGCTCCGGTTGAAAGACTTAAAAGGATGAGGAAGAGGTCTTATATTGTAAGAGGAGCGGATCTAGGAGTCAGACAAGGGGCACTCAGGTTCAAGGTGGGTAAGAACAGATGAATGAATTCCACTTGATAAAGCATCAGTATAAATAGACTAGATACATGATGGCTGACAAGTGGGAGAAAAATTTAACAAATAAATATAATGACTATTCAATACCAGACCATTTAGAGTCCGCACAACTTGGAAGACCACTTCAGGCTGATTTGAGATAAGGAAGAGAATCAAGGATTCAAGATAGAGAGCCCACTAGAATTATGACTAACTAGAAAAATATAAAGAGGCCACTGGACAAGAACACTCATGAGCAAGTATGGAAGGAGGCCACTTGGATTCAACATAGAGATGATACTAGATCTATGACCAACAAGTATAGAATAAATAACATACTGGAGATGAACACTCAAGAGCTTATTATGAAAGAGGTGAATACTCTCAAGGTTTAGGCAGAACAAACTAAGACACCAAAAATATCAACACGCCCCCTTGCCTAAAGCTTGAGGGAGTTGATGAACTAGATCAGGTGGAGAACTTTAGATGAAGGCGACCAAACTAGGAAGAGGAATCAAGAATTGAAGTCGACTTTGGTAGCGATGAACAAGATGACTCAAGTAGTATCCTTAAATGCTCAAGTTAAGGTAGCAAGCGAACCAAACGGAACAGAAAACAAAGGATGAAGGCAAGAGGACAGAACTTGATCAATCAACCAAGCAAGCGCAAGGTTGGGACTTGAAGAGTTGAGGGAGTTAATGGTGATAGTTGTAGAGCGGACACAATGGATCAAACAAAAGGGGAACAGATGATTGATTAGGCGACTTGAGGTAACAAGGAAAGCTGGCTTTGGGCTGCGGTTTGACCGTAGATCAATGAGTAGGTTAAGGTAGTCAAGGGAAGTAGAGAATACAAGATAGTAAGGAAAAACAACAGGAGATTGAAAAGAAAGAAGAGGGTGTCAGAGTTTAGATGGAGTAGACCCAAGAGGCAAGAACTACCAGCTCTAAGGTGGGTTAGAGACAGCTCAACAGAACAGTCAAGACAATAAGTCCAAAGTACAAATTGCAAAGCTTTGAGATCAGAATGAGTAGAAATGCAATTGGTTGGATTCCAAAGGTTTGGAGCAAGTGGAGTTATTCAGAGCCTTCTCAGGGTACTTGACCCAGCAATTGTTGATCCAATGACCAGTCTTGTTGCAGTGAGGGCAAACTAACGACCAATTGTACATTGCCAAGTGGACTGGATTGGAGGTTTGTTTGAGAGGGTTGATCTTGGCTTGAGCTTCATCCTTCTCGAGTCTCTTTAGGATATAATCAACAGCCTTGTTTTCGCATTTGTTGTATTTCTTCAAGTAGTTGAACTCCAACGGTAACTTTGACAAGGTAAGGATTATAGTCAACTCCTCCTCTAACTTTAAACCAACCAATTTCATCTTCTGTGTAGAGGCGCGAATTTTGGACACAAAGTCATTGATGTTGGATTCAAACTTTATCTTGTTTAATTGGGAAAAGGCAAGTGTTTTATTGATAAAGTTGTCTGGCATGTAGCAAGTCTTAAGGAGATCCCAGAGGGCAATGCCATTACGTTTGTCAGATGAAGGAAAGGAACCAGCAACGTAAGAAAGATTTTCCTTTTTGAGATGATCCAAGATAAGGTTGTAAGCCTTGCAATTAATTCTATCAAGCAGTTTAGCATCATTAGACTCTGAGGGCCAAGGGAATTCCTTAAGGACTATCTCTAAGGCATTGATGGAATCAAGTTTGCCTTCCATTGCAATGGACCAGATATAGTAATTGTCAACAGTGAGAAGGAGTTTCTGATTGGGGACAACAGTGGACATGGTTCAGTAGGGAGCTGTGGCTTTTAACTGTGCTGAGGTTTGAGTTAGATGCTCCGGTTGAAAGACTTAAAATGATGAGGAAGAGGTCTTATATTGTAAGAGGAGCGGATCTAGGAGTCAGACAAGGGGCACTCAGGTTCAAGTTGGGTAAGAACAGATGAATGAATTCCACTTGATAAAGCATCAGTATAAATAGACTAGATACATGATGGCTGACAAGTGGGAGAAAAATGTAATTAATAAATATAATGAGTATTCAATACCAGACCATTTAGAGTCCGCACAACTTGGAGGACCACTTCAGGCGGATTTGAGATAAGGCAGAGCATCAAGGATTCAAGATAGAGAGCCCACTAGAATTATTAATCACTAGCAAAATATAAAGAGGCCACTGGACAAGAACACTCATGAGCAAGTATGGAAGGAGGCCACTTGGATTCAACATAGAGATGATACTAGATCTATGGACAACGAGTATAGAATAAAGAACATACTGGAGATGAACACTCAAGATCTTATTATGAAAGAGGTGAATACTCTCAAGGTTTAGGCAGAACAAACTAAGACACCAAAAATATCAACATTTCAAAGGTAGATATGGGTCAAATAATAGCACATACTTATGGAAGACAAATATGTTTCATTTCATTTGATTCATGCTGTACTTTTACTCCTATAAAAATGGGGGTAAAAGAAGCATCAGACCCAATATTCATTTCATTTGTTAATAATAACAATTGATTCCAGCTTGTAATGAAGGGAGATGTGATTCCAATCCCTCCCATAGTTTCCAAACCACGTTCCATGATTTCCAAAAAAGCCTCTTTTTGGGTTGATCAACTCAAATATCAACCTGAGTTGTATTCTAATTTATAGACATCATTTTAATTTCATCTTTTGGGTTTGGGTTCTGATGCTGATCTTGTAATACTATTAATATAAAGGGCTGTCACATTTTGAACATCATTATGTTTATTGTTTTGAGTTAACTTCATTATGATGAGTGTTTTGAATGAAATTTTATTGTTAAGTCAGTTCAACTTGTGTTGGGCTGATTCCATCATAAGGAGTATTTTTACTTCTTGTGATGGGATCAGATTAACACAAGTTGAACTTATTTTTACTTTAGGGCTTGTCAAGTTACATGTCTTTTTTTTTGTGTTTTGACTTTAGGGATTTTCAAGTTGAACTTTTATTTTTTGGCACTTTTACTTTAGGGCTAGTCAATTTGAACTTTTATTTTTTGGCACTTATAATTTAGGGCTGCTCCATAGACTCTTTCATTGTTTATTTAATTTTGGGTGATGATAAATTCACAACTCCCAGTTGTGTGGGAGTTGTGTAGGGCCCTACACGGCCCATTTGAGCTGTGGGGGCCCATAAACGACTAAAAAAGGCTGTTCCAAACATGTGCAACCCCTGGGGGTTGTATAGGAGCCATTTTTGGAGGTAAGCAACCCCTCAAAAGTTGTGCCAGAATTTTGGGAACCCCCTGGACCACATTTGGGCTCCCTCAACCCAAATTTGGGATCAAGGTATACAATTTGGGACTCCTAGGGAACCCACAGTAAAACCAAAGCAAAATTAAAGTGAAATTTGAGAACCCACAGTGAAATTAAAGCAAAAAAAAGTGGAAGTAAAGTGAAATTTGAAATCATATAAAAATCTGAAAACAATTCTTTCTCAACTCAAAAGTGAGCAAAATTTGTTTTTTCAATTGAAAGTTGGATTGAATACTGAAGTATACCATTGCATTTTTTTGCATGGGAACAGTGGAAATCCCTCCTTATGAAATGGCTGAGTTCAAGGACTACCTCAATAGTTATGTTAAAAAATCTTTTGAAAAAAAGGATTTGGGTAGTGAATAATTTTAAGCCCCACTTGCATCCTCATCTAGGGTTAAAATTGAGCAACAAAATGTTTTACAGATGGATTTGACCTCTGGTCATGAGTAACATATCATGTTACTGAGGTCTTTGCTATATTTATTTTTATCAAAACTAATGGGGTGCATGTGAATGAAACTATGACTTAGCCAATGAATTTTTACTAGATCCACTTGACCCACCTCCTGTGAGAGCTTTTCCTACTAGGGAAGAGGCAAAAAACTATTGTCAAACATTGGAAATGAAGCATGTTTAGGCTCTGATAGTTTTTAACTCAAAGAAAGATAAATATGTGAATTTAGCCTGTGATAGACATGTTTCCTACTTGGGGAAAATCCTTACCAAACGGTCTAGGCAAACTCACACAAGGAAGGTTGGGTGCAAATTTTTAATCCATGCAAGTTGTAAAAAGAAAGACCCCTTTTGGCAACTCTCCTACAAAGAAACTAAACATAACCATCAACCATCAGAACATCCCTCTGTGCATCCTCAGTTGAGGAGAATCTCTGGGGTAGCCTTAGACAATCTAAAAAAAGGAATGAAAGATGGGCTCAATACACTACAAATGAAACAAAAAAGTTGAGCAAGATTGATGGAGGCAATTATGTTGATTACCAAACAATCTATAACACTAAGTGGAAGGTAGCGCTTGCAGAACTGAAGGTGAAAAGTGTTATGGACGTACTCTATGAACAGCTTGACAAAAAAAGTTGGATTCATTTTCCAAAATTAAGTGGAGAGGGTCACTTGAAGGCCCTGTACTTAGCACACCCAGATTCATTAAATCTTTCTAAAAAGTTCCATCATATTGCTATCTTGGATTGTACTTATAAAACAAATAAGTAAAAAATACCGCTATTGCAAGTTGTAGGAATGACAGCCAACCAAAATAATTTCACAAAAAATCTTGTTTTTATAACAAAAGAAATGTTTGAGTTCTATAGTTGTTCTGTAAATGCATTAAAGTAGTTGGCTTATGATCCTGAGACTTCCAAAAGTCTTTGTGGTGGAACGTGAAAAATATCTGATTTGCGCAATTGAATCTAGTTTCCATGAGTCATCAAGACAATGTTGCACCTGGCACTTGTCTAAAAAAATACAAGCAAACTTTAAAGAAAGCTTTGTTAATGAGGTTGAAGGACAGAAAAGCTTTATGACTCTGTGGGGAAAGTATGGGGCCTCAAAGACCAAGGAGGAGGCAGAGGTCAATGATGCAGAAATTCAGAGTAGGTCCAAATCACTGCTTCTTATTCTTCCTAGTTTTGGGGGCTGAAGTTATGACTTTTATAGTGTTTCTTGAAAGACCATGAGGATGTGCTTGAGTATATGGAAAATAACATTTTTCCTATCAAAGAGACATTTGTGACAGCTTGGACTTGTATCAACCCAGACCTTGAAAACAAAACAACTTCTTGGGTTGAAGGGGCCCATGCCACTCTCAAAATATTCCTTTCAAAATCTTTGGGAAACATTTTGGATTTTTGAGAAAAGTTTTGAGTCAAATTAAATTGGTTCATGTGTCACTTTATAACTCTTGAATTAAGTTAAGGACAGTTCTTCCCCCTGAACTGTTACCATTGGGATACAACTTGTCTTTAGAGGCAATTAAGCTTGTTGGGGAACAATTTTAGCAATTCAAATGTGAACATGATGGCAAAGTGCAAAGCAAGTCCTACTTCAAGACTATGGGTTTTCCCTGTCCCAACCAAATAGGTGACTGTCTAGCTTTCAGAGGATCCTGTGTACCTGAAGATTTTCATCCTCAGTGGAGGTTGGACTATGACCCTTGCAGTTCTAGTTCTGTAAGTTGGTTTAAGTGGGATTTTTAAAATCACTTTGTGATTAATGCTTTTTGATGAATTATTCCTAATTTACTAATGGTTGATCCTTTTGAATTTTTGAAGAGCAACTTCAACAAAATGCTGAGCAATCCTCAGTTATGTGAAAAATTCAAATCCATGATCTTGGAATCTCCAGATCATTACCAAGGCGGGTTATTGAAGTACATAATTTGGAAGATTGAAAAATATTTGTCAAAACCAAGACTTGAACCTAAACTCTACAAATTGAGTAGGGGTTGGCAAAAATTGACAGATACGCAGAGAGAAAAATCTTGGTTTGAGAATGTTGAAAAACAAAAAAAGCAGGAAAATTGGACAAGAAGGGCACCAATCAAGAAAAGACAAAAGATTTTAAGTCTTTTCTTTGGAGACATGATCATTTTTTTGGTTTAATGAACTGCTGATGATAATTGTGTTATATTTCTGAGGTAATTCAAGAGAAAAAAAAGAATTGATAATTTCAAGAGGGCTAAAAAAAGGAGAATCAGCGTGAGGAACCACAAAAGAGGATAAAAATAAAAGAGAAGGAAAGAGATGAGAAGGAAAAAAACATCAAGATACCGCAGAGCTGAGTTGAGGTTGATTGAGAGAGGATTCTAAAAACAGACAGAAAAGTTGGAGACAGAAAGGAGATTCTTTGTATGGAGATAAAAGAGGATTAGGACTGAGGAGCAACAGTCAACCAGGCAAAAAGATTGAGTTGAAGTCTTACCAGACAGAGTACAATTGAGAAGAGGTTGAGGTTGGAAGGTTGAGGTGGAATGATTGAGAGAGTTAGGGTGAACGCATAAAGAGATAAGGAAAGGAATAAGAAAAAAAAGAAAAAGGAAGAGTCTTCGAGTAGGGAAAAAGGAAGAAGAGCGGAACAAGATGAGTAGGTTGAGTGGAGCTTTCTTGAATGGGCTGAAATAAAAGAGATGCGGGATTTTACTTGTCCAAAAAGCTAAGAAAAGGTCCAGCCTGACATATGATCCAAAGGAAGAGAAGTGGTTGCGCGGTTTGTACTAGTGACATTCAAGAGACAGGAAATGAATAACAAAAAAAGAAAATGGAAGAGCGCGGGACATGGTGATGTTGACTAAGAAGGAGAGGGAGGATGCTTGGAAGATTAAAAACTCCCTGTGGCTGGTATGACTGAGGACGCAATAGAGTGAGAGGGATCAATGAGATTTACTAAGTTGGACAGAGAAGGGTAGGGTAAAGCCTTTGTGAGACCGTCTGCTTTCATTTTGTGAGAGGAAATCAGTTTTACAACAAGTTTGCCTAGGGACAGCTCCTCTCTGAGGGCCTTAGTTTTGATGTTGATGTGGCAAGTTTTAGAGTTGCAACCAAATTTCTTGAGTTTGTTGTCTAGGCCCTTGTTATCTATGTAGTGTAGACTGTGTTGAAGTTCTTGTTGCCAAAGTTTGGCTACTAAGTCTTTCATCCAAATAGCTTCTAAAAAGGAATCCACCAGTGGATTCAGTTCAGCTTTGGTTGTAGAGTGAGTGACATTTCTTTGTCTGTAGCTGCTCCAGGAAAGGAGAGATCCAAAGAGAAGGGAGAAATGTCCCCATTGAGATTGTCTAGTTTTGAGATCATTGCTCCAAGTCGCATCGCTGAAGCATTTGATTTGAGTATTGAGAGAATGAACTTGAAGAGTGAGTTTGAGGTTTTTGGTAGCTTTGAGATACTTCCAACAGCGCTTCACTTCCCTCCAGTGACCCATTCCGGGTTTCTTGCAGAATGTGGCAAGACTCAACACAGCAAACCTAAGGTCTGGTTGGGTGAGACAGGCTATGTAATTCATGAGAAACACAGCTGATCGTTAATTGATTCCTAAGGATCAAAATTCTTCATGTTCTTTGTCCAAGGCAGGGCTTAAACTGGAGTTGACGGTGAGAGGAATGGAAGAGGGTTTGCAGTTGCTCATCTTGAGTTCTTCAAGACCGTGCTTGATATGTTTAGGCTGAGAGAGGATGATTTTGTTTTTGACTTGTTTGTACTTCATACCTAAGATGATGTTGGGTTCATGATGGCTGGAATTTGGGAATCAATCAAGAAAGGCTTGTTGGAAGTCATCTCCCAGGCCTAAAAGTATTAAGTTGTCAACGTGGAAAAATAAAACGGAATTTTTCTTGGAATGTATGTATAGGCAGGAATCTGAAATTGATTTGTGAAAGCCCTGTTCTTGAATCCAGGAGGTTAAGGTGTGGAACCAGTTGGCAGGAGATTTCTTGAGTCCATAGAGCGACTTATTGAGGATCAGGTATTTTGATTTCCTTTTGCTTCCCTTGGGCGTTTTGATAATGACTTTGTTGGTTAAAGGCGCGTGGAGGAAGGCGCTTTTGACGTCGAATTGTTTGATTGGAAGAGAATGATAGAGAACAAAGAGGAGAGCCATTCTGAGTGATGCAGCTTTTCCAGTAGGAGAGAAAGTGTCAAGATAGTCGAGGCCGTATATTTGGTCAAAGCCTTGAACGCATAGCTGACTTTTAAAAATTAATTGATCCCCATTGCAGTTGTCTTTTAGACGGTACACCCAGGTGGTATTGAGCGGGTTAATGGGCTCTGGCCCGTCGTAATTGTCCCACACGGCGAGATTTTTGATACCATTCAGTTTGGCTTCCATTGAGGCATCCCGCTTGAGAGAGTCAAAGCATTTCTTTGCTTGTTCAAAGGTTTTAGGTACGTAGTAATGATGATATCCGTATCAATGCGTAGGATGAAGTGAGGAACAATCTTGCAGTTGGTATCTGGGATCTAGCTGGGTAGTTAGATTGTCGGAGGAATTGGAAGAGTTGTTGGAGGATAGGTCCTCAGGCTGAGGAGTATCAAGAGAAGGGGAAGGAAAAGAGGGGGACTGGGATTCATCAGGACAAGGAGGAAATGGAATAGAAGAAGAGGAAAAAGAAGGAAGAGGGAGATCATCATCCAACTTGATTAAGAGTTTGTCGTTGGAATTGGTGGAAGAGGAGGAAGGAGGAGGAGAAAAGGGAGCGGAGTCTTTGACAATCTTTACGTGTTTGGAGGATAGGATGGTATTTTCAGGAGTGAGGATTCAATAAGATAGGAAGTTGGGATTGTAACCCACTAGAGTGCCAGAGAGGCCTTGGTCCCTGATTTTTTTCTGTGAGATATTTTGTTGTCCAAAAAGACAACTTTGGAACCAATGGGGTGGAAATAACTGTATGGGAGTGATTTATTAGTAAAGAGCTGGTAGGGAGATTGAGAATTAGAGTCTTTGGGAATTTGATTGAGAGTGAGAAAGGCTGATTTGGAGATTTTGGCCCAAAGGTTGAGAGGAAGCTTAGAACTTTGGAGAATGGCTTGGATCTATTTGGTTAAAGTTCTGTTAGTTCTTTCAATTTTTCCATTGTTCTTGTGATGGTAAGGCTCCATGATGAGATGGCGAATGGAGTTTGAGGTGAGGAAGTCGCTGAAATCTGAAGAGGAAAATTCTCTGCCTCCATTGGTGCAAATGGTGGCAGGAAAACAGTTGCGTTTTTGATTTTTTTGATTAAGGATAATTTTTAATTGATTACTTGCGTCTGATTTGTGTTGAAGGGGAATAGCAGAAATGTAGACTGAGTGATTGTTGACAATAGAAATTATGTAATTCATGTGATTTCTGGAACTGGGAGTGATGGGGCCGATGAGATCAACATGAAGTTGTTCAAAAGGTTTGGACGCTCAAGATTGACTATTCTTGAAAGGAGATTTTTAAATTTTGGAGAAGACACAATTGACGCATTGGAATTTGGAGAGTGACTCGGCAGAAAGGTTGGGAAAGAGACTCTTAAGGCGGTAAGGACTAGCGTGGCCAAAAGATTCATGGATATATTTGAGATTCTTGTAAGCAAACTCCTTGCAAGACAGATAGCAGAGTTTTTGGTTAGCTCCTACAAGGGAAGGAAGATTTAGGATGAAGAGATTGCCTTGAATGAAGCCAGAGAAAACGGGCTTGGAGTTGGAGTTGGAGAAGATTTGGAATTGAGACCCATTTGATACAAGCGAGCAAGCTTTTGATGAGATTAGTTCTCCAGGGCTTATGAGGTTAATTACAAGATTGGGAACATAGAAACAATTGAAAAGAGTGACCACTTAGTTTTTCCAGATAGGTTGAACTGTTCCCTTTGCTTTGATTGAGAGTTTAGAGCCTTCTTTTCCTGTGTTGATGAAGTCGCCATTGGAGAAGTAATCAAGATGCGTGAAGAAATTGGTAGAATTGAACATATGGCAAGATGCGCCGGAATCAAGTATGATTTGGTTGGCTGGATTGATTTCTTCTATCCAAGTCGTTAGCAGGGAGTGGTAGTGAGAAACTTCTTTTCCTTTGGAGTTTGAGTTCATCTGAGCTCTCCAGTTGGCTTGTGATTCTTTCCACCAATACGGAGCAAGATGTTTGTGTTTGTGGCAGCACTTATCTTCAGAGTGATCGGGGGACAGAGGATTGTGGAAGCCCCTCTTGCATTGCAATTCTCGAGGGACTGGTTTCTTGGAAGTTTGAGGAGCAACCAGGGAATTATTGTTTGACTTGACTTCCTTGGACTTGGATTTGGATTTTTTGTCCAGTTGAATCAGATGGTTGAGGATGAGGTTGACAGAGATACCTTTGTCGGAATGCATAATTTGCTGGCGGAGAGATTGTAGGGAGGAATGGAATTTGAAAAGAATAAGATAGGAGAGTATGTTGTCAGGAAGATCAATCACCACATCTAAGATCTTCTTCATGGAGATCTTAGTGTCTGTGATGAAAGAGTTGATTGCGTCCGGTTTGAACCGTTGGTAGAGGAACTCATTGAAGATTCGCACTCAATTGGCAGTTTGAGAGGAAGCAAATTGTTCCTTGATATTTAGCCATAGAAGCTTTGCAGAGGACATGTTTGATGGATTGACCACGTTGTTGTGCCTAATTGAGTCAATTTGGGAGAGCAAGATAACACAAATTTCCATGTTGTCCGTTGGACTGAGGCCTTTAGTATTGTTTTCCAGTGCTTCTTTGACGCCCTTGAGTTCCAGCAGCATCAACATTTTGTCTTTCCAGATGGAGTAGTTCTTGTCTGTGAGTATGGATACGGCTTTGAGGGCGGCCTTGAGGATGATTTGACGGAATCCGTTGGTGCTTGATCCCCCCATTGGTCCGGTTAAGTTTGTTGGGATTGCTTTTGGCTTTTAACCATGTTGAATTTTTCTGAGGTAATTCAAGAGAACAAAAAGAATTGATAATTTCAAGAGGGCTAAAAAAAGGAGAATCAGCATGAGGAATCACAAAAGAAGATAAAAATAAAAGAGAAGGAAAGAGATGAGAAGGAAACAAGCATCAAGATACCGCAGAGCTGAGTTGAGGTTGATTGAGGGAGGAGGCTAAACACAGACAGAAAAGTTGGAGACAGAAAGGAGATTCTTTGTATGGAGATAAAAGAGGATTAGGACTGAGGAGCAAAAGTGGACCAGGCAACAAGATTGAGTTGAAGTCTTACCAGAAAGAGTACAATTGAGAAGAGGTTGAGGTTGGAAGGTTGAGGTCGCATGATTGAGAGAGTTAGGGTGAACGCATAAAGAGATAAGAAAAGGAATAAGAAAAAAAATAAAATGGAAGAGCGCGGGACATGGTGATGTTGACTAAGAAGGAGAGGGAGGATGCTCAGAAGATTCAAAAAATTGTTAGTTGAATTTGGAAGGATCTGAATATTAATTATATATTTCAGAGGAAGAAACTGAAAGTGAATCAGCTTCACTTAATTTGGAATCTGAATCCTCTTTAGAGGAAGAGGTCATGCAAAAAGGCTCAACCAGAAGCTTATCTTTGGTGAGTATTCATTTCATTGATGTGATTAAAAAAATGAATACTAAGTTATTTTTGATGATAGGAACCAAATTTGAAATACCTCAATCAAATCCCCAAGAAATTCCATAAGTTCTTGGGTAAGGTTTGTTGGAGATGGGAATTGCGGATTTAGAGTCATTGCTAAATCTCTTTGTTATGATGAACATGGATGGTTCAAATTTAGGAAGGAAATTATTGAAACATTAGAGAAACATAAATCATGCTACATCAAGATGCTTGGTGGTTCAAAAGAGGTAGAAAAGATTAAAAAAAATTCTTCATGTTGAAGACATCAATCAAAAGATTCCCTCTTCAAAATGGCTGGCTAAACTAGATATGGAACAAATATTAGCAGACACATATGCCAGACCTATATGTTTCATTTCATTGGAGTCATTTTTTTCTTATACTCCAATGAAAAAAGGTGTTATAGACCAATCAGACTCTATTTATATTTCCTTTGTAAACAATAACCACTGGGTTCTATTAGTACTTGAGGGAGAAATGATCCCAATCCCAACCATTGTAGCAAAACTGCTTTCCTTGATTTCTAAAAAAGCCTCTGGTTGGTTTGGCCATCTCAAAGACCAACTGAAAATTTATTCCAGAATATAATAGACTTTGACTTCATTTTATCATTGGGTTTCATATAACTTTTAATTCTAATGCAGCTAACTATTTCTATTAATATGAAGGGTTATCACATTTTGAACATCATTATGTTGAGTGTTTTGAGTTAACATCATTATATTGAGTGTTTTGAATGAGAGTTTCATGGTAATTCAGTTCAACTCAAGTTGGGCTGATTCCATAATAAGGAGTATTTTACTTCTTGTGATGATAGCAGCTTAACACAAGTTGAACTTGTTTTTATTTTTTTGGTTCTTTTACTTTAGGTATTGTCAAGTTACTTTTCTTGTTTTTGGTGTTTTTAATTTAGGGCTATTCAAGTTGCTTTTCTTTTTTTTGGTGTTTTTACTTTAGGCCTAGTCCATTGGATAGTTCTAGTTTTTTGTTTTTTTATTTATTTTCATTTTTAATTAATTTTTTATTTTTTTGTTTTTTTAACCAAAAAGTCAACATTTTTGGATTTTTTGGTTGATTTCTTGTTTTTTTGAATGTTTATTTAGTTTATGGGAACCCTTAAATTATTTTAATACCCTTTAGTTCTTTATTTTATTTTATTTTTTTTGGGCCCACCACAGTCCGGTACACAACTAAATTCAAACTGTGTACAACTCCACACGACTCAAATGTAGTCATGTGGCATCCCCCACAACACCAGACCATGGTGTGTGGGCCGCACAACTCTTTTATCTGTTTTGAAATCTATACGGCTCAAATTTAGTCGTTTGGCGTGCCACATGGCCCATTTTGAGTTGTTTCCATGGCTCGATGAGTTGTGAATTTAACATTACCCTTTAATTTTTGGTGTTTTGGTTGTCTTCAGTATTTTTTGTTTTTTTATTTATTTTTACTTATTTGTATTTTATTTTTTATTTTTTATTTATTTTTATTTTTTTTAAACCAAAAAAACAAAAATTTTTGATTTTTTGGTTGATTTATGTTTTTTTTTGTATTTTTATTTAGTTTATTTTATTTCTTTATTTTTTATTATTTTTTGGCCAACAAAGCTTGTAGTTGTGTGTCACAGAACACAACTACATTAGAGTTGTGTACAGCCCCACACAACTTGAATGTAGTTGAACCTGGTGCCACACAACCTGGGCCATTGTGTGGGGGCTGCACAACTACAGTTGAATTGTGTGGAGGCTACACAATCCAATTGTAGCTGTGTAGCATTCCACATCTCAGCTCTCTGATACCAGGAACCTTGCAGTCCTTTAGCCACAGAGATTGATAAAGATACTGGAATAATAATAATAATAATCTTCCAAAGATAAACACTTAAAAAGCTCAAATAATAAATATGTTAAGAGCTGGTGCAAGTTTGAATTTGTTTGGTTAAAAAGGTTTTCAATTTTTTATAAAAAGAGGGGCCACAGTATTATAATACTGGGGATCTTTAAAGACAGAGAAACTCTCTTCAAGGGGCCTCCTTAGGCATTTTAAGAACCTTGGAATGAATAATGCGTTCCTTATAAGGACTTATCCACTGATATGTCTGGGAAAAACACAAGAAGTTCATATCCCTCCATACTGGCCTTCCAGGTTCATGCCACAATTCATATGTTTTAAATCAGATGCAGATTGCCTAACAACCAGAGAACTCCTTTGACCAAGATCAATACCTTCTTGCCAATTCAGCTTATGCTAGCAGGAAATATTTGGTTCCAGCATACCACAATGTTTCATCCAAAAATCAATCCAAAACTGATTTCAACTATCATCTTGCCCAATGCAGAGTTTGGATTGAGCATGCCATAGAAATCCTGAAAGTAAGATTGGCCAGCTTATGGGAAATTTAAAAACATCTTTGAAATTTGAAAGAAATGAAGATCCTCATCAACTAGATTATCACTTGTGTAATCCTTCACAACCTTCTGGCCCACATCAAAGATCATTGGGACAAAATATTTGAAGAAAGTATTCCTGATCCTCCTCAAGTCATCCCTGTCTCATCTGGTTCCTCATCTTCTGCCATGAGAGAGCAGATTCTACCCCTCAAACGTTCTCACTTTGATGAGTAGCATTTGGTTTTTAAGTACGTAAATCAAACTGAATTTTTTTAGTTTGGTGGTTTAACAAACAATCTTAGGCTGACTCCATTTCTTTCTCCTTTTTCCTTTTCCTTTTTTTTTTGTTTATGGTGGACTTAGAAAAAAAAACAGAACCAAACCTTCCAAACCACTGGTCCAGCCCCACCAGTCCAAACCTTCCCACACCTCACCATCCACCTCCACCTCTCCATCCACCATCCACCTCTCCATCCACCTCACCATCCACCTCCACCTCAACATTCACCCCCAACCTCAAAATCCACCATCCACCTCACCATTGAACTCCTCCTCATTCCATCACTTAAGGACCCCCCCCCTCCTTCTTTGGTCAGAACCCCTGGTAAGCCCCCCCCCCAACCTCCTCTTTGTCCTCCTCATCTCTTGTGTTGAAATGAATATATAAAAATATATAATTCCTTTTGTGTATCTGTCTCTTCATTTGTGTTTCTTTCTTTTTAATTTTCTATATTCATTAATTTCTCTTTTCTTTATCTTTCTATCACCTAAATAGGTGCTATCTACCTGTCGCAGCTACTTCAGTAAAACCTTGCAGCTGCTCTTCCAAAAAGACCTTGTCAACTGCGCTCTCTCGCGTGCTGCGCCATGCTTCTCCTCAAACTGCTCGTACTGCGCAAGGCTTTTTTCCGCATCCCTGACTACTCTCACGCTCCATCTTTCTTTTCCTCTCATACGCTTCCTACTCTCTCACATCATCCGTTGACCTTCACGTCTCTTGACCTCACTTCAACAATTGAAACTTCTTCTTCCATCCCTGAACTCAAGAGTACTCAAGATCATCAATGTTTAACTTACCTTGACTACTCTGGATCCTGCTCATCAATCCTATTCTGGATCTCCTGCAATCAAGACCTTCTTACATAATCAAGACCTTCTTATTGAGGCTAATTTGGTGCAAAGATCAAACAGCTACTTCTAGAGGAATTTCTACCTCCTTGATTTGTTGCTACGCACTACTCACTTGCTTCATGGAATTCTATCTTTCCTCTCTCATTCTTTTATGATTCTTCATCTCTACAGGCGTGTTTTTCAAGTTTTTTTTTGTTGGAGTTTTTCCCTGCTAATCTTAATATTGTCCTCCTCTCTGGTATGCCTAAACCTTAACAAATTGTCTGCTTTCTCTTTTTCTGTGACTTACACTGTCTTCTCCCAGTTCTGTTTCTAGCTCAGAAATAATATCCTGAAATTTTAACATCTTTTTCATTGTCCATTTGTTTCATTTTTAGGACCCCCCTCCCTGCCTCCTTGCTCACTCCTCTAGGTAAGCTAAACCCCTCCTCCTTCTTCTCCTTTTCCCTCTGCCTCCATCCCAATCAACCAATTGATTGGTCAATCAATGGAAAATTGATTGTTCAATTTAGAGATCAATTTTCTATCAATTGGCTGGTCAATCAATGGCAAATTTATTGGTCAATTGATTCCCCATTGATCAACCAATCAATTGCAAATCAATCAGTCAATTGATTGCGTGTTCTCCTCCTCCTCTTCCTGACCAATAAATAAATTGATTGACCCTCCTTCTCCTCATGCCTCATGATTAACAAGGGGACTGACTCTTTTTTTTTGGTTTTTTTTGTAGGAAATTTCACCAGTAATTTTTTGTTATTTTCTATGTTTTTTGATCATCTATGTTGATTATACTGGACTAATGAATGTTTTTTTTTTGTTTTTTTTATTCCATGCAATGCAATTCATCATTCCACCCCTTTGACCATCCTTTCTTGAAGGCCCATTCTTCTCCCACAAAACTCCAGATTTTAGACAACAAATTGATTTCCATCTTGATACTCACCCCAATCAAAGTATACAGTTGCAAGTGAAAAAGATGGAAGGAGATATTTATAAAAACATACAGAGAAGTAGGAAGAAAAGGGCTTTCCAAAGAAGGAGGGCTCAAATGAGGGATTCTGAAATTGCATTGGAAGTGACTGAGGAAACAATTAATTAAAATTTTTTTGGGTCTTCATGCAAAATACGTCCTTTGGATCTGTATCCTTCCATTGTCAAGAAAAGTCAAAAAACCTCCCCTGAAGAGTTGGAACAGGCCAAACAGAATATCAAACCATTACATTTCTTCAGCTCTGGAAAAGTATATGTTCAAGATCAATCAGATCATCAGGCTATGGTTCCAATCATCAAATTTGTCCCTTTCAATGAACTCTCTGAGCAAGTGAAGAAGGACATCAACTCAGTCACAACACTCCTTTACCCATCCAAAAAAATTGTCAACACCATGGGTCCCTCAAGATCTTGGGGTGGGAAAATGTGAACAATTGGATGGAAAAATTTGATGAACCCTTCTGAACTATTAGGAAGATATTTGAAGAAAGATGCTGTCAAATCCTCCCCTAAAGAGTATTATTTTTTGAAACTTATCTCTGAAAAGGTCACTCAAATATTTGGCCAAATTTTTTGAAAATTAGCCAAACTTGTTTTTGATTCCAACCTTGAAGCTATGATGGACAAAAATATCCCTTCCTTCTCCTCATTATAATTTGGATCTGGCCTCACTCCTTTCAACTGCTCCCCTCACATCACCTTTACCTCAGATTCCTTCCACAACTCTCCCCATATTGATAAAGGTGATTTCTACTCCTATTCATTTTTACTGGTGGTCCCAACCAAAAAATAAAATGGAAAAATTATTGACAACAAGAATGAATATCAAGTATCCAAAGGCCAATTTGTGTTCCCTGACTTGGTTTTTGGGATAAATTTCAAACAAAAAGGCATTTTCAAAATGATTTGGGAAGAAAACAAGTACAAACACTGTACTTTTCCTGCTGCAGAGTCTGCCACTCATACCAGGATGGCCATTTCCATGCAAACTGAAAAAAAAAACTCAAAACACTAGCAAGGACTTGGTCAGTGGCAAAATATAACTTAGGAAAAAAAATAAAATGAAAATAGAAAAGATTTGTTCTTTGGTGGTGTTGAAAATACTCTCAAATGTTGTTGCAATCAATTTTTTTTTTAAAAAAAAAAAAAATTTCTCAAAGTAAATATATTTACAAGCCATGAAATTGAGTAATCTCCTTTATTTCATCCACAGTTCTACTGCTACAAATACATGCCATGGCTACCAATAACCTATCTTTTTTTCCATTGCTAGCCTTTCCCTCTCCTTTTTAAGTCACTCTTCCTGTCAATCCTTCTCCTTTTCCTCTTTTTGATACTGCAGCTCAGCCTGGTTCAGTTGCCACTCAGCATTGAACTTTTGCTTATGAGTCAAACACTCATCTTTCAACTTTTGAAAATCCATAGCCAGTTGGAGATCCCACTTCTACTTTTCAAATTGAATTTTTTTTTGATTCAATTTTTTATTTTGATGTTTTTTGGAGGAGGGGAATAGGAATGAGCTTCATTTTGAAAGCAAGTAGAATCAATCAATGCACTAACTTGAATCTTGCTTCTCCATGATATCCTCAAAGACAGAAAAATTTGAAGTGTTTCTCCGCTTTTGATGGCTATTAGGGTTGAGGTTGATGGAATTGAAGGCCTTTTGCTTTCCCTTTGCAGAAAGTTTTGTGCGGGAAACTTTTCACTCTCATTTGAAGTAAATATTGGAAGCCCCATTGGCTTGAGGTGTTGTCCAATAAGGAATGGATGAGGCTGTTTTTTTACAATCTAAATCAGTCAGGATTAACCAGACAGAGGAGAAAAGAACTTGGTTGCTTAATTGAGCATATTTGGATGGTAGTGGCAATACAGGAATAACTTTCTCCTCATTGGCTAAGTCATTAAGTTCTTCCACCTCAGGAAGAGAGCAATCCAAAGAAGGAAGTTAGAGGTCCAAGGAAGGTTTTGTAAATGCTAATTTAGACATGATCAGAGCTGGTTGTGTTGGAATATCCTCCTCCACATTGGATTGGGGCGACTCATAGGTTTTGTCTCAATCATCATTGCTAGGCTGAGGATCCACAGCCAAGTTCTCATCTTCAACAGATTTGGATTTTTGGGCGTCAAAAGAAGCTAAAGGGGTGATTTTGGCCTTTTTTCCAAATATTTCATCCATTTGAATATAAAAAGGACAAATTGAGTCCAGCTTATCTACCACCAAGTTGATTCCCTTGGCTTTATTGGAGTCTGTGATAACAAAGCCAGTGGAAATTGAGATTGAGTGGGCCTTTTTTTACTTGGCTTGATAGTTTTTGAATTTCTCCCTCATCTGTTTGGATGAAAGATCCAGCCTACCTTTGGGTTTATTCTTGAGTTCATTGGCCATAAAGAGATAACCATCAACCTTAGAGGATGGAGGTTGGCCAAATTGTGTTTCATTGTTGGATCCAAAGCAAGCATCATAGTTGGAGGGGATTTTGAGCCAGTTTACAAGGATGATGTGATCAGCTCTCTTTAGCTTACTTGAGGTTTTGAAAGCTGATGGGGGCAGATTGTTGGATTTTGAGTTACTGGGGGATGTTTGATTTGTTTGAGTGTACTTGCAGGGGAAGTTTTGCTGAGGGGCCATTTAAAAAGAGTAAGAGGGATGAAGAAATGAAGCAATGAAGTGATGAATAAATAAAGCAATGAGAGCTAGGATGTCATGAAAGGGGGGATGGAGTGATGAAGGGATGAATTGATGAAGGGATGAAGTGATGAAGGCATGAAGTGATGAAGTGATGAAGTGATGAAGGGATGGAGGGATGAAGTGATGAAGTGATGAAGGGATGAAGGGATGAAGGGATGAAGAGATGAAGTGATGAAGTGATGAAGGGATGAAGTGATGAAGGGATGAAGTAATGAAGTTATGAAGTGATGAAGTGATGAAGTGATTAAGGGATGAAGTGATGAAGGGATGAAGTGATGAAGTAATTAAGGGATGAAGTGATGATGGGATGAAGTGATGAAGGGATGAAGTGATGAAGTGATGAAGTGATGATGGGATGAAGTGATGATGGGATGAAGTGATGAAGGGAGGAATTGATGAAGGGATGAAGTACTGAAGGTATGAAGTGATGAAGTGATGAAGTGATGAAGGGATGAAGTGATGAAGGGATGAATTAATGAAGGGATGAAGGGATGAAGTAATGAAGGGATGAAGGGATGAAGTGATGAAGGGATGAAGTGATGAAGTGATGAAGTGATGAAGTGATGAATCAATGTGAAAGGATGGATGTGATGGAAGGAATGAAGTGACAAGAGTGATGAAGCAAAGCAAGAGTGACAAAGTGATGAGGGGATGAGAGTGATGAAGCAATGAGGATAGCAATGAAGAGATGAGATTGATGAAGTGATGAGAGCAATGAATCAAATTTCTGAATAAGTTTGGATGTAAAATTTTTTCCAATGAGGTTGGAGGTTGAAACCAGGGGTGATGATGTGGAATGAGGTGTGGTTGAGCTGGTGAAAGACTTTATATAATTTGCTTGAAAAAACCCACTTATTTCGTGTTAACTTTGACACGTCTGATCTGAAATAAGTGGTTTTTTATTTATTTTAAATGGTGGGTTTGAAACGGTGGGTTTGAAATGGCGGATTTGGCTTGAAAGCTGCCTTTAAAAAATGGCACGTTCACTTAACTTTAATACACTCTATTTTAATCTTTCAAAAAAAACTTCATACCTTTTTTTATTGTTCATTTTTTTTCAAATTTCCTGTTGATCCTTTTTTATATTTTTTTGAATTAATTGAAGGAAAAAATTGAATTTTTTACAATTATTTAGTGAAGTATCAAAATATATATTCCCTTACTATCACTATAATTATTTTATTAAAGAATTTTATATCTAATCAATAGGTTCACTTTCCAAATTTTTTTCTCATTTGAAAATGATTCAAAGTATTTTTTTTTCTAATGTTTCAATGATTTTTTTTTTTTTGAGTATCACACCATTTTTTAGAATGCACAGTTTCACATTTAAAAATTTTTTATGTGCAGAGGCCTATGTGCCAGGGGGAAAAATTGCCATATTTTTTGACATTCAGAACTTTAAACACCAGCAAAATTTGTATGTGGACCTGTGCATTCCCAAAATTCCATTTTGTAAGTGATTTTTTGGGGTCACAATAATCATACCCTAATTTTACTACTATTTTCATATATACTTTGGTTCTTTATTAATTCAATAGGGTGTATCATACTTAAACAAGCCTGCCATTTTTTAATGGCAGGTTTCAACCCAAATTGGCCATTTCAAACCCACCATTAAAAATAAAAAAACCACCTATTTCACATAAGACGTTTCAGAGTTACCTGAAAAAAATGGGTTTTTCAGATAAAGTATTTAAAGGCTTTCACTACCTCAACCATACATCAGCCCAAGTCATACACCCCTGGTTTCCAACCTCACCTCCTTCTACCTCCAACCTCATCAGAAAAATTCTACCTCCAACCCAATTGAAAAAATCTGATTCATCACTCTAATCACTTTATTGCTCTCAAAACTTCATCACTCTCATCACTTTATTTCTTTTTTATCTTGATCAATCTCCTCAATTTATTGCTCTTGTCACTTCATCACTCTCATCACTTTACCACTCTCATCACTTTATCACTCTTTTCACTTCATCAATCTCTTCACTTTATTTCTCTCACAAATTCATCACTTTATTGCTCTCATAAATTCATCACTCTAATCACTTCATCAGTCTTATCATTACATTTCTGTTACTCTTTTCAAATGGCCCCCCAGAAAACCTTCCCAAAAAGTCTACAAAAAAATTAAATACACAAAAGAAAACATTGCCAAGAAAATCTACAGCAAAAAATCCTTGCCAATCAGCTTCCAAAGGCTGAAGTCAGCTCAAGAGAGCTGATCACATCATCCTGGTAAACTGGCTCAAAATCCCCTTTAACTATTATGCTTGCTTTGGATCCAAAAATGAAACACAAGTTGGCCAACCTCCGTCCTCTAAGGTTAATGTTTATCTCCTCATGGCCAATGAACTCAAAAATAAAACCAGAGGTAGGCTGCGAGGGAGCAATTCAAAAACTATCAAGCCAACTAAAAAAAGGCCCACTCAATCTCAATTTCCACTGGCTTTGGTATCACGGACTTCAATAAAAGCCAAGGGAATCAACTTGGTGGTAGATAAGTTGGACTTAATTTGTCCGTTTTATATTCAAATGAATAAAATATTTGGAACAAAGGCCAAGATCACCCCTTTAGCTGCTTTTGAGGCTCAACAATCCAATTCATTTGATGCTGAGGACTTGGCTGTGGATGCTCAGCCTAGCAATTATTATCCTGATGAAACCTTTGAGTGGCCCCAATCTGATGCCAAGGTGTATTTTCCAACAAAATCAACTCCCATCATGTCTAAATTTGAATCAATCATTGATTCAAACCCTTCCTTGGACCCTTCACTTAATCCATTCAATTTCTCTATTCCTGGGGTGGAAGAAAACAACTTTGCCCATGTGGAGAAAGTTATTCCACTATCTCCATTAGAATTAACATCTGTTCAAGTAAGGAAGCAATTTATTTTATTTTTTTTTCCAGTTACTCCTTAATGATATAGATTGTAAAAAAATAGGCTCATGCTTTCCTGAATGGCCAAAAAATCAAGCCAATATGGCCTCCCACATCAAATTGAAATAAGATTGAAAATTTTCCCTCACAAACCTCCTTGGCAAAGGGAAAGAAAAAGGCCTCCAATTCAATCAACATCAACCCAAATAGCCATCAAAAGAGGAGAAAGAATTCCAATTTTTCTGGCTTTGAAGATATCATGGAGAAGAAATTTTCAAGTAAGTGAATTGATGGAATCTCCTTGCTTTTAAAATCCAGCTTATTGATATTGCCCTACAAAAAACAGTTAAATTACAAATTGAATTGTAAAAATTTGAATTTGAAAAGAAAAGGTGGGATCATCAACTGACTATCAATGGTCAAAAGAAGAAAGCTGAGAGTGTGGCTCATCAAAAACCATTGGCTTCCAAGTGGAGATTGAAACAGGAATATTTAGAGTTTAAAAAGAGTAAAAGGAGAAGGATTAACAGGAAGATCAACTGTAAAAGGAGAGGGATTGATTGGCCATGGAAAAAAATATAGGTCATCTATATCCATGGAATGTATTGGTAGAAGTAGAGCAGTGGAAGAAACACAGCAGATTACTTGATTGCTTGGCTTGTAAATATATTTACTTGGATGAAAATTTTAAGAAAAAAAAACAAAAAAATATTTTTGATTAAAACAATGTTTCAGACTATTTTTAAACCATCCAAAGAACAAGTCTTTTTTATTTTCATTATTATTATTATTTACTATATGATATTTTGCAACTTTTCAAGTCCCTGCAAGTTTTCTGAGTGGTTTTGTTGATTGGCATGAATATTGCCATTCTTGTGTGAGTGGAAGTGTCCATAGCAGGTCAATTAATGTGCTTGTACTTATTTGCTTCCCAAATAATTTAAAAATACCTTTTTGTTTGAAATAAATACCAAAACTCAAGTTGGGAAATAAAAATTGGCTGTTGGATAATTGATATTCATGTTGGTTTTCCATAATTTGTCCATTCAATTTGTTAGTCAGAGCCACAATTAAAAAGAAATAGGAAGAAACATTGCTATGTTCAAGATGAGGAGAGTTGTAGAAGGAATTGGATGTGAAGGTTGTGTGCGGAAAAAATTGAAAAGGATTAATCCTGGATCCAAATTCCAATGAAGAAAAGGAGGGGGTATTGTTTTCCATCATTGTTTTACAGTTTGATTCAAAGGCAATTCTGGATAATTTTTGAAAAATTGGGCCTAAAATTAGAGAGAAATTGTCAGCCCTAAGTTTTAGAAAACAAAACTCTTGAGGGGAAGATTGAACAGAAGCTCTCTCAAAATATCTTTTAAATAATTCAAAAGGGTGCACTTATTTTTTCCAACCAATTGACCACATTTTCCCACCCCAATATTTTGAGGGACCAACATTGTAGACAAAGATTTTGGATGGGTTAAGGAAGTTGGTGACCAAGTTGGTGTCCTTCTTCTCTTCCTTGGAGATTTTATTCAAAGGGAAAAAATTGATTATTTAAATTAGACACTTGTGATTGGATTCATCAATAACAATAAATTTCCCAGATCTGAATAAATAGAATTGTTTGATCCTCTCTTTGGCTTGTTCCAACTCTTTGCATTAAAGTTTTTGATTGGTCTTTTCCTTTTGGGAAAAAAATTCAGGATAAAGATCCAAATGCCTATGTTTTTTTCCAGACCACACAAAACTTTCATCAATCCCCTCCTCTGCTACTTCCAACAAGATTTTGGAATCTCTATTTTGAGCCCTCTTTTGCTGAAAAGCACCATTCTTTCCACCTCTCTGTATGTTTATCCAATAATATCCTCCCATCTTCTTCCCTCCCATCCACATACTTCCATTGGGATGAGGATCAAGAAATGATTCAATTAAATGTGTAAAAATTTGAGGTTAATGGGAGAAGAATTTGTGGTTCAAAAAAAATGGCAGGTGGGGGAATAACAAGGGGCAAATGGGGTGTTGCCTTGCATAGGATCAAAAAAAAAAAAATAAAAAAACAAGAAAGAAAGAGAGATAGAATAAAAAAACCATCATTAGTCATCTTATAATCAAGGTGGATGATCAGCAAACATTGAAAAAAATATATACTGTTCCATGATACTAACAAAAAAAAGGGTCAGTCAGATTGTTTTAATCATCAGAATCATGGGTTAAAGAGGAGGAGGAGGGGGGGACACCAACATTGGATTTCCTATTGCCTATGATTGGGCAAGGAGGAGAAAATTGATCAATCAATTGATTTATTGATTGAGGATTCATGGGGGGGGCCTAAATCAATCAATCAATTGGGCAAGGAGGAGTAGGAGGAGGAGGGGAAGACTTACCTTGAAACAATCAATCAATTGATTGATCAAATATCAATGGGGGGCATAAATTGATTGATTGGTTGATTATCAATTGATTGGGAAAGGAGGAGGAAGACTGACCTAGGGAGAGGTATTGATTGATTAGCAAATTGATCAATTGCTTGGAAGGTGGTGGTAGTGTACCTGGAAGGGATGGATGGATTGATTGATCAGTTGATTGATTGAAGGGAGGAGGAGAAGTAGTAGGAGGAGGGGGGGGAGTTATAGGTTTTTTTGATCAATCAATGGGGAGAAGAAATGGGAGGGGAAGAGGGGGGGTGAGGATGGGGGGGGATTTGAGATGAAGGTGGATGGTAAGATAGAGGTGGTGAGTGAGGTGGTTTGGTGAGGTGGAGGAAGGAGTGGACTGGTGAGTGATTGGAGTGAGGTGGGTGGTTTGGTGAGTGGTGAGTTATGAGGTGGATTCTTTTTTTTTGTTTTGTCTAAGTCCATCAATAATAATAATAATAATAATAATAATAATAATAATAATAATAATAATAATAATAATAATAATAATAATAATAATAATAATAATAATAATAATAATAATAATAATAATAATAATAATAATAATAATAATAATAATAATAATAATAATAATAATAATAATAATAATAATAATAATAATAATAATAATAATAATAATAATAATAATAATAATAATAATAATAATAATAATAATAATAATAATAATAATAATAATAATAATAATAATAATAATAATAATAATAATAATAATAATAATAATAATAATAATAATAATAATAATAATAATAATAATAATAATAATAATAATAATAATAATAATAATAATAATAATAATAATAATAATAATAATAATAATAATAATAATAATAATAATCATAATAATCATAATAATAATAATAATCACAATAATAATAATAATAATAATCATAATAATAATAATAATAATAATAATAATAATAATAATAATAATAATAATAATAATAATAATAATAATAATAATAATAATAATAATAATAATAATAATAATAATAATAATAATAATAATAATAATAATAATAATAATAATAATAATAATAATAATAATAATAATAATAATGATAATAATAATAATAATAATAATAATAATAATAATAATAATAATAATAATAATAATAATAATAATAATAATAAATAATAATAATAATAATAATAATAATAATAATAATAATAATAATAATAATAATAATAATAATAATAATAATAATAATAATAATAATAATAATAATAATAATAATAATAATAATAATAATAATAATAATAATAATAATAATAATAATAATAATAATAATAATAATAATAATAATAATAATAATAATAATAATAATAATAATAATAATAATAATAATAATAATAATAATAATAATAATAATAATAATAATAATAATAATAATAATAATAATAATAATAATAATAATAATAATAATAATAATAATAATAATAATAATAATAATAATAATAATAATAATAATAATAATAATAATAATAATAATAATAATAATAATAATAATAATAATAATAATAATAATAATAATAATAATAATAATAATAATAATAATAATAATAATAATAATAATAATAATAATAATAATAATAATAATAATAATAATAATAATAATAATAATAATAATAATAATAATAATAATAATAATAATAATAATAATAATAATAATAATAATAATAATAATAATAATAATAATAATAATAATAATAATAATAATAATAATAATAATAATAATAATAATAATAATAATAATAATAATAATAATAATAATAATAATAATAATAATAATAATAATAATAATAATAATAATAATAATAATAATAATAATAATAATAATAATAATAATAATAATAATAATCATAATAATAATAATAATAATAATAATAATAATAATAATAATAATAATAATAATAATAATAATAATAATAATAATAATAATAATAATAATAATAATAATAATAATAATAATAATAATAATAATAATAATAATAATAATAATAATAATAATAATAATAATAATAATAATAATAATAATAATAATAATAATAATAATAATAATAATAATAATAATAATAATAATAATAATAATAATAATAATAATAATAATAATAATAATAATAATAATAATAATAATAATAATAATAATAATAATAATAATAATAATAATAATAATAATAATAATAATAATAATAATAATAATAATAATAATAATAATAATAATAATAATAATAATAATAATAATAATAATAATAATAATAATAATAATAATAATAATAATAATAATAATAATAATAATAATAATAATAATAATAATAATAATAATAATAATAATAATAATAATAATAATAATAATAATAATAATAATAATAATAATAATAATAATAATAATAATAATAATAATAATAATAATAATAATAATAATAATAATAATAATAATAATAATAATAATAATAATAATAATAATAATAATAATAATAATAATAATAATAATAATAATAATAATAATAATAATAATAATAATAATAATAATAATAATAATAATAATAATAATAATAATAATAATAATAATAATAATAATAATAATAATAATAATAATAATAATAATAATAATAATAATAATAATAATAATAATAATAATAATAATAATAATAATAATAATAATAATAATAATAATAATAATAATAATAATAATAATAATAATAATAATAATAATAATAATAATAATAATAATAATAATAATAATAATAATAATAATAATAATAATAATAATAATAATAATAATAATAATAATAATAATAATAATAATAATAATAATAATAATAATAATAATAATAATAATAATAATAATAATAATAATAATAATAATAATAATAATAATAATAATAATAATAATAATAATAATAATAATAATAATAATAATAATAATAATAATAATAATAATAATAATAATAATAATAATAATAATAATAATAATAATAATAATAATAATAATAATAATAATAATAATAATAATAATAATAATAATAATAATAATAATAATAATAATAATAATAATAATAATAATAATAATAATAATAATAATAATAATAATAATAATAATAATAATAATAATAATAATAATAATAATAATAATAATAATAATAATAATAATAATAATAATAATAATAATAATAATAATAATAATAATAATAATAATAATAATAAAACCACAAGTCAGCATAGGATTCAGGGTTGAACAACAAAAACAAAAAAAATACTGTGATTTGAATTTTTACCTATTTAAAAACCAAATGATACTCATCAAAGTGAGCAAGTGTGAGGGTCAGAATCCACTCTCTCATGGAAGAAGATGAGGGAAAAGATGAGACAGGGATGACTTGAGGAGGATTGGTAATATCTTCTTCAAATATTTTTTCCCATTCATCTTTGATGTCAGCCAAAATTTTGTGAAGGATTACACAACTGATAATCCAGTTGATAGGTATATTCAAGTCTTTAGTATTTTGAAGTGGGTTTTTCATTTCTCTTAAGCTGGCCCATTTTTCTTTCAGAACACCTATTGTATTTCGAATACAAATGCGTAATTTAGCAAGATGATAGTTGAAATTTTTTTTTTCTAGATCATTAGAAGAAAAATTCCAATAAGCTGTAACAAGATATTTCTCACTAGCATAAGCTGAATTTTCCAGAAGGTATTGATCTTGGTCAAAGAAGTTCTATGTTTCTTGGGCAATCTGCATCCAATTTAAAACATATGAATTGTGAAAAGAACCTGGAAGGCCATCATGGAGGGATATGAACCCCTTGTTTTTATCACAAACAGGTTTTTGTGCAACAGGGTATCTATACAAATTTATAAAACATATTTTTTCAGGTTATAAAATGTGTTGGAATAGAAATGAATCAATTGCCTTTTTTCCAATCAAAATAGTGTTTGCCATCTAGCTTGGGTTTTTGACTCAGGGGGATAGTGGTCCCATCAACAAAACCAATGCAACATGGAAAGCCTTTGGTCTCCATTAATTGAGATATCTCCTTGGATTCTTCTTTTTTTGGCCAACAAATGACTGAGTGATGGAAAGATATGATAGAAATCATGACTCTTTTGGTGTATAAGTCAATGGTTCCATAACCAAGTGAGAATAGATTTTCTAATTGATGAATTACTTCTCCATTTCCATTTGATCCCAATCTACAAAGAGCCAAGGCCATTTGAATAGCTGGATTTCATTGAGGATTCCAAGAATTTTTCTGAAAGACATGGTGGTCTTCAATCACCTCCAAAAGTTTCATGAATGAAGGAAACAAAGTTGGGGACAGATGCTGGAAGCTCAAGTTGGGGAGAAAATGAAGCTTTTGCCTTTCATACATAGGGTTTTGGAGATCCTTTCTTTTTGTAACCATGTATTGCATTTCCAATATATAATTTAATGCTAATCAATTTGATTAAAAATTGGAGTCTGAATCAGATTTGAATAATAAAAAGAAATTCAGTCAGCTTTTTTTCATTTTCAACTTGCTGCTGGGAAGTTTGATTGGAAATGTTGAGAAAGACGGTTATGTGATGATTATGGGATGTGTTTGAAGCAATGGAGATGCAAATTGATGTTTTGAACTGGTGAACCAGGGCTTCCATAAACACCCTCCTTTCAAATAACCTTGTACAGCATTCTCCAAGTTTTTTTCAAATTTACCAAATTTTTTCAACTCATCTCAGTTTCATTTCAAATACAAGAGCATTACTCAGTCACAATGATGACACAGGCATTTTTAAATGATTAGCCTAACACACCTTGGTCACATTGTTATAATCCAGAAGTTCTCCTAGTTGGTTTTTGGATCTTAATCATCTCATATTTGCATTGTTATATCTATATCCCTGTGCTCTGTTTTGTCTTGTCACCCCACAAGGTTGGTGGTCTTCTCAAACTTGGTCATGGTACTCTTAGTTGAAGAACTAATAGGCCAACTACTTGGCACAATAGTTTTGTTGATTATTTTCCCATTTTTATGACAACACTGAAATCAATGATCTCATATTTTTGTTGTCTCATCTATATCACTGTGCTCTGTTTTGCCTTGTGACCTCACAAGGTTGGTGGTCTTCTCATACTTGGTTGTGGTCCTCTTAGTCAAATAACTAATAGGCCAACTACTTGGCACAATAGGTTTCTGGTCTTCTCAGACTCACTTTTGTTCCTCTTAGCCAAAGAACTAATAGGCAAACTAATTGGCACAATATATTGCATCAGTTCATTATTTTATGAGCCCAGAGCTGCCACTCTGCTATCTCTAGATTAACCTAGGATTTCTGTCAATTCCATTAGGTCTCTTCCAGAATTATGTGATGTTAATTATGCCAAATGGAAAGTGCAAGTAGGAGCTCACATCATGGAGCAAGGGCTTTCCAAATTCATTGGCAAAACCATTCCTGGAATATCCAATATTCCAATTTATGAACAAGGAGAACTAAGAGTAAACCACTCAAGTAAGACTCTGGCCCTAGGGATTATGCTCAGCTACATGGGAAAATTCAATATAGACAGACTCCTAACGGACAAGAAAAAAAGCAATCCACTCTTGCTTTGGAAAGACATAGAGAAGCACTTTCAATCTAACTCTCTTGAAAACCAAGCTAAGATTTTCAAAAAATTTCTTTCAATATCATTTTGAGAAAATCTGAAAGAATTTCTCAAGGATCTTGCCCATCATCAAACAGCCATGAGATGAGTAGGAATAAGAATTTGGATTCCAAAGGACTTTGAACTCCACAAAAGTCTTCTTGCCAAAATCCTCATCATCAAAATGCCCAAGAACCTCAAGAACTTCAAGGATCAGCTCAACAGTCAACAACCCCTAACATTGGACACTATCCAATGATATCTTTAAAAAAAAGTCTTGAGATACCACAATTGGGTCTGGTTCCCAGATTAAACAGGAGTCAGCTCTCATCTCCAGGAAATGTGCAGAATTTTTGAACGGAGTACACAATCCTGATGCATGGCACCATGTCCACAAGTGCTGGGAGCTCCATCCCAAACTCAAAAAGAAGGCCAAGGAGCGCACAGATAAATGGAAGGAAAAGAGGAAAAAACCCATTTCTTCCAAAAATTTCCCATCAAAAAGAGGAAGAAGAAAAAACTGAGGGCTAAAGCAGGTCATTGGCCTCAGGTTTAAGATGCGTAGCAATTGCACTGTCCTCCCAATGAATGAGAAATGTAGCCTACTTAGACAGTGGATCCTCTCACCACATGATCTTGGAAAGAGAAGCATTCTCAACCTACTTCCCCGGCAAATCCAGAATTGAATTTGCAGACGGCAAGGCCATGGTCTGTAAAGGCCAGGGTAATTTAATTGTTAGGACATGCAAAGGTGATCCAATCAAGTTTAAATTCTTTCACTTTCAAAAACTTTTAGGGACACTTATCAGTAATGTAAGACTGTATTGTCAAGGATACTATATCACTCTAACAACTGGAGGTACATCCTTTGAAGTTGTCAATCAGCAGCATAAGCTCTTTAAATGATTCTTGAAAGGAGATGTGTTTTCTTCCAACTTCAACTTTTTCAGAAGTGATTCTGCCTTGATCTCACCCATTGCTTGGTCAGCTGGCACTGACTACAATCTACTTCATTCAAAGTCTGGGCATCCAAGTAACAAATCCCTTGAGAAAATTTTTGGGTTAGTGGATGTTAGGTTCAATTGAAAATCATGTCACCTCTCAAAATAAAACCAACCCCTGTTTATCTCCAACTTAACACCTCTGGAACATCCACTTGACTATGTTCACATTGATATGAGCAGGAGGATCAAACTAATGGCTAGCAAAAGGATGGAATCTTTGCTTCAAGTCTTTTCATGCTCATTTGACCAATCATCATTCCAGAAACATTAAAAATCTAGTTACTGATGGAGGGGGGGAATTTAATTCAAATTAGTTCAAAACGTTCTTGGAAAAGAACGAAATTCAAGTACATATATCTACCCCATATAAACCACAGCAGAATCCTGTAGCTGAGAGGGGAAACTGTAAAACCATGGAAAAATCAAGGGCTCTACTTAAAATGGCCAATCTTCCAAAGAATTTTTGTAATGAAGCAGTCTAAACAGCTGTCTTCTACAAGAACATCACTCCTACAAGAAAGTAGCAGTGGAAATCTGCGCATAATTTATGGTTTGGAAGGGATTATAACTTTTCTCTTCTGCATCTATTTGGTTTCCATGCCTGTGTACACACACCAAAGCATCTTTGATCCTCTAAATTTGATGACACCTTGCAAAAGGGATTCCTCCTTGGCTATCAACTGGGCATGCACAACTGGAGGAACCTAACAGACAAAGGATCCACCCTATACAGTCACAATGTGAGGTTTGATGACTCCCTCTTTCCCAGGATATTGAATCCTGAGCAGTTCACCCTGTTTCAGAACAACTTGACCAAAGATTTTGAGATTTCTCTCCCATTTGACTATCCACGCGGGCCTCAGCAGAGGTCAGATCATGAATCAGAAACAGAAAATTTGCCCAAGCAAGTTGACAAAAGGTGCAATCACACCCCCAAAGATGACCCTCCCTCTGTTATTTCTAGTGGCTCATAGAGAAAAAACGGGTGGGATGTGGTCATTGAGCCATCAGACCAGCCTGCACCAAGAAACATTGACCTTAGCATTGGCCCGCATCAGATAATACAGGGTTTGCAACATAGAGCTCACCTATTGATGGAAGAATCCCTGGACTTATCCTCTCCTGCAATAGCATACATGGCAGGCACACAATATCTGGAGGAGGCGTTGGACTTACCCCAAACATAATCTCAGGCCAAACAGTCTTAGGAATGGGTCAGTTGGTTGGAAGTCATACAAATTGAAATCAAAGCTATTGAGGATCTGAAAGTGTGGGAGATAGTAAAGAAGCCCTATGGAGTGAACCTTCTAGCCATGGTATGGGTGTTCTGTAAAACGTATGAAAAGAATGGTAACCTCACCAAGTTCAAAGCCCAGATTTGTGCAGCTGGAAACCATCAAGAGGAAGGGCTTGACTACAACAAAACTTATGCTCCAACAGGAAAGCTGGCTGTGCTGAAGAAGTTCATTGCCCTGGCAGTCCAGGAAGGGATTGATATTCATCAAATTGATGTGAAGAACACATTTCTAAATTGGGAACTGGAGGAGGAAATATACCTGCGGCCACCCTCTGGGATGAAAGTCCCAGTGGGGTACTTCTTACAGCTAAAAAAGTCCATATATGGGTTAAAACAGGCTCTGTGCATGTGTTAAAGTGCCCTCAAGAAGTTCTTCTCATTGATATCCTTCTTGACCTTTCGGCTGATCCATGTTTGTTCATATTGCAAGATGCATCCTGGGAGTGCTGGGTGCACATTTATGTGGATGATATGGTGATAGCCATTAAAAACATGAACCGCTTCAAGCTCCTCATCAAGAAGCACTTTCTTATGGAAGACCTTGGGACAATCAATCACCTTCTTGGAATGAGAATCTTCCAGAATGACACCGGTCTACACATTGATCAGAAAACATACACTGCAAAAATCCTGAACATGTATGGAATGGAGAGCTGTTGACCTGCTTCTACGCCCATGGTGCCAAACACAAGGCTAGTGAAGGCCTCTGTGGACAAGAAAAATGAATTTTTGGGGCTTAACACCAACTATCAGAGGGCAGTGAGATTGCTCAATTAACTTGCAATATCAACTTGGGCAGACATCTCATTCACCATTTCCCAATTGATGAAGCACCTTGAAAACCCTGGGATTATTCACTGGAGGGTGTGTTGCATCTATTTAGGTACCTAAGGGGAACAATGTCCCTAGGCATCTCCTTCCGGGCCAAAAAGGGACCTACAGCTGTATATTTGGACACAGATTTTTCCAACTTTTTGGAAACAAGGCGCTTTTACACTGGTTATATCCTGAAGGTAGGAAGTGTGGTTTTCTCCTGGTGTTCAAAAAAGAAATCCACTGTCTCTCCATTGATGATGGAATTCAAGTATGAGGCAATCTATGATGCCATTGAGGAGGCAAACTGGTTCTCCATTTTACTTTGATTGCTACAGTGGCCTCCTTTGTTTCCCATATCTGTTTATTTGGACAATCAAGCCGCCATTGGCATTGCTAAAAATCATATGTATCAGACAAGGAGCAAACATTTTGACACTACCTACCACTGGGTACAGGAAAAGATTGCGGATGATACAGTTACTCCTTCTTACATTTCAAACTCATCTATGCCAGCCAATCTTCTGACCAAGGCACTTCTGCGGGTCAGACACGCTCAATTTGTGGGGGTATTGAACATTATAATGGAAAAATAGGGGGGAGTGTTGAACTGGTGAACCAGGGCTTCCATCAACACCCTCCTTTCAAATAACCTTGTACATCATTCTCCAAGTTTGTTTCAAATTTCCCAACTTTTTTTCAACTCATCTCAGTTTCATTTCAAATACAAGAGCAGTACGCAGTCACAATGATGAAATTTGCAATCTTAAATGATTGACCTAACACACCTCTGTCACATTTTTATAATCCAGAATTTCTCATAGTTGTTTTTTGGATCTTAATCATCTCATATTTGCGTTGTCTTATCTATATCACTGTGCTATGTTTTGTCTTGTCACATCACAAGGTTGGTGGTCTTCTCAAACTTGGTCTTGGTCCTCTTAGTTGAAGAACTAATAGGCTAACTACTTGACACAATAGGTTGGTGGTCTTCTCAAACTTGTTTGTGGTCCTCTTATTCAAATAAACAATAGGTCAACTACTTGGTACAATAGATTGCATCAGTTCATTATGATGAAGCAATGAAGCAATGGAGATGTGAAGAAATGCAGATGAGATTTGTGTGAAGCAAGGGAGATTGAGTTGGTATAGATTTGCTGATGTGGAGGTGTGGATGGGTGGTTTGCATGCCATGGATGGTGGATGGATGATGATGCATAAATGGCAGTTTTGATGTTCAAAATCCACCCTTTTTATGAAACATGCCATTTTTAAATACACCAGTCAGGGGTTATGTGTACTTCAGAAACCCACCATTAAAATGGCAGGTTTGGTCAAAAACAAAATGGTGGTTTTTCTAACTCTGATACAGCCTAATTCATCAATTCCCATTAACTTATCCTATATAATTCATCAATTCCCATTAACGTATTGTATACAATTCATCAATTCCAATTAACTTATCCTATACCTTGTGTCTTGAATTTAAATTCAATTTTCTTTCACCTCATTTTAATTTATTTTCATTTGAATCACATTCAATCTGATATTGATCTATACTTTCCATCCTGTACCTAGCCTTTAATTTTCTGACAAAATTCATTCTCATCCTACATTTCCTGGACATTTCTTAAGCAATTTATTATATTTTAACTATAATAGAAATCCCTCAGATTGTATCTGATCCATAGAATAGGCTCCAGATTACCTTAAAAGCACAAAGATTTTCTCTTTAGATTGTTTTATTTTTTTATCTTTTAATTTCATCATTTGTTGCACATTCTGCATAGAAAGTGTTAAATTCAGATTTTTCCAGGTTTTCACCTCAAAATTTCACTATAATCCAAAGTATTATCTTTGGAATTTGAATATAGCCTCCCTAAATTTGGTGTTTTTTCAGAATTTCTTTCTCTATTTTGAACCATTTCCACCTAATTCCTTTGTCAACCTTAATTTTCTATGGTGTGTGGGTGAGATCCAATCAATCTGATGGATTTGGAACCAATTGACACTTTTTTAGAATTAAAAATCAAGGATGAACTGTTATTCATAATCAATGAAAAGATTTGAAGGCTTGAAAAAGTAACGCACCAGTCATGAATGGTTGATATTTAAATTTAATACCTGAAGTGATTACACCCAAGCTTCAGAAAAATTATATGTCTGTTGTTAAATGATATTGTTTTTCAGTGGGTATTCCCTTGTTTTTGGAAGATGGCTTTAAGTGCCATGATCCAGAAATCTCATAAACCAGACTAAACTTCAGATGATTCATCCTTCCCTATTGATTAAATGCCTCAAGTGCCTTACCCAAAATGTGCTGTGGTGAAAAGAAAGGATGAGGAACTTAGAATGCAATCATGACCTCCTAAGACATGTTGACCCAGGCTAGTTGAGCAGAGCAGAAAAATGGGATGAATTTATTTTTCAAAATGCATTGCAACTAACCAAAAATTCACCCCAAAAAACTGATTTCAAATTTGAAGGCACAAAATTTCCCAAATAACAGTGGATAATCATCAGGGAATTCATGAGAGGAAGGAAGACTAAGGTGAGATTAGAAAATTATGTCTCATAAGCTCATCATGTACCCATAGGCCTTCCACAGGGCTTGCGACTACCCTTTAATCTTTAAATCATTTAAATTTCATCTCTATTTGTATTAATTGAACTAGAACCCCCTAATTTAATCTGCATAGTATGTTTTGATTATATTGAACATTTGGAAGCAGGAAAAAAAAATTCCCTGCCCACTTTAGAACAACTATCAGATCTGTACCTGAAATGGGGTCTTAGAAAGAGAGAATGTTCTGACAAAAATGAAGAAAAACTGCTACCATTATTCACTACCAGGTAACTGATGAATACAGCTAAAAATCTGTGCTATTGGGATTTGAAACTCAATCTTGCAAACTCAGGGTTTTGGAACAAAATTGGAAAGGATCAGTTCCAAATACTCAAAAGGAGTTTTCAGAAACAAATTTTCATAGGTTTTAGAGGCCAACTAATTTCACAGACCAGTTATGGAGGCTATTAACATATATTGTTTTGGGTTCTCCAGAAGAAATATTTCACAATATGGGTCACATTCTGACATAAGAGAAGTTTTGATATCCCAGCTGGGAATGCCTGAAAGCCTTCACCTGCCTCTTATTCTTAACACAATTTGCAAACAAATGCTACTGAAGTTTTTTACCTTGGTTTTTGAGACAGTGAAGATTTAAATGGAGGCCAAATCAAGCACTCCCCCAGGAAGGCTAACTTACCATAATGTAGCAAAGACCCAGCCAGAGTCCAGTAAGTATTTAGAAGATATTATTACTAACCCATTGGCCCAAGATGCACTCATTTTCACAGATGAATCGTTAGAAATAAGAAAGGGAGGAAGAGGGCTGAAACACTAGTAAATGATGGTGAAACATTTAATCTAATCATGGTCCAAAAAAAAGCTAAATTGTAATCATGAATGTGAAGCTGTTGGATTCTGGACTGTGATTAAACTTTTCCCAGGGATGGAGCCTGGGAAATAACAACAATTTCATATTCTTACAAATAACTGGGGAGTAATTCTCAGACCTAAAAATATCAAGGTGCTCAAGTTGGGCTAATATGTACATGCTGAAATAATAAAAATTTTGCCAGGACTTGATTTGGATTCAGATAAAAATCTGGTATGGTGCCCAGGACATACAGGGATCAGAGGAAAAGATTTTGCAGATGATAGAAAAGCCAATGATTCAATCACAATGGGAAACCCTTCTCACCCTTAAAATCTCAAAGGAGATATGGAAAAGGTAACAAAATTGACTGAATTGGAATCACAAAAAAAAATTCTAAGGCTGAAGAAGAGGTTTCCAAATCTTTCCATAGAATCATCTTTAGTATTGAGCCAGTTGGAATCAGGCAGCTGTGGACTAAACAGATCCCTTCACAAAACAAGGAAAGTCTGTGAACCAAAATACATACCCCAGATGTAGTCTTCACAAAGAATGTGTCACTCCAATTTTTTACATTCCTTCCAAGCATATTGTTCACAAAGGAGGGTAATAAGAAAAAAAATCTAAGAACAGAGAAAATCATATACAACACTAGTGACATTAGCTTGAACCTCAAGAACCTGAAGGCATGGAAGGCTCTCAAAGAATGCCTAAAATCATCCAAGCAATCTAGCTCTCTCCATGTCAGACCTCAAGATTAAAAGTCCATGGAGGAACTTGATCTGATGGATTGGTTTTAGTTTCTTGTCTCCCCTTCTTCCCTCATTGGTTCCTTTATTGATGCCAAGTGGATTTTCCACATAAACAAGGTGGTACTGTTTCTATAGACCCAAAAGCACACCCAAGATTCATTTGTAAATAGGTGCTCTGCATATCCAAAGTGGACCATGCTTAATACAGAATTACCACTTGAAAAAAAACCTATCTGTTGGTCATTTTGTTAGTGTAAACATATCTGTTATCCATAGCACTCTCAACACTGCTTTCTTGTTTGCTTTCCAATTGGGTGTTGGTTACCTCAATCCCCCCACCCCCCCCCCCCAAGTTTTTCCTTTCACCTGTTACCAGGGTATGAGCATTTGAGTGGGTTAATCCGCTCCCTTCTCGCACCTGCTGGTCAACCAATTGATGGGTTGCTTTTGTTGTGATGTGCATACCGTATGGCACCAAGCAGTTGTAGCTCAATGGTTAGAGTAACTTGGATGCATTGAGTGGTTGTGGGTTTGAGTGCCATCAACCATGTTACCTTTTTCGCCCAAACTTGACAGCTTTGTTTGGTTGCACTAAGAGTTGCCAGTACCTTGGCGGGGGGAAGGGTGTTGGAATCTGGTGGTCCCATGGCTCACTTGGCTGCGGTACTATCACCCACAGGTTGCTGAACCCGGAGCAGGGTAGATCTCACCTGCTCCGGGTCCCACGGCTATGGAGCGGTGCCGATGTATGAATATGGATGCAGCACCATCGGCCGCGTTTCACTCACTACGCATGCCACTTCGACCGCAACGAGATGCATAGTACCCACTCCTGATGCACTTTGCAATTCCTCACCAGGTCGGAGTATGTATGTACAGTACATATAATATGTACGGGCGTCGAGATGATCTTCTGTGCGGAGATCGAGCGCGCCGATCGGAGCTTCCCGACGTCTCTATGCAGCAGGTCGAGGGGTGTATATTTTTTTTCTCTGCCGCCCGCCCACCCGCTCCCGAAGGGCTCCGCCGGGGTCTCCACGGGGGGACCCTTGCATGTACTGTATGTATGTATGTATGTATGTATGTATGTATGTATGTATGTATGTATGTATGTATGTATGTATGTATGTATGTATGTATGTATGTATGTATGTATGTATGTATGTATGTATGTATGTATGTATGTATGTATGTATGTATGTATGTATGTATGTATGTATGTATGTATGTATGTATGTATGTATGTATGTATGTATGTATGTATGTATGTATGTATGTATGTATGTATGTATGTATGTATGTATGTATGTATGTATGTATGTATGTATGTATGTATGTATGTATGTATGTATGTATGTATGTATGTATGTATGTATGTATGTATGTATGTATGTATGTACATACATATGCATGTACGTAAATATGTACTTACTCACCCACCCACACCCACACCGATACCGGCCAGCTGGTCGATATAAATCACATCTGCCAAGTGGTCATCAAGCCTGGTGGCGTCAATAGCAAAGCTCCCAACGACGATATTCGACTCGGAGATACATCTTCACTTCAGTAAGTATCCCTCATTCGCTCACACCCTCAGAACTCAGGCATCCCTCTGATCCCTTGACATCATCCATCGGCAATCTGCAATCAGGTCCATTATCCACTCTCCTATCGAACCCAGTCAGCGATCCCGACGATCTTGGAAGAGAAAAACTTATCAGAGCAATGGCTTCTCAACTCTCTCGGTCCTCATCAAACTCATGTCGCCTGATCAATCACTCCATCTCAAAGTTATCTCACAGCCGGACCTCTATCGTCGGCAGACCCATTTCCAATCTACCATCTCATCACCTCCCAGCCTCGATTTTCAAACAACACGATTTGATGGTCAAACTATCTCTGACGAAAGAAGCCCAAGATTTGAGTAGGAAATGGATCAGCAATTCATCCTCCAGGCAGATCGACTCTGATCGAGTGAGTCATCATCCTAGTCCAACAAGCTCATCTAGCTCTTGGGATTCATACCCTTCATCCGCACGCTCACCGATACTTTGCTTTTCCCCCGCCCCCCGTCTAGGATACCATCATCAAATTACTCTACTCGATCGCTTCGAAGCATGAAGTCGAAAGATATCTCAGAATTTTCTCCACCGCCTCCACGTTTGCAGTCTTGAAAGTGGGCGGCGCAATCCTCTCGGACGATCTAGAATCTTTATCTCTGAGCCTCAGCTTCTTGAACAAAGTCGGATTATACCCCGTAGTATGTCATGGCATGGGCCCACAGTTGAACAAGGTAAGCGTGACCAGCTTCGAAACTAGCCTAGGATTGTTTTCCTGATCGAGCCTCGATTCGCTTGACCGATCTCCATCCTTTATTATGGTGATATCACGATCCATCATCAATCAGTTATTGGAAGACGCTGGTGTCGTGCCCGATTACATCGATGGTATTCGAATCACAGATGCTCGCACGCTGGAAATTGCCAGACAGGTCTTTATAGCCGAAAACTTAAAACTTGTCGATGCGCTAGAAAAGTTAGGCACTCGAGCTCGACCTATCACCAACGGCGTGTTCTTTGCCGACTATCTTGATCGGGAGAAGTATGGATTCGTTGGAAAGATCAACAAGGTCAACAAGCAACCCATCGAGGCTAGTATTCGAGCAGGCGCCTTACCGATTTTGACCAGTCTTGCAGAGACTAAAGACGGTCAGATTTTAAACGTCAACGCTGATGTTGCCACCAGCGAGTTGGCCAAAGTTTTAGAACCGCTCAAAATCGTTTTCCTTAACGAGAAAGGTGGATTATTCCATGGAGTGACCCAAGAGAAATTGGATGTTATCAACTTGGACGAAGTGAGCCTGCCTTTTTTTCACCATTTCCCTACAAACCTCATGCGTTCTAACCTACCGGATTTATTTTTCATCTTGTAGGAGTATGATAGTCTTATGAAGCAAGAATGGGTCAAATATGGTACAAAACTCAAAATCCGTGAGATCAAGGAACTCTTGGACCATCTCCCTAGGTCCACCTCTGTAGCCATCATTTCTCCCGGAGATCTTCAAAAGGAATTATTCACTGATTCTGGAGCTGGTACCTTGATCAGAAGAGGTTATAAACTTCATAAGCATACCGACATAGAGTCGATCGGAAAAGATCGCTTACGAAACGTTCTCCAAGAACGCGATGCAGATGTTCAATCTGGCCAAATCAGTGTTTCGGAGTTCTTTGCTAACCTCGAAAACCAGAGCTACACCATCTATGCTGATGAACAGTTTGATGTTGTGGCCATCATCTCACATCCAGCTGACAAGGTACCCGTCCTAACGAAACTCTTGACCTCCCGGAATGCCGTCTTAAACTCTATCTTAGAGAATGTATGGGCTTCGATCAGGAAGGACTTCAAGAAGTTGTTTTGGACTTCCAACGGTCATGAGCTCGAATCTAAGAATTGGCACTTCGATAAGGCCGATGGAAGCTTCACTAGAGCCGGCAAGAGTTTATTTTATTACGGTATTCAAGACGTTGAGGAGGTTGAGGATTCTATCAAAAGTTTTATCGAGGATGAGCGGATCCCGAGGGCCTACCTACCCATCACCCACAAGAGAGCGACGAGCACTCTCAATCCTAGCAGCTCTCGAAACTTCTCTACAAGCACCTCTGCTTTCGGGCAAAGACGTCATTACGCAACAGGTACTGATTCGGCTCCAAAGAAGATCGGCTTGATTGGGGCTAGAGGCTTTACTGGCTCCCGACTCGTTTCTCTCATTGATCGACACCCACATTTGTCACTTGCTCATGTTTCATCCAGGGAACTAGCCGGTCAACAACTTGAAAATTATAAGAAATCTAAAGTCATCTACGCAAACCTTGGGGCCCAAGAAGTAGGCGAGATGGAAAAAAGTGGCGAAGTAGATGCCTGGGTGATGGCTTTACCCAATGGGATTTGTAAACCATTTGTGGATGCGATAGAGGAAGCTCAGTCCAAGTGCTCAAGCTCCAAATCTGATAGAAGTGTAATCGTTGATCTGAGTGCCGATTATCGTTTCGAGAAAAACTGGACTTACGGCTTGCCGGGTGCGCATTGAATCAAAATCTACCATATCAATTTCCATATTTTGTGCTTGGTTTTTTTTTTGTTTTTTGTTTTTGTTTTTTTGAAAACTATCCACAAGACAGCCAGTCAACTCTGGATTGTTTTCCTTCTTGGAATATTCTTAAACCATGACCAATAAATCAATTTATGGTCAATTCACTCATTCATTCTTACCACCCTCCTTCTACTTTATTTTCCGCATTTCTGTGTTGTATAGTTTTTCTTTTTTCTTTTTCCAATTTCAAAATCAGCATTGTTGATGTGAATTTTTTTCTTGATCCTATATTTTTTTTTTGTTTCTTTCCTCTGCCGACTGAAATCCAATGACAACCAAACATAACTATCGATGTCGCAGAACTTTACAACCGAGAGGAAATTCGAGCGTCTCGTAGAATATCGAATCCTGGGTGTTATGCTTCAAACATTCAACTCTTACTAGCTCCGTTGCTACCTTTTATATCCGAAAACCCGACTGTGTTTGGAGTCTCTGGCTATAGTGGAGCAGGTACCAAGAAAGGAACTCAACCTAAAGTTTCACCTGAGGAACTCCAGGGGTCCATTCGACCGTATTCATTGACCGATCACATTCATGAACGAGAGGCAAGTTATCACCTGAGCAAATTAAGGATCAATCATGATGATGATCATCGAAACTCTACTCAAAACTTTCGAGTTGGATTTATTCCATCGGTCGGACCATGGTTTAGTGGAATCATCGCGACCGCCTCGATACCACTCCAGAAGAAATTAAACGCAAACGAGCTTCATCAAGCTTATGAATCAAAGTATAAGGATGAAAAACTTCTCACTTGGACTCGCCAGGGCATTCCAAGTGTGATGGAGATTCAAAATCGGCACGGTTGGATCGGTGGGGGTCTTCAGGTTAGCAGTCATTCCGATCGGGTCGTGGTCGTCGGTGTACTTGATAACCTATTAAAGGGTGCTGCTACTCAATGCCTACAAGTTGAGTCCCGCCCCCCCCAAAAAAAATAAGCCGGTCCTCATCCTCTCCCTTACCTCATTTTTTCAACCCCATTCTTCTTGAAGTTCATGCTGATGGCTATGTTCTTCCCAAACTGCACGTCGGCGTTTGTCTCATCATCTACCATCGACTGGCACGTACGATCACCATAGAATTTAAACTTAGCATTGGGATTCGATGAATTCGATGGAATCCCTTTGTAAACAACACGCCTTAACAACAAGGTTTCAAAAGCGCTGTGTGAGAAAAAAAAAAAAAAAACAGAATACGGGTCACTACCACGACATTAACTCTCGAGAGGCTGCCTCAGGTGCTGGATTAGATGGCTATAGGTTTGATGGTGGGAGGCATGTGCATTAAAAATTGATGGGTTGGATCCAGATATACTGAACTACCTACTTATTGGCTTAGATGTCCTCTTTGTTTTCTTAGTACCAGCCCTTATACTTGATCTGTATTCCTCAACGGAAAATCCTAGGAAAGATCGACTTGGGATGAGTATCGTACCTAACCATCGAAATCGGTGGGATCGATGGAGGGGTACTTGGGACTCGAGAGTGATTTAAGACACATTTCCTGATGAGAAGCCTTGAATCCACATCCGTGTAATTAAGGTTCTTTCGAAAAAGTGAAATGAAATGAAAACTCCCCAAAATAGAACGGAAGAGGCATCGGACTCTAAGGCTATGCATAAGCCACGGTTGCAAGCCTGATGAATCTAGAGTGATGATGGAGTCGATCGTGATCCCTAAAGATCACGCTCCCTTGTGGAGAGCTTGACAAACGTGCGCTGGGAGCTCGTCACTCAGCTTCGAATCACCATACCATCCCAAATTTGAGACTGCAGGAAGAGACAGCACGTCCATCGATGCTCTTGCAACTCTTACGCATCGATGCGACCGTACGAGCCCGGCTCAGGCGCCGGAATCTTGAAGTGTTACGTCAAGCACCCCCCCTCACCTCCATCGAATCCTTCAACTCCAGCAATGATGCATGCGATGACCACCATGGGCTTGGAAACTTGACTTGTCAGATCATGTCGTCATTAGAAGCCTGTAGCATGCCTTCACTTTCTTTGGGTGAGCAAAGAACACACCCCCAAGGTGTGAATCGATCGTTTCTTCTTCTTCTTCTTCTTTTTTTTTTTTGGAGGGGGGAGGGGAGGGATTAAATTCACACCATTCACGCCCTTTCTCTCTCTCTCTCTCTCTCTCTCTCTCTCTCTCTCTCTCTCTCTCTCTCTCTCTCTCTCTCTCTCTCTCTCGGTAGTTTTCGAATTGAGAAGGGAGGGTGAATTTAATCAATTTCGAAGCTGTCAACATGTAATGTCCTGGATCCGAATCCTGAGCGGAGAGAGAGATCAACAACAACCTGACGATCGTTCGAGACGAACTAGAGAAATGTTGGATGAGAAATCGTTGGGGTTTTTCTTTTTTTTTTCTTTTTTTCTTTTTTGAGGGGGCATCGACATTGCCTGACCATATCATCAACATCCACCCAGAGTTTGATCAGTACTTCCATCCGCCCAGTCCCTCAAAGGATTCCACCAAACCATCCCCAGTGACTTCGTTCCCAGACCAAACACTTAAGATTCCTCAGCCTTTGAAAATCTCTTCTAGAGTCTTGCATGCAATCTTCTTCTTCTTCACCACAACTTCTTGTAAGTCTCGTTTAAAGTTTTTGGAGTAGAAACATCTGAGATCCATCAAGACTTTCTTGATTGGAAAACATCCAATGACAGATTGAAAAATCGAGAACTTTGTGAAAGCTTTGATTTGATTATTATAAAAATCCACATTTCTTGAGTTGGATTATGACAATCCGTTCATGAATTTATCTCTCATCATCCTGATCCTATCCAAACACATTCTCATAATAATATATATATATATATATTTTTTAAAAAAAAATTAAAAAAAAAAAAAAAAAAAACAGCTGATTCGTCTTCTGATGGTTGGATTCAAAAAAAAAAAAGAAAAAAATAATGTGAAAGATTCCTGCAGACTTCTATTTCATTTTTATCCCAAGCTCAATTAAAAAAGAAATAAATAAACTGACATGATTTTTTGAATGGGTATTAAAGACTCAGGAGTGATTCCAGAAAAAGGCAACTTGTTGACAAGGGATCTTGAGGATGAGTTTGAGGAAGTAGCTGATTGCAACTCAAAGTTAGGCAAATTTTTTGACCAGAAATTTGAGGATGAGATTGAAGAAGTGACTGATAGTTTACAAAGTCAGGCTAACTCATTGAAAAGAGATCAAAGGAGAGAGTACCTGTACAAGAACAAACAAAATATTATAAGTAGAATTAAGAAAGCTGAATGAGGAAGGAATTATAATTTTTCAACAGAAGGCTTCTCAAGTATTAAAGAATTGATTGAAATTTCAGACTAATGGCAGTTTGTTTTTGGTTTTTAATCAAGGTAAGGAACAATAAGATACAAAAGAGCAATTGAATCAGGTACATGAGAAACAAAAGATAAGTTGATGGAGGAGCTGAGGGTCTTCCTGTGCCTGAATCCAGCAATTGGTGAAGTGTTCTGACAATAGCCATTGGTGGAACACATCAATTTCAAACCCCTTCTCCCTCCATGCTGAAAGGTTTTCATGGGTGAAAGACCAATCATTTCACACAGCGGCCAGTGAATAGGTCCTTTCAAAACATTTGAAAAAAAATACAAAACCATGTTTTTGGTTGGAATATGAGAGATATTTGGGTTGCTATTGGGAATCAAATTGTGGATTGAATGAAGGCATCATTTATGGGTGTGTGAATTGAAGTGCTGGATTATGGGATCTTGAGCCAAAAAGAAAAAAAATCCCACTTCTTTTTTTTTTTTTTTTTTTAGAGTTGAAAGACCTAATAATCAAGCAGTTTAGGATAAACAAGATTTTTGTTCCAGAGAATATCTTGAAACTCTTCACCCTTGAATATTTGCTTGGCTTTGGAATTTTATAATGAAAACTCTTGTTATTTTAGACAATCTCCAAAGGATGGAACCAAAACTCAGGAACCACACCCCACTTGAGGACATTTACTTCTTGAAATTGCTCCATTTTTAATCATGAAGGCAGTAGAAATTTTTTTTTTCTCTCTTCAGAACTGTGTTAGAATCTAAAAGCTTCATTAGATTTTACAATCTCTTGTGATAGATAAGTATTGAAGATGATTTTTGAAAATTTCCAATTGGAAATTTGAATGGATCATTAAGAAAATTGGAAAAGGATACTGGAAAAGAAAATCCAGAAAAAGTTCAACAACAGAGTAAATAATAGTTTTAAGATCCTAAAAAACAAAAAATCTCAATATCTAAAAATGCTGTCCCTCATTTTGAATTCCAATTCATTAAACAAGTCTCAACCAGGAAAGAAAGGGGCTTTCAAACTGTTTTTCAATCTTTGATTTCAAATCAAGATAGGATATTGTCAATATAAAAACCCAAATAAAGTGTACGTTCAACTTGAATTTTGGTCCCTGTTGATCTTTATTGATAGAAAAATTCCTCCTAGGCCAAGATTTTCCATATTGAAAAAAAAATGAGATTGGATTTTATGGCCTTGAAAACCATGCCACCAATGATGATATTGTCCATTTGGGTGAATCAAGCCATATTGATGGTTTCTGAAATGAAGAAATAGGTGTTGAAATCTGAAGGTATGAGACAATTGGGGTGTAAAAATGAGAAAATAAATAGGTAACAGAGCTTTGGGATTTTCTTTAAGATCTAAGAAGGATTATTCAGCTGAATAAGTTCATTTATTATTCAATCCATTTTTTGATCCATTCTTGAAATTTTGGGTAAACAGCCTCCTAAAGATTCAAATTTAGAAAAGAATCAGGCACCTCTATTTTTTATTTATTTAAAATTTAATTTAGGAATCCAATTCAAAAATCAATTGAAGCCTCCCTGACTATAATTTAGGCAGAAAAATTACCATTGTGGTCTGCCTTCAACCAAGCTGAAACATCAAAACACATAGTTGAGCCTTATGAATAAATATTTATCTATTCCAATTTGTTTTATTCTTGAAAGAGGAGGTTTTTATCTTTAAATTGGTATCCATTGCAATATCTGTCAAATACCATTTAATGTTTTTTATCATTATTTTAAGTTCTGACTGGAATTATTTCTATTGCTCATCTGATTTCTTGCTAGTAACATATGTTTTTTGTAATTTTTTGGTGGTCCTTACATAGACATTAAAAAATCTTTTTTAAAAAAATGAGATCTGTTTCATCTCATACCTAGAGGTTCTTGTATAATTGTTTCAGTTTTTTTTTTTTGCTCTAAATGGCTTTATGAACAGAGACCAAATCAGTTGTGGAGAAAAATAGTGTAATCTGCTGATTAGGACCAAATAGATTGATAGCAATTTTTTTATCTTGATAATAGTTCATATTGGCTATGTAATTTTGTAATTTTTGAGGCCATCATTTTAATTGAGAAGGATTTTGTTATTTATCCTAGTAGAGGGGTGAGAAGTGGATTTTTTTTTGAAATTGAAAGAGGGGCATTATATCATGGGAATTTTCTCCAGTATTTCAGACTTTTTCCAATGGATCCATTCATAGGTATCAATAAAATTGGCAGAATGGGTGATTGGTTAATCTGTATAACTATGAAATTCAAACACACAGGTTCAAAAAATTAATTCAAACTATTCTTTTCAGAACTTTGTTGAATTTGGGGAAACACATTCAGTCAAGAGCTCCATGGATTTTTGATCAAAAATCTTTACATCACTTTAAAAAAATAACCTCATGTTTATCAGGATGATAGCGTATAGAGTTCCTATGACTTTTCAAATAACCCATAAAAATACACTAATTTCCTATTTTATAAAATTTGGACTATTAATTTTATTTAGGAACATGAATCACAGGTTGATAAAAAAAATTGAGGTGATGGATTTTAAGATATCTCTCAAAAAAAGATTTTTAGGGTTAAAGAAAGTTGAGGTTCAAGAATGAAGACTGATTCAAAGATTAAGTTGCTGTAATGAGGGCTTTGAAACAGCCTTTTATTGTTAAATGTTGTTGAAGAAACAAGAAACAATTTTTTTCAAAAATTTTTAGATTTCCTTAATCCACCATACTATTCTCTGCTGGAATCTATGGAGAATTTAAAATTTCCTTAATTGTTTTTTTTTCCAATAAAAACTTGGTATTTTAATTGAAAAATTCTTAACCATTTTAAATTAAAAAAAATTAATCCAATTTCCAAACACTTTCTAAAAATTAAAAAATGGTTTAAATGAAAAAAAAAAATACTCAAATTATTTTGACTTATTTTTGAGTAAAGAAACACATTATTACTGGTAAAAGTAATCAATAAGTTGAATAATCAAAAAATCACATGCTAGGATCCATGCTTTATGGGTCTTAATATGTCAGTTTGTATTAATCCTAACCTTTCAAGAACCTTAGGTAGTTTTGCAGAGAAAGGAAATCCCTGTGAATTCAATAGTTTTTGTGCTTCAAAGGAGATGTTTTAGCTTCAAATAATCTTTTGATTTTAATTTTCTGGAAATGCTTCTCATGGCTTGATGGCCAGAGATTACAGATGTAGATTATTGAGTCAAAATACTGAGAGGAAAGTAACTGCAATGTTGAGAAATTTCAAATTATGTTAGTAGATCTCCAGGGGAATAGATAAGATTCTCATGTGAAGGAAAACCACTGAAATAGATTTTTTTTCAGATAAGGTACCAATCCAATGAGAGGATTGGGATTTAGAATTGTATTAGAATCTTTTCCACTTGGATTTTTATTAAATTTCAAAGTTGAAGAAAATCATCCCCTTCACACCATGAAACATTTCATTTCACTTGCTAGCAAGTGAAATAAAGTAATTGCTAGTTGAAGCTCCCTCTAATTGGTAGTTGAATCTATCTCCATGCAACAAAGTTTTTGGTTCACAGTCATTGTGCAAAATTCAAAGTGAATGTGCAGTGGAGCCTTGTCAAACCTTTACCTGAGCTTGTTTGGATCTTGGCCTGAGATTTGTAATACCTGGAAACTTAGATCCTTGATGGCACTTTTTAGAAAGTTTCATTGGATTTTTTGTGGTGTCAGGATAAGGATTTATTAGGTCCTCATTGGAATTGGATAATTATCTGGAACTTTTGAAATAAGTTTTGAATTTATTTTTGGATCATCAAGAAGACTGAAAGTCTCCAATATTTAGTATATCTATATATTTTCCCATAAATGAACATGCATGGAATTTCAAATTCTTCTTCATTTGGTTTTTGATTTTACTACTGTTTCTAGGGATTTATGTTAAGAATTCCCATTTTCATGGGCTGGCAATGAATTGTGTTATATCACTTCCAATTATACATCTTTTTTTTTTTGTTTTTTTATTTTCTGAGTGACTTAGTGGCAGCAATTAGGATGTTTTAATTTTTTCTCTTTTTCTCTTTTCTAATTTTAAAATGGTATCAAATTATTGTAAAGGTATCATGTTTTGATAGTAGTTTGTGGAAACTTAATAGGAAAGATTTTTTATCATCATAAATATACAGTACATTATTCAAACTATATTAAGCTAGCATTCCAGAGAAGCTTTACTTTCCAAACAATTTGAGATAAATATTTTCAAGTTTATTCATAATTCTCCTGAATCCAATGATTGTGGTGATCATTGAGGAATCATTTAACCTGATTGTAAAATTCTTGTTTATTATTTTAGCTCTATCTTATCATGTTTTGGATGCTGAATCAGATTTGATTTTGGAGCAGAGCCTATCATTATTGAAATATTTTTTTTCATCAATGAATTCATTGTATTTGGAAATTTCCAAAAAAGAATTATTATAAAATACTCAGTCTGAGCCTTTTTTTTGACTAAAATATTGATGAAGTAGAAGAGCATAATGAAATTTATAGGGATTGAAAAAATTCTTCTGTATTAAAAAAAATGGTTACAAGAAACCTTTTTTGACAGTTAACCATGAAATATTTGATTTCACTTGATCAAGGAGGATCTAGTTGAAGCTCTCTCCAACCTATATTTGAAGCTCCATTCTTTTGAAATTGTTGATTCACAGTAACTGTGTAGTGGAGCTTGTTTAAAAACTTACCTTAGCTTGGTTGAGCTTGGCCTGAGCTTGGTCAAAGATTGAACCTGACCCCTTTGATTTCACTTGATTACAAGTTCCATCAGAATTTTTGTTATTTTTTTAATTATTTTCTTAGTTTGATACTCCTCTTGATTGAGTGTTTGAAAGAGGTTGTTTGAGGATAATAGTGGAGAATATTGATTTTTTTTTTGAAACAAATGATTCAGATTCAAAGAAATATGATCAAAATTTAGATCTTTCAATATTGCTTGGGATTAGTTGTAGGGTGAACTCATAATCTATTGAAATCCAAGGCTGTAGAGAGAAAAACTAGCAAAGATTTTTGAGAAGAGAAGAGGTGATGAGCTTTAAGAAGTACCTGACAGTGAAAAATTTAAGAAAAAATAATTGATCAGAGATTAGAGAAACCATTTCAAGAAGTTACTTGAAGACTGGGCCAAAAGATTAAAAATAATTGAGAAGCTGAATGACATAATAATTTTGTATTACTCCAAGTTTGAGTTCCAGGCTGATATCTCAAAAAATTAATTTTTTTACAAGGGATTGCAGGATGAATTTAAGGAAATATTTGTAAAATAAGATTGAAATAGCATGAATAAGTAAGAAGATGAAAGAGGCAGGAAGAAAATTTTGAATCAAAGTATTTTTAAATATTGAAAAATTAATTGAGATTCAGACTAGTGATTTTATTTTATTTTTAGTTTTTCACCAATTCAAGGCAAAATAAGATAATAAAAGAAAATGCAATTAGGAATATGAGAAGAAAAATATTTCCTGAAGAAGGGACCAAAATGAGTTCCTGAAGGAGGTAAAAATCTGATGTACTGACAGAGGTGATATTTTTACTTTTTATTAATTTATAAATCAATTGTTTATTCTAAATTTAGCATTTGCAGATAATTCTAAAGTTAGGCATTGGTGGAGGGAATCAATCAAATAATTTTATCATAAGAAAGTTCTACAAATATGTGATGACCAAAAGTCAAAATTAATTTTGATATGAAGTAGAAAGCCATTTTTATTCCAATAGAATCAATTCTTCCTTCTGGCTTTTTTCTTGCTGCATTCACTTCTCCAAAAAGGAATAAAAAATACATGGAAAAAGATTTGAAAAGCATTTCAATTATGAATAAAAATAATCTTTGCAAAAGGATTGAGGAATTATTTTAATTAATAATTTATTGGAAAAAGAGTTTTCAAAATTCAGTTTGAAAGATCATCCCAAAGAAAGTGTTGAATTGTTTAGCATTTTTAATGTTAAAGTTTGATCATTGGCTTTTATTTTTAACCCTCCTCTTCAAATTTTGTGATATCCTGCCACAAAATTTAGATCTATTCTTGTCCTGCATGCAATCTTTCAGCTTGAAATAATGTTTTTGTCCCTAAAACTCCTAAATAAAACACATTAACAGGCTAAATACACACCTTAATATTAGAATTCATACCTTTTTTTGAGGAATTCATGATTTTAGAATTTTCTTTGCTATAATCAAAACCTTTTTGAAGTGATTTTAGGAATTTTTTAGTGTGGTGTGTATACTATCAGTTTCAAGAAAACTGTACAGAGTTTTCCATGCGCATTTCGGGCCTGAAAAAATTTTGAAAAGGCCTGACAGCCTGGGGCAATACCCAGACGCGCGCAGGCAAAAACCATTGCTTGAATTTTCAAGTGAAAGTTCACCTTTTTTGGGTTTCCTGTCCAGGTTTTACACAAACCCTAAAGGAGATTGCACAGGAATTCAAACCAAACCCCTTACCTTCAACATCAACCACCAAAATCGACTGCCAACATCCCCCTCCAACATCATTGCAGTAAGTAATATCATTTCCTATTTTCCTTTAATTGGATCAATTAAGTATTTAAATTTACTTACTGGTTTTTTTTCTTCTTTTTTGGGTTTGATTTTCCTCAGCATAGCAATGAATGAAACAATTGAAAACAATAAGTTTCCCAGTTTTATGAAGATGAGGCTTTCAAATAACAAGAAGAAATTCAGGCCCACTCCTCGGCTATCCAAGAAGCCCATTGCCACCTTACCTCCACCCTGGCTCTATCAAAGGCCTTCAAAAACCCGCAAAAAAAAAAGAAAACCTGAAGAAAGAAAAATCCCAAATCAGCCAGGAAATAAAACCTCATCAACCAATCAGCAGGAAGATCAAGAACATGGTTCTGCACAATCTTGACATCACCTGGAAGATGGTCACCTCAGTTCCTTGCAAGCAGAACAAGGCTTCCTTCCTGCAGCAGCAACAAAATTTTGTTCTCAATAGTGTCACTGATGTAGGAAGGAACCTCATTGTTATTGATGAGTCTGGTTTCAACTCTCAGACTCATCTACTCACAGTTTTTCACTTTCCAGTAAGTTTTTTCTCTTTTAATTGATTCTTTTTGAGGTTGATTGCAATGCTCATTATTTTTTTTATTATTTTTTGGTTTATTTTTTTTTATTCAGGTCAGGAAACTTCCCTTGAAACCAATACTAGGGGAAGTATGATCCATCTTTTTGGTTCTCTGGCAAATTCAGGAATTCTGTATTAAAAATTTCTGAAAAAGGAAGGTAAAAAAAAGGTGGTACCATCTCCGTTGAAATTGCCATTTTTTTCTTTGACTACATTAAAGATGCCCGCCAAACTCCCTCATTATCCTGGACAACACACCAATTCATCACAGAGAAGATCTTGATCAAGTTGTCCATATAATGAATGAGTCTGCCCAAAAAAAAATCAAATTTCTTCCCAAATACTCTCCCATGCTTAACCCCATTAAGATTGTTTTCAAAATCATCAAAATTGAAGTAAAAAATCATGAAATTCAAAGCAAAAAAGATCTTTCACAAGCAATCCACCAGGCTATTGAACAGGAAATCACGCCAGAAGTTGCACAAAAGTGCTTCACCCATTGTCAAAAATTTTAAAAATCGTGTGGCTATATGCAACCTATAACTGGCAATATTATCAACAATCCTAGCTCTTATTTTCCAATTACTTGATTTATTTTATTCCATCAATTTTCTTTCTTTTAATTTTTTTTTTTACTTGATAATGTAAATTGCTCACTCAATTTTCCCAACAAAAGAATCTTGCCCACCAAAATTAACAGGCGGGCAGAGAACCTGAAAATGCAGGACAAAAACATGATAAGACTGGACAGCCTTTCTTTATGGAAAGGACAGGTTTTTTTCATTTTAGGACAAAAATGGTGAAAATTAGGACAAAAAAAATATTATAGGACAATAACTTGAAAAAATAGGACAAATAAAATAAAACAGAGGTCAAAACCTCTGAAAATTTGGACAAGAATTACAAAAAAACAGGACAGTTTTCTTGAAACTGATAGTATGTGTTCAGAAGGATGATTCTTGTGTGCCTTGGATTTCAAAATATAAGGAGAAATAGAATATGGATATATTTTAATCTGCTACATTCACCATTAAAAAGAAGGCCTACACCTGCAAGAAGGTGTATTACGAGGAATTGGTTGTGGTGCTTGTGACAAGTATTCTGCAGAAACTGTGTCTAACTGCCAACAGTTTCATGGATTGTATTGTTATATTTTTCAATTGAATTATTCAATGCATTAGATAAAAAATCAATTTAATGAAGAAGAAAAATCTTAAAGTCAAGTATTTATTTAATGAATATTGTGGTTTACCACCTTGACAAAAATTACAGAAATTATTAACAAAACAGGAATCTAAAATCCAGTTTTTTTGATGAAATTTTGGCAATAAAACAAAATTGAATTCAAAAACACACAAAAACTTAACTTCTGAAACAAATCAAAAATTCAAGTATTTAAAATTCTTCAGAGAAAAAATTGAATTCCCAGGTCCTCTCTTCAGTTTTTCTTCAAATTTTAATCATAGCAATTATGAATATTTTGCTCATGTTTTTCTTTACAAAAAAAATCATTTTTATCCTTTCTTCATGGTAAATCTTTTGATTAAATTGTTATATCTTATTTATACTATTTGATCATATTTTTCATGTTTTGAATTCAATTTAATTTTTGATTGGATAAACCTTGATTGAATTGTTTTTTTTTTTCATTTTTTTTGATAAATCATATTCAGGATTATAATTTTTTTTTATTTTTTATGTATTTTTTTCTGTTGGGATTATTATTGTTTTTTCATTTTGATTTTTTTTTTCATAAATAGAAAATGGGAATTAGATTATAAATCATTGGTCACAATAATTGTTTTAGACCTATTAGGGAATATCAAAGTTAAGCAAACCCACCATTTTTTAATGGCAGGTTTCAACCCAAATCCACCATTTCAAACCCACCATTAAAAATAAAAAAAAACCACTTATTTCAGATGAGACGTGTCAAAGTTAGCATGAAACAAGTGGTTTTTTTAAAGTAAAGTATATAAAGGCTTTCACCAGCTCAACAATGCATCATTCCACATCTTCACCCCTGGTTTCAACCTATGACCTCATCCAAAAATTCTACCTCCAACCTCATCAGAAAAATTTGATTTTCATTGCTCTCATCACTTCATCACTCTCATATCTTGCTATCCTCTTTTATTGATTTCTCTAATCCTCTCATCACTCCATGCTCTCATCCCCTAATCACTTCATCACTCTCAACTTGCTTCATCACTCTCATCACTTATTGCTTTCATCACATCCATCCTCTCATTGCTTCATTGCTTCATCCCTTCATCACTTCATCCTCCCTTTCATCACATCCTAACTCTTGTTGCTTCATTGCTTCATCCCTTCATCCCTGATTTAATCACATTGCTTCATCACTTTTTTGCTTCATCCCTTCATCCCTCTTACTCTTTTTAAATGACCCCTCAGAAAACCACCCCCCGCAAGTCCACTCAAAAACCCAATCAACAAAATCAAAAATCTCCCAGTAACTCAACATCCAACAATCCTGCCCCCATCAGCTTACAGAGGCTGAAGTCAGCTCAAGAGAGCTTATCACATCATCCTGATGAAGTAAAGAATAAAACAAAGGTAGGCTGTATCTTTCATCCAAACAGATGAGGAAGCATTTCAAGAACTATCAATCCAAAAATTGCCCCTTTAGCCAATTCTGAAAAGCTCCATTATGTCTCTGTCACTGTATGTTTCCCAAATCATCTCCTCTCATCCACATATGGTGAATCAAGTGAGTTTGAATGGGTGGTCAACTTCTGCTGGTCATGCCACAAGCTGTGGTTGATGGCCGGACCAAACTGGTTGATGGGGAAATAGCCAAGTGGGCCAAATCTTGTCGGGTCATCAACCTGGCTTGGTTCCTGATCAACTCAGGGAAACAAGAAACAATTTTGCGGCTTTTGTGATCCTTATGACTGTTACAACCAATACAATGGCTTCCCATTGATTCCAAACTCTTGGAAGCTTCAGTTGAAAGCCTCCACGGCCAAGTTGATGGCACACCCCCATTGGTTGACCACCTGAAAAGCAGGGGCTGGTTAACTGCTACATGGCTTTGAGCACCTTCCAACCCTTGTTTAACAAAAAAACCACTGAGTTGAGCACCTGACCAAACTCAGTGGATACACCATACTACATTTGGGGTGAGGATCAAGAAGGGATTCAATTCATTGGATAACATTTTCAGGGTTGCAAGCCCTATTCTTTCCACATCTCTGTATGTTTTTCAAATAATCTCCCCCCATCATGTTCCCTCCCAACTGTATACTTTGATTGGGGTGAGAAACAATGAGGAATTCAATTTTTTGTACAAGATTTTGAGGGCAGTGGCAGATTCAAAAGCCAAAATTTAGTTGCACACTATGGGCTTTGAACCCATGAGCTCAACATTGGTGAGTGATGCTTTAACCACTAAGCTAAGGGTTCCATTGCCAGATGGTCCAATGTGCCTTTCCAAACAAGTATATCTTGGATGGAAATATCACCAATCCCCAGGAAATCAAATCTGTCCATCAAAGGCCGCTGCCCACAATCAATCCATCAATTTCCAGCGACGGCAGAGGAGAATCTGGAGGAGGCCACCGGAAATCAATCAATTGATTGACGGCAGCAGCAGAGGAGGAGGAGGAGGAGGAGGAGAAGGCCGCCGCCCACAATCAATTGATTGCGGGAAGCAGCAGAGGAGGAGCTGGAGGAGGCCTCCGGCAATCAATTAATTTATTGCCTGCGGCAGCAGAGGACAAGGAGGCCGCAATCAATTTCTGGCGGCGGCAGAAAAGGAGGAGGAGGAGGCTGCAGCCCGCAATTGAAATTGATAAATTGCTGGCGGAGGCAGAGGAGGAGGAAAAGGAGACTGCAGCCTGCAATCAATCAATCAATTGCTGTTGGGTAGACAATGGAAACAGGCTTTAGACAAGAATTCAAGAGAATAAAATTAAGGGAGAAAAGAGAAAGAGGAACAGCTGATTAGGGAGAGAAGATATTTGATAGAGCAAGAGATAAAAGGGCTTCCAGGCATGCTGGATTGAAAGGTTACAACTGAGGTGGCTTCAACAAAATGAGCTAGGATCATGAAAGGGTGTTATCAAGATTTGGCATGTGAGTTTGTAAGTTTGGAAAATGATGATCAATGATACAGAGCACTGGTGTGAGGGTCTCACTGCTTTATACATGAGGGAGAGCAGATTAAGGATTAGTTGGAAGCAGGCTTCAGCCGTGTCTTCTGCCTGATTTTGCGAAGTCTGCGTTTTCCTGGACCAAGTTGCTGGTCAGTTTGGGAGCATTGATGCCTGGCCTGAATAAAGTGATTGGCGGGTCAGATTGCTTAAATAGCTTTGATTTTGGACTATAACAGAAGTCTGGATTTACCTGGTCTGGGTCCTCTGCCAGTAATGCTGGTTTTTCCTGGTTCTCTTGGGAGCCGGGCAGAGTGATTCTTGAGGGTCATCTTCACAAGGAGAAGGAGGAGGAGGGGGCTGCTGCCCGCAATTGATTGATCAATTGCCGGCTGCAGCAGAGAAGGAGCAGGAGGAGGCCGCCAGAAATCAATTGATTGAATTCCAGTGGTGGCAGAGTTTGAGGAGGAGGAGGAGGCTGCCCATTACGGCAGAGAAGGAGGAGGGGGGGGGGGAGATTACCTGGCGGATTGAGCAAGGAGGTTTGGGGGGACCTAAAGGTTGAATGATCAAAGGATCAGCAACCAATGAGGGGCAGGAAGAGAAGGAGGATGAGGAGGAGGGGCAGGGGCTTACCAGGGGTGCCAACCAAAGGAGGAGGGGAGCTTGTGGGTGAGGATGTTTGGTGAGGAGGAGGAAGGAGTGGACCGGTGGTTAAGATTTCAGTCACATTTTTTGTTTTTTCAACTTGCTTCCGGGAAGTTTTATTTGACATTTTGAGAAGGGTGGTGATTTCATGTGGCGTGATGAGATGATGATAAGATTTGTGCAAAGAAATGGAGATGTGAAGCAATGGAGATGTGATTTTTATTTCAAAAACCTGCCATTTTTAATGGCAGGTTTTTTCAAAAAAAATGGAAGGTTTCTAATGGCAGTTTTGCTAATTTTGATACACCCTATTAGTATTTTCATTTTTGTTATTTTGAATTTCCTTTATTTTTCATTATCAGTTTATTCTTTTTTTTAAAAAAAAATAAATAACAAAAATTTATTGGTTGCAAGTCTTTAACAATGGGGAATTAACAATGATTTTTTTCTTTAAATTGTGTTTCTAGGCCAGACACACCCTCAAGACGGTAATTTAATATTACAATAGCTGGTGGAATTAACTCTTGCTCTTGTAATTGGGTGGTTGATTTTGATTAAACCAACCAGCCAATCACATACAGAACTGTAAGTGGGCTCTCTCTGGCATAAAAAACACAAATGATTGATATTTAATCAATTTTTATCTTTTCTTTCTTTTAAAAAAAATCCATCCACAACATTACAATATTTCCTCCTCCTAGATAAAAACTGCTGAAAAACAGTTGAAAAAAAACAAAAAGTATAAAAAAACAAATCAATAAATTCAATGCAAATAAAATATCCAATGAAAAATAAATTTAATGAAAAAACACCCACAAAACAAAAAGTTTGAAAAATTTAATGCAATAAAGTAAAAAAAAAGAAATGTTTCAAGAAAAATATTCTGAAAATCATAAAAAAGATGGATTTTGCTTGTTATTGAGAAACTTAAAATAGGAATTGTTGGAAAATTTAAATAATGAACTTAAATGAGAAGAATATCTCAGTTATATTTAAGGATATATATTTACATTCATATAATACATGAAAAAATAAATTGGAAAATTTGACTTGTGCTCAAATTATTTGAACCAAACAGTTAGTATTTTACTTTTTGATCTAAAACAATAAAATATTAAATAGTCTTATGTGATATTTTGATAATAAATATAAATTTAATTACTATTTATAAAAATCATAAATTCAAATCCTTACAAACCTTCCATATCCTATTCAACCAATTACTTAATTAAAATATTTTGGAATGCAACCAAGCATGAAATTCTTTAGGCACAGATCTGCCACATTCAAATCAAAATTCCAATTCAATTTCCATGCAATACACCTGATGATAGGAGTAAAAGAATTTCTCTGTGGTAATTGGATAAACATTAGATTCAATATGATTCATACCTATACTCTAGCAGATATTACAGAACTTCTCCAAATTTCAAAAGTGAATGAAGAAAAGGATAGGTCCTCTGATGCTAAGGAATTCTATCAAACAATTATTAGTGACATTATCCTCATGAGAGGGTGTATTAGACTTCCTGGTCAAGCAAGTGCATTGAATTTTTCAATAATCACAATCCAAAGATAAAATATTACTCTGAGATTTTTTAGTTTAGGTTTTCAACTGAAATCCAAAAGCTGGACCATATAATTTGGGGTTTGAAGATATAATTAGATGAGCATGTTTCAAATTGAATAAACAGCACAAACATTTTCATTTAAATAAATCTCAAAAATCAAGTTATTTTATTCAAATTTAAAACTAATTTTTGAATATATTGGAGATTTTAAGGTAATTTTATATATACAAGAAAAATGGGAAAATTACATTTTGAGGATTCTAAAGAAACAAACACAAGTTGTGTATCAGATTTCGCAAATCAGAAATTTCTTTAATGGTGGGTTTCAGAAAAATACACCAATTTCTAAAATACCATTAAAAATCAAAAAAACCCACTTATTTTGTTGAATAAATTACTGTCTCCCGTCTCTTCTTTTCTCCTTTTCTCTTTCTTCTTGTTCTTTTCCCTGTTCCCTGCTATCCTTCTTGTTCTCTTCAATGTCACATCCATGCTTCTCAAGCTACATCAAAAACATCCGCGCGACCTTGATCAATGTCACAGATTTTATCCTCTTTCACGCCAATGTTCACCCCTTTTGTTCTACTTCTCTACTCAGAAGTTCCACTTCAGACAACTTTGAAGGACCTTCCACGTACATAAACATCAATACCAAAAACTCAATCTCACTTGACAAAATCTCTATCTTTCTTCTTTTATATTTTCTTCTTTCATGATTCTTTGTTTCTTTATTTCTTTTTCTCAATACCTTCCAATTCTCAACTCAAATCAACTTAATCATCAATTCTCAAGTTTATTCTTCAACAAGACCTGACTAGTAAGATCTGAACTCATGACAATCTCTTTCTTTTTCTTAGAAGTCTGACTTTCTATTTAAAACTTCTTCCTAAAGGTCATCATTGCCATCTGCCTGTGACTCTTCCAATTCCAAAAACCCAAAATCACTCAATCTTGTTGAATTTCTCAAGTCATTCTATAGCCGGATGTTTGTTTCTTCTTTTCACTGAACTCTCTTTTTCTTTCCGCTTAAATCTCTTTTATTTTATTTATCTCATTTCTCTTAACTGATGTCTTGTTGTTCTTAGCCCTCTTTTTTCTTGAATTCTCAAATCTTCTTTAACAATTCAACACGGTTAAAAGCCAAACTCAATCCAACAAACCTAATCAAAGCCATGGAGGGATCCAGCAACAACGGCTTTGGAAAGATCATTCTCAAGGCAGCTCTCAAAGCGGTACCCATTCTCTCAGAAAAGAACTACTCTATCTGGAAGGACAAAATTTTTATGTTACTCGAGCTCAAAGGAATAAAGGAAGCCCTAGAAGATGACTCTAAAAATCTCAGCGCAATGGATGACATGGAAACCAGAGTCATTCTTCTCTCTCAAATTGATTCAATAACTCACAACAACGTGGTTAATTCCTCAAACATATCTTCAGCTTGACTCCTCTGGCAAACCATCAGAGAAAGATTTGCATCCTCCCAAACCGCCAACAGAGCCTGTGTGTTCAATGGATTTTTCTATTGACAGTTCAAACCCAACGCAATTAACCTCTTTATCACTGAAAATAAAATTTCCGTTAAGAAGATGGCCGACGTAGGAATTGATCTACCGACAAAATTCTCTTGTACCTCATTTTATTCAAATTTCCCCCGTCACTCCATTACCTACAGCAACAAATTATGCATTCAGATATGACTGTTACTCTGGATCTTGTTCTCAACCCCCTCACTCAACTGGAGAATGAAGTCAAATTCAAATCCAAATAAAGTAAGCTAATAAACATGGCTCTTGTTTCCTCTTGACCACCCAAGAAACCTGACCCCATTGAACTTTGCTGTAGAAAGGGATATCACAATCCCCAATCTCCAGACCATCCTGAAATTAAATGTTGGCATCTTCACAAGAATCTTGCTCCCGACTGGTGGAAGGAATCTCAAGCTTGTTGGAGAGCGCAACTCAACTCTCAATCAAAGGCCAAGGAGGTTGCTCACTATGTTTCACTTCTCACCACGTGGATTGAAGACATCAATCCTTTAAATCAAATCATCCTTGATTCAGGCGCCTCATGCCATATGCTCAACTCCCCAGATTTCTTTACACATCTTGACAAGCTCACTGGTAACAAATTCATCAACACTGGGAAGAAGGAGGCCAAACTCCCCATTAAGGGGAACGGCACAGTCAAATTAACCTGGAAAGGTTCCTCCGTCTCTTTGAGTAATTGTTTCTGGGTCCCTGATCTTGTGGTCAATTTGATCAGTCCCGGTGAACTTATCTCCAGCAAGAAGTGCTCACTTGCCTCTTCTAAAAATCAATTCTCTCTTTTTGCTGACTCTCAGCTGGCCTTCAATGGATTCATCCACAAGAATCTTTTTGTTCTTAACCCACCTTCTTGAATTGGAAATAACAATAAGTTGTGCCACTTATCACTCAACAATTCAAACCTCAATTCCATCTCATTCCTACATCAATCTTTTGGATATGCCAGTCTGTACCGTCTCAAAAATCTACTCCCTTCTCTTTCCACCCAAGCTCTCTCTGACTTTCAATGCAAAGACTGCGTCTTCTCCAAAATTTCCAAATCCTCATTCAAAGCTATGTCCAGTCCATCGACAAGGCCTTTTGAACAACTTCACATAGATTTGATTGGCCCAATTAATCCTTCATCTTGCAATGACATGAACTACATCATGACCGTCATCAATAACTTTTTGGGATACATCTCTGCAATACCTTCTATGCACAAGTCTGACGCCTGCCTTCAACTCAAGCTTATTCTAAACCACAAGAAGCAAAAACAAAATAGATTTCCTGCTACCATCTGCACTGATGGTGGCGGAGAATTTTCATCCTTGGAAATTAAAGATTTCTTCAAGATCAATTCTATCCAGCACCTCATTTCAGAACCCTACCACCATGAACACAACGGCAAAGTTGAAAGAGCTAATTGAACTCTCACCAAAGCCATCAGGGCAATTCTTCAAAGCTCCCAATTACCGCTCAATCTTTGGGCGGAAGTAGCCAAGGCTGCTTCTCTTTCCTTGAACCAAATTCCTAAGTCTCCAAATTCCCCATCTCCCTATCAACTGTTTACCGGCAAATCTCTTCCCATGTCCTTCTTCCACCCAATTGGATCCAAGGTTGCCTACCTTGACAACAAGATTAATTGCAGTGAAAAATTCAAAGACCAAGGGCTTCCTGGTACCCTTGTGGGTTGTAACCCAAATTTCTTGTCCTTTCAAATTTTGAAACCTGAAAATTCAATTATCTCCTCCAAACACGTAAAATTCCTCAAAAATACCAATTCCTTCCAGGCTCCCTTGGTCTCTAGTTCTCATGTGGATCAGCTTCAAATTGATCTCAATGACAATCTCTTACTCTCTCCTCTTGACCTTTCTTCTCAAAATCCACCAGCCAATGCTGAATCCTCTAATTCTCTAACCAGAGAACAAGCGCCTTCCTCCAATTCTTCACCCAACTCTCCAAACAATGTGGAATCTGACTCAGAGTCTGATCCCTCTACTGAACTTGCTGAAAAACTCATCCCAGGCTACTCACTTTGCGATCAATCAAGCTTAAATCCCCCCAAGAAATACGGGTATCACCACTATTTTGTGCCTCAATCATACAAACAAGCCAAACAATGTTTCAATCACTTGAAGTGGGAATCCTCTATGGAAGCTTAACTGAATGGAATTGAAGCCCTCAATGTATGGGAGGATTATGATGGTCCTGAACCTGACAATCCTCTCAATACTACGTGGGTGTATCAACTCAAGGACAACTGCCATGGCGACCCGCTTGTTTACAAGAGTCAACTCTGCGTGCAAGGTTTCGACCTAATCTACGGCTTGGACTATCAATACACCTTCTCCCCAAAGAGAAAAGCTGCCTCTCTTCAAATCACTCTTCTTTTTGGACTGTTTCACTCGCTTCCTATTTCTCAGTTTGATGTGAAGAGTGTGTTTCTACACGCCCCTCTGTCAGAGAAGGTTATCATTAAAAGACCCAAAGGCTCTAATCAAAAATCCAAGTTTCTCATTCTGCGAAAATCACTCTACGGTCTAAAGCAAGCCTCCGCAAACTGGTTCCAAGCCCTCACCTCGTGGATCCGGGAGCAGGGCTTTCACAAATCCATATCTGACCCGTGTTTGTATATTCATTCTGCTTCAAATTCCGTTCTTTTCTTTCACCTCAACAATCTTATCCTAGTTGGTCTTGGAGATGAGTTCCAGAAGAAATTCCTTGAACGCTTTCAAAACTCCAGTCATCACAAACCCAACACAATACTAGGGATGAAATACAAATGTATTGGAAACAAAATCCTCTTATCTCAACCCAAACACATCAAACACGGATTGGAAGAATTATAAATGACTGAGTGTAAACCATCCACAATTCCTCTTACTGCCAATGTCAATCTTTCTTTGGCCACTCATGACGAACACAAAGAATTCAAGACCTTGAACATAAATTATTGCTAAGCTGTCTTTCTCATAAACTATATTGCATGTTTGACTCGTCCCAATCTAAGCTTCGCAGTCTCAAGCCTTGCAAGATTCTGCAAAAAGCCTGGAATTTGCCATTGGAGGGAGGTCAAAAAATGTTGGAAGTATTTGAAAGCAACAAAAGATCTCAAACTCACCCTGCAAATAAATCATACCAACACTCAAATCCAATGTTTCAGCAACACAACCTGGAGCGATGATTTAGATACAAGGCGCTCTCAATCTGGTCACCTATCCCTTCTTTTTAATTCTCTCATTTCTTGGAGCAGCTACCGCCAGCGCAATGTCACCCATTCTACTACCAAAGCAGAACTGAATCCGCTGGTCAACTCCTTTCTGGAAGCCATCTGGATGAGGGGTTTAGTATCAGAAATCTGGAAGACCAACATTTCCCCTTGTCGCCACTTTATTGACAACAAAGGGCTTGACGACAAGCTTAAAAAGTTTGGTTGCAACTCCAAAACGCGCCACATTGATATAAAAACCAAAGCGCTCCAAGAAGAACTCAAGCTCAGCAATCTGATGGTCAAACTGATTCCTGCTAATGATATGAAGGCTGATGGACTTACCAAGACACTTCCTCTTTGCTCTCTCATCTCTCTCCTTCAACTTATAAAACCATCCTTTTCTGCTCTAACTTCAGTCTTACAAGTCACTGGGGGTGTTGAAGAAATTACTGTCTCCCGTCTATTCTTTTCTCCTTTTCTCTTTATTCTTGTTCTTTTCCCTGTTCCCTGCTATCCTTCTTGTTCTCTTCAATGTCACATCCATGCTTCTCAAGCTACATCAAACAAATCCGCGCGACCTTGATTAATGTCACAGATCTTATCCTCTTTCACGCCAATGTTCACCCCTTTTGTTCAACTTCTCTACTCAGAAGTTCCACGTCAGACAACTTGGAAGGACCTTCCACGTACACAAACCTCAATACCAAAAACTCAATCTCACTTGACAAAATCTCTATCTTTCTTCTTTTATATTTTCTTCTTTCATGATTCTTTTTTTCTTTATTTCTTTTTCTCAATACCTTCCAACAATCAACTCAAATCAACTCAAACATCACTTCTCAAGTTTATCCTTCAACAAGACCTGACTAGTAACATCTGAACTTGTCCCAATATCTTTCTTTTTCTTAGAAGTCTGACTTTCTATTTAAAACTTCTTCCTAAAGTTCATCATTGCCGTCTGCCTGTGACTCTTCCAATTCCAAAAACCCAAAATCACTCAATCTTGTTGAGTGTCTCAAGTCATTCTATAGCCGGATGTTGGTTTCTTCTTTTCACTGAATTCTCTTTTTCTTTCCGCTTAAATATCTTTTATTTTATTTATCTCATTTCTCTTAACTGATGTCTTGTTGTTCTTAGCCCTCTTTGTTCTTGAATTCTCAAATCTTCTTTAACAATTCAACATATTTCACATCAGACATTTTGGAGTTCCCTGAAAATTAATTGGTTTTTTCAAATAAATTATTCAAAGGTTTTTGCAACCTCAACCACACATAAGTCCATGTCATACAGCCCTGGTTTCCAACCTCATCAGAAAAATCTGAATCATCACTCTCATAAATTCATCACTCTCATCACTCTATTTCTCTCATCAATTAATCACTCTCATCAATTTATCACTCTCATCAATTTATCACTCTCATCACTTCATTAATAATTTGCTGCTCTCATCAATTAATAACTCTCATCACTTCATCAATCTCATAAATTTATTGCTCTAATCACTTCATTAATCTCATCACTTTGTTTCTCTCATCACTTCATCACTCTCATCACTTTATCACTCTCATCAATTCATAACTCTCATCACTTTTTTTCTCCCATCAATTCATCACTCTCATAACTTCATCACTCTAATCACTTCATTCTGCTCATCTCTTCATTTTTATCCTCATCACTTCATCAGTATTATCATTTTATTTCTCTCACTCTTTTTGAATTGCCCCTCAAAAAGTCTCCCCCTGAAAGTCCACACAAAAATCCAGTCTACCAAAGAAAACATCCCCAAGGAACTTTAAATCCTCCCCCATCAGCTTCAAAATTATCAAGTCATCTCAAGAGATCTGATTAAATCATCCTGGTAAATTGGCTCAAAATTCCCTCCAACTATGACACTTTCTTTGGATCCAACAATGAAGCATGAGTTGGCCAACCTCTATCCTATAAGTTTAAAGGTTATCTCCTTATGGAAAATGAACTAAAGAATCAAACAAAAGGGCAGGCTGGATCTTTCATCCAAACAGATGAGGGAGGGAGCACTTCAAGAAATATTGAGCCAAGAAAAAAAAAGGCCCACTCAATTTCAATCACCACTGGCTTTGGTATCACCAAGTCTGATATAGCCAAGGGAATTGAATTGGTGCTTGATAAGTTGGACTCCATTTGTCCTTTTTATATTCAAATGGATTAAACATTGGAAAGAATTTCAAAATTTCCCCTTTATCCAATTTTGATGCCCAACAATCCAATTCAATTGATGATGAGAACTTTGCTGGGGATGCTCAGCCAAGCAACAATGATCCTGATTAAAACTTTGAGTGGCCCCAATCTGATGACAAGGAGGATCTTCTAAAACAACCAGCTCCAATCATGTCTTCATTTGCATTGATCAAATATTCAAATCCTTGCGTGGCTCCCTCACTGAATTTTTTGTATTTCTCCCTTTCTGGGGTGGAGGAGCTCAACACCTTTGCCAATGGGGAGCAAGATATTCCAGTATTGTCATCAAAATCACAATATTTTCAAGTAATGAAGCAATTTATTGTCTTTTCTGTTTAATCCTGACTGGTTTTGAATTTAAAAAAACAACCTCATCCTTTTCCCAATTTCAAGACGCTCAAGCCCAGGGGGCCTCCCACATTTCCTTTCAATTATATTGATAAACTTCTGAGAAAAACCTACTCTGCAAAGGTAAAGCAAAAGGCCTCCAATTCAGTCAACATCAACCCCAAATTTTTTCATAAGAGGAGCAAAAATTCCAATTTTTCAGGCTTTGAAGATATCATGGAGAAGCAAGATTTAATTAAGTGCATTGATTGAATCTCCTTGATTTAAAAATCAACCTCATTGATAAAACCCTCCACAAAACAGTGAAACTCCAAATTGAATCCAAAAAACTTCAATTTGAAAAGACAAGGTTGGATCACAAACTGACTATTGATGGTCAAAAGCAGAAAGCTGAGAGTATGGCTCATCAACAAAAATTGGATGCCAAGTGGAGATTGAAACAGGCTGACTTGCAGTTTCAAAAAGAGAAAAAGGAGAAGTATCAACTGAAAGATTGACTGGAAAAGGAGAGGGATTTCCTGGAAATAAAAAAAAAAGATAGGTCATCCATAGCTAAGGCATGAATTGGTAGCAGTAGAACAGTTAAGTAAATACAGAATATTACTCAATTTCTGGGATTTTCAATATATTTTCCTTGGATAAAAATTTTAAAAAGAAAAAAAAAGATATTTTTGATTACAAAGATGTTTGAGACTATTTTCAACCCCACCAATATAACAATCTTTTTTATTTATATTTATATTTTTTACCTTGAGTATATTTTGCCAATTTTTAAGTCCCTGCAAGTTTTCCAATTTGTTTTTTTGATTTTTATAGACATTGCCATTCTTGCATGAGTGGTGGTTTCCATAGCAGGAAAAGTAAAATTCTTGTACTTATTAGGTTCCCAAATCATTTTAAAAATAATTTCTTTCTTGAAATCAAAATCTCAACTCAAGTCAGGAAATATAAATTGGCAATCAGATACTTGATATTTTTCCTTTTTGTCAATAATTTTCCTGTTGGATTTGTTTGCAGGAAATACCAGCAAGAAGGAATAGGAATAAAGATCACCATTGCCAATATGTGGAGAGTTTTAGAAGGAATTGGATTTAAATTTTATGTGTGGGGAACATTCAAAAGTAGTACGCCGGGATCCAAATTCCAAAGTAGGGAAGGAGGGGATCATCATTGTTTCAGAGTTTGATTCAAAGGGAATTCTGGTTAGTTTTTGAAACATTTGGCCTAAAATTAGAAAGAAATTTTCAGAATTAAGTTTCATAAAAGAAAACACTTGAGGGGAAGATTTAATTGCAGCTTTCTTCAAATATTTTCCAAATAATTCAGAAGGGTGCATTGATTTTCACCATCCAATTGCCCACATTTTTCCACCCCAAGATCTTGAGGGACCCACTGTGTTGAATTTTTTTTTTTGATTTGTGAAAGAAATTGGTGAAAATTTGATGTCCTTCATATCTTTCTCAGAGATTTTATTCAAAGGAAAAAACTTGATGATTGCAAAAAGAGACTTGTGATTGGATTGATAAAAAAAATTAATTTGACAGAGGTGAATAAATAGAAGTGTTTGATCTTCTCTTTGGCTTGTTCAAACTCTTTGGGGGAGGTATTTTTATTTTTGTTTTTATTTTGGAAAAAAATGGTTGGATACAGATCCAAAGGTTGTAGTTTTTGTCAAGACAACACATCCTTTTTGACAATCCCTTGCTCTTCTACTTCCAGAGAGATTTCATGATTTCTCTTTTGAGCCCTCTTTTTCTGACAAGCCCTATTCTTGCCACATCTCTGTATTTCCATAAAATTATCTCCTTCCATCTTGTTCCCACCCATCCACATACTTTGATTGGGGTGAGGAACAAGAAGGGATTCAATTCATTCTATAACATTTTGAGTGTTGTGGGAGGATAATTGGTGGTGCAGAAAAAGGGCAGGTGTGGAAATAAGAACGGGTCAAATTTTGTTTAACATTGCATTGAATAAAAATAAAAAAGAGTGAAAATCATTGAAAGAAAACCTATAATCAAAAACAAAAAAAAGAGGTCAAAAAAAAAATCATCATTAGTTATCTTATAATCAAGGTGGATAAAAAAATCAGTCTCATACATCAAAGAGATTGCTTGATTTATTTATTTGAAATTGATTGAGAAATACATTGCAAGGGGCAGGAGGAGGGTGGTTCAATTGAGCAATTGATTTCAAGAGGAAGGAGGAGGGTGGGTCAATTGATCAATTGATTGCAAGGGGAAGGAGGAGGAGGGGGGGCTTACCTAGATCAATTGCAAAATTAATTAGCAATTGCTCAAGCAATAAATTTCAATTGGAAGAAGAAAGAGGAAAAGGGGGGGCTTACCTAGATTTAGTTTTTGATTTATTAGAAATTGATTTAGCAATTGATTGTGTAGGGAAGGAAGGGGAGGAGGGGAGGAGGAGGGGGGGGGCTAACCTAGATAAATTGCTTGATTGATAAGCAATTGATTGAGAAATTGATTTGCAAGCAATGGGGTGGTGGGTGGGTGGGTGAGGTGGAGGTGAGTTGGTGAGGTTGGTAAGGTGGTATTGGTGGTTGACTTGGTGAGGTTTGGAAGGTGGAGGTGGTGAGTGAGGTGGTTTTGTGAGGAGGAGGAAGGAGTGGACCAGTGAGTGAGTGCGAGTAGTTGGATGTGTTGTAGTGATGAGGTGGAAGGGGTAGCTGGATGGTTTGGTGAGATGTGAGGTATGAGGTGGAGGTTTTTTATTGTTTTTTCTAAGTCCACCAAAAAGATAAAAATGAAAAAAATAAAAAAAACCACAATTCATCCTAGGATTCTTGGTTGAACAACCAAAAAAAAGAAATACTGTGATCTCATTTTTTACCTATTTCAAAACCAAAGGTCACTCATAAAAGTGAGAAAGTGTGAGGGGTAGAATATGCTCTCTAATTTCAGAAGATGAGGGAAAAGATGAGAAGGGGATGAATTGAGGAGGATTGGGAATATTATCTTGAAATATTTTTTCCCATTTATCTTTGATGTTGGCCAAAAGGTTGTGAAGGATTAAACAACTGATAATACAGTTGATGAGGATACTCATGTATTTGGTATTTTGAAGCAGTTTTTGCATTTTCCTTGAGCTAGCCCATCTTCCTTTCAGCAAACTTATTGCATGTTGAATCCAAATTCATGATTGATTATCAAAATGTTTCTTCCAATGATCTAAAAAAACCAATTTCAACTAAGCTGGAACAACATATTTCCCCATAGCTTAAGCTGAATTTGCCAAAAGTTATTGATCTTGTTCAAATGAGTTCTCTGTTTTTTGGGAAATACCCATCCATTTGAAAACATATGAATCATGAAAAGAACCTGGAAGGCCAGCATGGAGGGATATGAACTTTTTTTTTCATCACAAACAATTTGTAGTGCAAAAGAGTATCTAAACAAACAGACAAAAATATTTGGTCATTTTTTTATCAAAGTCTTTGGAAAATAAATGAATCAATTGCTTTTTTTTCCCAATCAAAATAGTGGTTGCCATCTATCTAGCTTGGGTTTTTGACTCAAGGGGATAGTGGTTCCATAACAAAAAACCAATGAAACCAGGAAAGCCTTCAGTCTCCATTACTTGAGATATCTCCTTACATTCTTCTTTGGTTGGCCAAAAAAGGACTGAGAAATTGAAAGATAGGATATAAATAATGACGCTTTTGGTGTATGATTCAATTGTTCCATAAAAACTGAGAATAGGGTGTATCAAAGTTAGCAAAAAAGCCTTTAGAAACCCACCATTTGTTTTGACCAAACCCATCATTTTTAATGGCAGGTTTCTGAAATACACATACCCCCTAACTGGTGTATTTCAAAATGGCTGGTTTCAAACATCAAACCTGCCATTATCATTCATCCACCATCCATTGCATGCAAAACAACCATCCACACCTCCAACTCATAAAATCCATATGCATGACACACATCTCATCTCCATTGCTTCACATCTCCATCACTTCACATCTCCATTGCTTCACATCTCCATTGCTTCACATCTCCATCACTTCAAATCTCCATCACTTAAAATCTCCATTGCTTCACATCTCCATTGCTTCACATCTCCATTGCTTCACATCTCCATCACTTAACATCTCCATTGCTTCACATCTCCATTGCTTCACATCTCCATTGCTTCACACACATCCCATCATCATCATATCACAATCTTTCTAAACATGTCCAATCAAACTTCCCAGCAGCAAGTTGAAAATGCAAAAAATCTGACTGAACTTTTTTTATTATTTGACTCGGATTCAGAATCCAATTTGGAATCAGATTGGTTAGATTTGAATTCTCTATTGGAAAAGCAATACATGGTTCCACAAAGACACACTCTCCACGAACCTATGTATGAAAGGCAAAGGCTTCACCTACTTCCCAACTTAAGCTTCCAGCAACTGTTCCAAAATTTATTGCCTTCTTTCATGAAAATTTTGGAGATGATTGAAGACCACCATATCTTCCAGAACAATTTTTGGAATCCTCAACCAAATCCAGCTATCCAACTGGATGTTGCTCTTTATAGATTGGTATCAAATGGAAATGGAGCAGCAATTCATCAATTAGAAAATCTATTCTTGGTCAGTTATGGATCCATTGACTTATACACCAAAAGAGTCATGATTGATATCCTATCTTTCCGTTTCTTGGTCCTCTGTTGGCCAAACAAAGAAGACCACAAGGAGATATCTCAAGTAATGGAGACTTAAGGCTTTCCTGGTTGAATTGGTTTTGTTGATGGAACCACTATCCCCTTGAGTCAAAAACCCAAGCTAGATGGCAACCAATATTTTGATTGGATAAAAAGACAATTGATTCATTTCCTTTCCAAAGCCTTTGATAATAAACTGACCAAATTTGTTTTATTGGTTTTTATAGATACTCTGTGGCACTAAAACTTGTTTGTGATAACAACAAGAAGTTCATATCCCTCCATGCTGGCCTTCCGGGTTCTTGTCATGATTCATATGTTCTAAATTGGATGCGGATTGCCCAACAACCAGATAATTACTTTGACCAAGATCAATAACTTCTGGCCAATTCAGCTTATTCTAGCGTGAAATATGTGGTTCTGGCATACTGCAATGTTTCAACCAATGATCAAGCCAAAACTGATTTCAACTATCATCTTGCCCAATCACAAGTTTGGATTGAGCATGCCATAGGAATCCTGAAAGGAAGACAGGCCAGCTTACAGGAGGTGTGAAACCAGCTCCAATCTTCCAAAGACATGAATTTCCTCATCAACTGGATTATCAGTTGTGTAATCCTTCACAACATTCTTGCCAACATCAAAGATGAATGGGACAAAACATTTGAAGAAGATATTCCTGATCCTCCTCAAGTCATCCCAGCCTCATCTTATACCTCATCTTTGGACATGAGAGAGCGGATTCTACCCCTCACACTTGCTAAGTTTGATGAGTAGCATTGGGTTTTTAAATAGGTAAAAAATAACATCACCGGATTTATTTTGTTTTGGTTGTTTAACCCAGAATCCTAGGCTGACTCCTGGTTTTTTTTTTTTTTCTTTTTTTGGTGGATTTAGACAAAAAAAAGAACCTCAACTTCCAAACCAGCCAACTCACCCCACCAAAACACTGGTCCAATCCTCCCTCCTCCTCACAAAACCATCACCTCACCAAACCAAACCACTGGTCCACACCTCCCTCCTCCTCACCAAACCACCTCACCATCCACCTCCACCTACCTCCAAGTTCACCTGGTCATCCTCCTCCTTATTCTTCTTTTCTCAGTGCCCCAGGTAAGCCCCCCCCCTCCTCCTCCTTGATTCATTGGAGCTGACCTCCCCCCTCCTCCTCCTCCTTTTACAAGTTCCAGGCTGTTCATTCCTCCTTGCTCAGCCCCACCAGTAAGCTCCCTTTCTCAGCACCACTGGTAAGCACCCACCCTCCTCCTCCTCCTTCTCCCCTTCTTCCCCCTCCTCCTGCTCCCATCTTCCCCCACCACCATCTTGCTAGTCAATTGATTGGTCAACCGGCAAGCAATTGATTGTTTGGCCCAATCAATATGCAAGCAAACAATTGACTGCTTGCCGGTTGACCAATCAATCAATTGGCAAGCAATTGATTGTTTTCTTGCTGGTCAATTGATTGATCAATTGGCAAGCAAACAATTGATTGATCAACCAGAGAGCAAAAAATTTTTTGATCAATCAACTAGAAAGCAAATGGTTGATTGCTTTCCAATCAATCAATTGATTGATTGACAAACCAGTGACCTGAACCCCCTTCAGCTCCTCCTCCTCCTCCCAGTTCTTTATCAGTTGACTGCCTTTTTTTTTGTAGGAGATTACCAGTGATGTTCTTGTTATTTTCTATGTTTCTTGATCATCTGAGTGGTTTATACTGGACTGATGTTTTTTTTTGGTAGGAGAAATGCCTGTATTGTTTTTGTTATTTTCTATGTTTGTTGATCATCTAAGTGGTTTATACTGGACCAATGACTTTTTTTTTGCTTTTTTTGATTCAATGCAATGTAATCAGACATTCCACTGCTTTCACCACCCTTTTTTGACTCCCCATTCTTCACCCACCAAACTCAAAATGTTACAACCTATGGATTTCCATCTTGATCCTCACCCCAATCAAAGTATATGTTTGGGAGGGAAAAAGGTGGAAGGAGATAGTTTGAAAAACATACATAGAAGTGGGAAGAAAATGACTTTCCATAGAAGCAGGGCTAAAATGCGGGATTTGGAAATTGAATTGGAAGTAACTAAGGAAAAAATTAATGAAAAGTTTGTTTTGTCTTCACGCAAACTACATCCCTTGAACCTTTATCCATTTATTGTCAATAAAAGTCAAAAAACCACCCCTGAAGAGTTGGAACAGGCCAAAAAGAAGATCAAACTGTTCCATTTCTTTAGCTCTGGAAAATTATATGTTCAAGATCAATTGGATCATGAGGCTATGGTTTCCATCATCCAATTTATCCCTTTGAATGAGCTCTCTGAGAAAGAGAAGAAGGACATCAACTCAGGAACAAAATTCCTTCACCAATCCAAAAAAATTTTCAACACTGTTGGTCCCTCAAGATCTTGGGGTGGGAAAATGTGGGAAATTTGATGGCAAAAATTGACGGAACCTTCTGAACTATTTGGACAATATATGAAGAAAGATGCTTTCAAATCCTCCCTTAAAGAGTATTATTTTTTGAACCTTAGGTCTGAAAAGGTCTCTCATATATTTGGCCAAATGTTTCAAAAATTAGACAAACTTGCATTTTATTCCAACCATGAAGCTATGATGGAAAAAAACATCCCTTCCTTCTCCTCATTGAAATTTGGATCTGGCCTTACTGCTTTTGAATGCTCAGCTCACATCACCTGCAACTCAGACTCCTTCTACAAATTGCCCCATATTTACCAAGGTGATGTCTCTGACTATTCCTTTTTAATTGTGGTCCCAACCAAAAAAACAAATGGACAACTTATTAACAACAAGGATTAATATCAAGTATCTGAAAGCCAATTTGTGTTCCCAGACTTGGGTTTTGGGATTGATTTCAAACAAAAGAGTATTATGAAAATGGTCTGGGCAGAAAACAAGTACAAACACTGTAATTTTCCTGCAGTGGATACTGCCACCCATACTAGGATGGCCATGTCCATGCAAATCAATAGAACAACTCAAAAAAATAGCAAGGACTTGGCCTGTGGCAAAATATATCTTAGGAAAAAAAATATAAATAAAATTTAAAAAGATTTGTTCATTGGTAGTGTTAAAAATACTCTCAAAAAATTTTCCAATCAAAGATAATTTTTTTGTTTTTATTTTTAAAATTTTTACCAAACTAAATACATTTACAAACCAAGCAATGAAGTAATTTACTTTATTTTTTCCACAGTTCTACTGCTACCAATACATGCCATGGCTACCAATAACCTATCTTTTTTTTCTGTGGCTAGACTTTCCCTCTCATTTTTGAGTTGTTCTTGCTCTTGATCCTTCTCCTTTTCCTCTTTTGGAATCTACCACTTGGCCTGTTTCATTTGCCACTCAGAATCCAACTTCTTTTGATGATCCAAACTCTCATCTTTCCACTTTTTACAATCCATAGCCAGTTGATGATCCCACTTCTCCTTTTTAAATTGAAGTTTTTTGTATTCTATTTGTGATTTCACTGTTTTTTGGATGGGAATAGGAATGAGCTTGATTTTGAAAGCAATTACAATCAATCAATGAACTTACTCAAATCTTGCTTCTCCATGATATCCTCAAAGCCAGAAAAATTTGAAGTTTTTCTCCGCTTTTGACGGCTATTAGGGTTGAGGTTGATGGAATTGGATTCCTTTTCCTTTCCCTTTTCAGAGGAGGTTTGTGTGGGAATGTCATTTCTCTCATTTGAAGGGGATGTGGGAAGGCCCATTGAATTGAGTATTTGGCCATTCAGGAACGGATGAGCCTGTTTTTTTACAATCTAAATCAGTCAGGATTAACCAGACAGAAGAGCCAAGGACCTGGGTGCTTACTTGAGCAGATGTTGATGGTAGTGGAAATACAGGAAGAAATTTCTCCTCATTGGCCAAGTCCTTAAGTTCTTTCACACCAGGAAGAGAGCAATCCAAAGAAGGAAGTGAGTGGTCCAATGAAGGGTTTGAATCGTTGATCAATGCTGATGTAGATGTTATTGGAGCTGATTCTGTTGGAATATCCTCCTTCACATCAGATTGGGTCCACTCATAGGTTTCATTGGGATCATCATTGCTAGGCCAAGCATCCACAGCCAGGTCCTCAGCATCAACTGAATCTGATTGTTGGGTAGCAAAAGCGGCTAAAGGGGTGATATTGGCCTTCTTTCCAACGGTTTCATCAATTTGAACATCAAGAGGACAAATTGAGTCCAAATTATCAACTACCAGGTTGATTCCCTTTGCTTTATCAGAGTTGTTGATAACAAAGCCGGTGGAGATTGACATTGAGTTGGCTTTTTTGTACTTGGTTTGATAGTTCTTCAATCACTCCCGCATCTTTTTGGGTGAAAGATCCAGCGTACCTTTGGTTTCATTCTTGATTTCATTGTCCATCAGGAGATAAAAATTAACCTTAGAGGATTGAGGTCTGCCAAATTGTGTTTCATTTTTGGATTCAAAGCAAGCATTGTAGTTGTATGGAATCTTGATCCAGTTTACCAGGATGATGTGATCAGCTCTCTTGAGCTGACTTGAGCCTTTGGAAGCTGATGGGGGAGGATTTTTGGATGATGAGTTCCTGGGAGATGTTTGCTTTGGTTGAGTGGAATTGCGGGGGGAGTGTTGCTCAGGGGCCATTTAAAAAGAGTAAGTGGGATGAAGTGATGAAGCAATAACGCAATGACAGTTAGGATGTGATGAAAGGGGGGATGAAGTGATGAATCAACAAAGCAATGAGAGTATGGATGTGATGAAAGCAATAAAGTGATGAAAGTGATAAAGCAAGGTGAGATTGATGAAGTGATGAATCACAATGAAGCAATGAGAGTGATGAAGTGATAAGGATAGTGATGAAGCGATGAGGGTGATGAAGTGATGAGGATAGAGATGGATGGATGAGAGTGATGAAGTGATGAGGATAGCAATGAATCAATGAGATTGATGAAGTTATGAGGATAGCAATGAAGAAATGAGAGTGATGAAGTGATGAGGATAGTGATGAAGCAATGAGAGTGATGAAGTGATGAGGATAGCAATGAAGCAATTAAAGTGATGAAGTGATGAGGATATCAATGAAGCAATGAGAGTGATGAAGTTTTCCAATAAGGTTGGAGGATGAAACCAGAGGTGATGATGTGGAATGAAGAGTGGTTGAGCCATTGAATACTTTTATATAATTTATTTGAAAAGACCCATTTATTTACAGGTAACTTTGACATTTCTGATGTGAAATAAGTGGGTTTTCTTATTTTAATGGCGGGTTTGAAATGGCTGATTTAGTTTGAAAACCTCCATTAAAAAATGGCGGGTTTGCTTAATTTTGATATGTCCTAATGTGCTTAGAGCATAAAAATGGAACACCCACATTGTAACTATTCCATGAATTAATGTTCAGAATAAAAAAAAAACATCCATGAGGTAGCCTCAGCCTGGGTTTTTATGACACTGGATTGTATTTAGTATCTTACAAACCCTCATAAGGCTCACCTTGATCATAATTTTCTTCCTTCAAGATTTATGTTCAATTTATTTAAAAATCATGAAATAAATAAATAATTAAACATTTTAATTATTAGGGTTTATGAGAGTTAAAATTTTCACAAAATTAAATGGCTGATTCCAGGCTTATCCTTTTTTTTTGAAATTTGATTTTTCTCAGATGAAACCTTTGTTTCATTTTTTGTCTTGATAAAAAAATATTTTTTGCAAAATTGATATCTTTCCTGAAATAAGAAATTTAAATTTTTCAAAATCTTAAATATGATACATCCCATTAATTATTAAATAGAAATAATAGAAAAACTATTTTAGATATTTTTATAAATTTTTTCTTTTTGATAGTTTGAGGGAGGAATAGAATTTTAAGATATGAAAATGAGTATAACATCAATAATCAATAAATTGGTTCAATTATTGAAGAAAAAGATTCAAAAATCCTATAATATTTTTATTTTTGAGTTGAATTAGGGCGTATAAGAGTTAAGCAAACCCACCATGTCTTAATGGTGGGTTTCAAACCAAATCCTCCATTTCAAACCTGCCATTAAAAATCAAAAAAACCCACTTATTTCACATCAGACGTGTCAGAGTTACCTGGAAATAAGTGGGGTTTTTCAAATAAAGTATTTAAAGGCTTCCACCACCTGTCCACGTCATCCCGCCCTGGATTCCCACCTCCTTCTAACTCCAACCTCATTGGAAAATAATTTGATTCATTTCTCTTCATCTCTTCATCACTATCCTCATCTCTTCATCACTCTCATCACTTTATCGCTTTCATCACATCCAGCTAACTCTCATCAGATCACTATCCTGATCAGTTAATCACTCTCATCCATTTATTTATTTCATCACATCCAGCTAACTCTCATTGGATCACTATCCTTATCACTTCATTGCTCTCATCCATTTATCAGTTTCATCAAATCCTAACTCTCATTGATTTATCCCTCTTTTCACTTCATCACTCTCATCTCTTCCTATTCTCTTTGCTTTATCACTCTCATCCTCTCATCACATCATGACTCTCACCACTTGAACACTCTCATAGCCCTTCATCCCTTCATCCCTCCTACTATTTTTAAATGGCCCCTAAGCAATCCTCCCCCTGCAAGTCCACTAAAAAATCCAATGGACCAAAGCAAACATCTCCCAGGAACTCATCATCCAAAAATCCTCCCCCATCAGCTTCCAAAGGCTCAAGTCAGCTCAAGAGAGCTGATCACATCATCCTGGTAAACTGGCTCAAAATTCCGTCCAACTACAATGCTTGCTTTGGATCTGAAAATGAAACACCCGTTGGCCAGCCTCCATCCTCTAAGGTCAATTTTTATCTCCTGATGGCCAATGAACTCAAGAATAAAACAAAAGGCAGGCTGGATCTGTCATCCAAACAGATGATGGAGCAATTCAAGAATTATTGAGCACCAGTGGTTTGTGATTCTGATTTGTGAAAAAAAAACCCCTGACTTGGCCTATCTTGGGTGAACAAGCAAAACCATTTTTCTAATTCCACCCCACCAAATGAGAAAAAAAAAAACAAGTGAGTCAGCCAATGAATCTTGGGTGAACAACCAAAACCAAAAAATTTGGTCAAGGGATTTTTTACCTAATTCATAATCAAACATTACTCATCAAAGCAGGCAAGGGTAAGAGGAATAATCCCTTCTATCATAGAAGAAGATGAGGAACAAGATGAGACAGGGGTGACTTGAGGCGGATCTGGAATATCATCTTCAAATATTTTGTCCCATTCATCTTTGATTTTGGCCAAAAGATTGTGAAGGATGACACAAGTGATAATCCAGTTGATGAGGAACTTCATGTCTTTGGGATTTTGAAGCTGGTTTTGCATTTCCCTTAAGCTGGCCCATCTTCCTTTCAGGACTCCTATGGCATACTCAATCCAAACTTGTGATTGGGAAAGATGATAGTTGAAATTGGTTTTTCCTTGATTTTTGGACAAAACATTCAGGTATGTTGGAACCACACATTTCCCACTAGCATAAGCTGAATTGGCCCAAAGTTATTGACTTTGGTCAAAGTAGTTCTCTGGTTGTTGGGCAATTGGCATCTGATTGAACACATCTGAATCATGACAAGAACCTGGAAGGCCAGCATGGAGGGATATAAACTTCTTGTTTTTATCAAAAACAAGTTGTATTGCCACAGATTATCTAAACAAACAGACAAAAAAATTTTGGTCAGTGTGTGATAAAAGGTGTTATCCAAGCAATTGGAAAAGATATGAATCAATTGCCTTTTTTCCAATCAAAATAGTGGTTGCCATCAAGCTTGGGTTTTTGACTCAAGGGGATGGTGGTTCCATCAACAAAACCAATGCAACCAGGAAATCCTTTGGTTTCCATTAACTGAGATATCTCCTTGTGTTCTTCTTTTGTTGGCCAAGAAAGGAATGAGCAATAGAAAGATAGGATAGCAACCATGACTCTTTTGGGGTATGAGTCCATGGTTCCATATCCGCCTGAGAATAGATTTTCTAATTGATGAATTGCTGCTCCATTTCCATTTGATCCCAATCTAAAAAGAGAAACAGACAGTTGGATAGCTGGATTGCATTGAGGATTCCAAGAATTTTTTCTTGAAGATGTGGTGGTCTTCAATAATCTCCAAAGGTTTTATGAATGAAGGAAATATAGTTTGGAAAAGTTGCTGGAAGCTTAAGTCAGAGAGGAGATGAACCTTTTGCCTTTCATACATAGTGTTGTGGAGAGTTTGTCTTCTTGGAATTATGTATTGCTTTTGTAATACAGCATTCAAAGCCAACCAAGTTTATTCCAAATCAGAGTCTGAATTGGAGTCTGAATGGCAGTCATATACTAACAAAATTTCAGTCAGATTTTTTGCATTTTCAACTTGCTGCCAAAAAGTTTGATGAGACATGTTGAGAAAGATGGTGATTTGATGTGGGGTGATGAGATGATGATGGGATTTGGGTGAAGATGGAGATGTGAAGCAATAGAGATGTGAAGCAATAGAGATGTGAAGCAATAGAGATGTGGGGTGATGAGATGATGATGGGATTTGTGTGAAGATGGAGATGTGAAGCAATAAAGATGTGAAGCAATAGAGATGTGAAGTGATGGAGATGTGAAACAATGGAGATGAAATGTGTGTGATGTGATGGAGATGGGACCGGCATGGATTTGCTGATGTGGATGGGTGTTTTAGATGTGATGGATGGTGGATGGATCATGATGCATAAATGGCGGGTTTGATGGCGGGTTTGATTTTTGAAATCTGCCATTTTGAAATACACCAGTTAGGGGGTATGTGTATTTCAGAAACCCGCCATCTTTAATGGCGGGTTTTGTCAAAAAAATGGTGGGTTTCTAATGGCAGGTTTGCTAACTCTGATACGCCCTATTATGTCTTTTAAATAGTTCCAATGTTAAATTTGCAACCCTGGGGTTGCAAACAGGCGCAAAACGCTGTTTAAAACCCATCTGAGTCGCAAATGGATATATATTTATATTTTTAAACATTTTTTTATTTTTTTATTTTAATTTTTCTTGTCTTATTTTTTTGTTTTATTTTAATAAAAAAATAAAAACTAAAAAGATAAATAAAAGATAAATAAAAAATAAATTAATCCATTAAATTAAAAAAATAAATATAAAAAAAGATATAAAAAATAAAATGAAATAAATAAATAAATAAAAAATGAATGAATTAATTAAATTAAAAATATAAATATAATTAATAAAACATAAAAAAATAAAATTAAATAAAATTAAATAAAATTAAATAAAATTAAATGAATCAATAAATATATCAAAAATTAATTAATTAATTAAATTAAATTGACAATAAAAATATAAAAAATATATATATATAAATAAAATGAAATATATAATTAAATTGATATATTTTTTTTGCCATTCACTACCCAAAATGGGTTTTGAACAGCCATTCACAACCCACCTGAGTTGCAAATGGCCATTTGCGTCTCAAACTGCTTGCAAATGGCCATTGGAAACTCAAAATGCTTTTCAAATCGCGCCACGCGACCCGTTTTTGGTAGTGAACGGGGGTTGTAAGGTTGAAAATTTAACATTGGCCAAAAATAAATCAAAAAAAATTAATCCATGAAATTAAAAATATGAATATTACAAAAAATACAAAAAAATAAAATGAAATAAATGAATAAATGAAAAATAAATAAATTAATTAAATTAAAAATATAAATATAACAAAAATATAAATAAACAAATTTAAATGAAATGAAATGAATAAAAAATAAATAAATATATCAAGAATATATTAATTAATTAAATCAAATTAAAAATCAAAATATATAAATAAAATGAAATAAATAATTAAATTATTTTTTTTGTTTTTTTTTGCCATTTACTACCCAAAATGGCTTGCGTGGCATGGTTTGCAACCCATTCTGGGTTTCAAATGGAAATTCACAACCAACCTGAGTTGTGAAAGGTTTTTGGCCACTCAAATGGGTTGCAAATGACCGTTTGTGACCCAAAATGGGTTTCAAACTGCGCCACGCAAACCATTTTGGGTAGTGAACGGGGGTTGCAAGGTTGCGTATTTTAAAATTGGACTTTGAATAATTTTAGGAAGGAATTTATGTCCCAGAGCTAAAAAAAAGTTCATCATAATCATTTGTAACACATATTAGTCATTTAAGATTAAATATAAACAATTTATGAATTTTTTTTTATCAATAGTTCACTTGATATTATTTGAGAAGATCATGCATGAATCAGGTCCCAAAAAAATTCAAATCATACACCATGAAAAATTTGATGTCACTTGATAGCAAGTGCCATCAAGTAATCTCTATTTGAAGCTCTCTCCAATCTATAGTTGAAGCTACCTGAATTCTTCAACCAAGTTTTTGGTGCACAGTCACTTTGCACAATGCACAGTTAATTTTCAGCGGAGGTTGGTTAAATCTTGGAATGAGCTTGGTTGGTGTTGGGTGTGAGCTTGGTCATATATTGGGCCTGAAATTGTGGGCACTTGCTAGCAAGTTCCATCAGAGGTCTTTGTGGTGATATTTAGGAATAAATAATTACAAAGTTAAATATCTTGATTCCATTTGGGAAAGAATGAGATGCAAATGTTAATTTGATATTTTAATCATATCTATCTTCTAAATTGGTATCTTGATTTAATTTATACCTATAAATGTATTGAAATTAGGATGAGGAGTCTGCAAATGTGTTTGAGTTTCTTGAGATCTAGAGTCGCAATATTTTTGTGGGACTCTGTAATATTGAATATGAGAATAATGATTTTAAATTAATTTATTGAAGGTTTACTGAATTTATTTGAATTGATTCTCATGAAATCAGGACAGTGAAAGGATATTAATATGCGAAAAGTTGATTTGAAAATTCTTTTTTGGGATATCATAGTGCATATTGATCAATTTTGGAGAATTATAAAGAGATAGAATGGGAAAAATTTAAGGAAAAAAGGAAATTTATTGAAAAATGGGAATCATTTTAGGAACTATTGCTCAATCATTAATGATATAAATATAATTTTCTCTTTAATTAATTTTAATAAGAATTTTTTCACTACGTTATTGTTACAAGGGCTGCTGATGTGCAAGAAGGGCTTGGAACAAGAGTAATCTACTCACAGCAGGATTTGGGGAAGATTCAATGAGATGTTGCTACAGGGAGAAGGGAAATTGATAGAGTAAGGATAAGAGTGCTTGGATTACAATTTCTGGAATGGGTTTCCTAGTAAGAAGTAGCAAACTGATTTCTTGCAGAAACAGTAACCAGGAGGAAGGAAGAGGAGGCCAGTTTATAAGGACAAGTATCTGAGAGGTAGGTAGCAAGGAGTCTTCAAGGGGGAAGGTCTAACTAGAAGTACACCAGGAAAAGGATTTAAGTCTACATATGTAGTGACCAGATCAATCAAGACTAAAGAGAGGAACTGAAATTGAAATAACACTGCATTGGGATAGGATGCCTACTACATTGGGGAAAGCTCTCAGGCCTGATCTGCTAAGTTGGGAATTTACAGTTTAAGGATTTACAGTGTTCATGGGGGTCATGACACTATGTACTAAGGAAGGAGTTTGTGATACAATCTGTAGCAGGATGTACAGAAGGATTTGAAAAGGATAAGCCATTATTGAATTTAGGAGACAGAGTGGGTGAGGTCAGGGTGTTGATGGGCTGGCTTGGAAGAAAAAAGTGCTACCCATACCCAATGCAACAGTAGGCGGGTCTTATCAGGTTGGTTCATTCACCCCTGAATCCATAACCAAACCCATGATGGGTAACCACCAGTCTTGGCGGGTATTTATGGGGCGCCAGTGGGTCATGGGGCCCCACTGGGTTTTTTTTTATTTTGAAAATTAAGGGAATTAAATTTTTGTATCACTTCATATTACTAGAAATAATATATAAGGTTATAATTAGAGAGCATGAAAAACATATGAAAAGACAAAATATGCACATAGAGAAAAATAAAGAAATAAAAAATAAGTTGAAAGTGATGTTTTATTTTTTTGGGTACCCATGGGTCAGCTGTTTGGCCCAACCCATGAACACCCTGAGAGTGAGTTCAGAGGATATGAAAACATGGGAGATTAAGTATGTGCACCCTGGTAGATTAATTATAGGCAAGCCTATGGAGTCTATCTGTATGTCATGTGAGGTTAGACTATATGTAGATACCCAGTTTATGTAGATCCTGAGAATGTGTAGCTGCTGAGTGTATGTAATGAGGTTAGCCTCCTTAGTGGTTAGACTTCCTTTAAGTTGGAGCTCCTTTCAAGTTAGATTATACTGAGTTGAATGTCAGTATGACAGGTATGTTTCCCCCAAATTGGGGGAGGATACTCTCTTTCCTGGTGAAAGTACATATTTATTTACCTTTCATGTTTTAACAGAGATCCAAGAGGTGCACTCTTGAAATTTCAAAAATTCAAAAATGAACCTAAAACTCTGAAAATTCAATAAAAACCCAAGGAAATTGATGCTAGGCCAGAATGAGGCCAGTTTTTTTTATTTTTTTAGATTTAAATCCATGGTTTCATTGATTAATTTTGGATTTGGTACCTTATGAGAATAATTGATTTTGTATAAATTCCAGAAACCTTGAGGTTTTGGGGACAGAAAAACAGAATTTTTCACCCTGTTTCTATTGAGTTATTTTGTTTATGCAATTTTTAAAAACCTGAAAAACAATGAAAATGCTGATCAGACATCCCTTAAATTCCCTATCAAAATTCATGATAGATTTTTAAGATATTTTACCAAAAAAATTCTAATTTATTTTGATGATTATTATAAATCTTGTTTTCATCTTTGGTCTATAATTCAAAAAATAAAACAGAAATCTCAAATTGATATAGTTAAAAAAAAGAATTAGAAAAGGAATAAAAATAAATATAAAATATAAAAATGTAGGAAAATAGAAAAAATAATAGAAAAAAACAAGAATATTTGAATCTGGTTGCTCTTCTGGGTACAGCTGGAAGCCAAGAAACCCATAAAAAAAATTCAAATTAAGAAAAAAGAAGAAAGATTTAGAAAAACAAACAAAAATTAAAACCAAAACAAAAGGGAGAAACAAAAAGAAACCTGGGAAATAATAAAAATATTTTCCTTGTTCCAACCTCAAAAAATTGGAAACTGCTGCATTCTACAGTTTACCCTGCTTCTAGGAATTTAAATGGCTGTATTATCTTCCAAGGATTTTTTTACAGATGATCTTCATGATCTTCTTTTTTTTCAATTTTAATACATTTTTTAAGCCTTCCTGGGCCAATAGTACCTCTCTTCTAGAATGAATTTATCCAAAAAGGCACTCATTAATCAAAAAGAAGGGTACAGCTGTTCTTAAGCCACCATCTTCCTAATTGCACAATGCTTTTTTGGGGTGCACACATCCAAAAGCTAACATATTTAGTGTGGACAGGTCCACACATCACTTTTTTTGGTGCTCACAGGTACACAAGAAAATTTTGTTGGCATGCACTGGTCCATGTTCCACTTTTGTTGGCATGCACAAGTCCACCTGGCAAAAAATTAAAATTTTATTGTTGTGTGGAAATGTAAATTCCAAAAAAAAATTTGCCTGAGTGTGTGAATGCAGAAGAGTTTGGTGTGGGGATGGGTGCACACCAAATAATGATGTTTGAACTTGTGCATTCCAAAAAATGGTGTTTCACTCTTTTTTTTTTTTTGATTAAATTTTTTGAAAAATGATTAAAAACACTTGAAATACTGTTAAAATATAAATTCAATATCAAAAATGAAACTATTGATGGGATATAAAAACTTAAATCAATTAAATTTAATGAAAGGAAATTCACATTTTTTATGATTTTTCACTCAATGATTGTAAAAAATTCAATGTTTCCCCCTGATATATTCAAAAAATTCAAAAAAAAAAATCAGAAAATCAAAGCTAACAAAGTATTTATTTTTAAAAAATTCTACTCTCTTCATTTTTATTTAAAATATTTAGAACCTCAAATGAGTTAATATATAAAAATCTGAAAGTAAAATGCCTTAATAAAACAGGCTCATCAGCATTCCTTTCTATAAAGGTAAAAATTTATCCCTAAAAATCATTCCTCCTGGTAGTTTTATTCAGAAGGGATGTTTCATGTTTGGGTGGTTTTTTGAATTTTTTTTTTGGTTTTTTCTTTAAGGTATTTTTTGAATTTCTTGGAAGAAAACATTCAATTTTTACAAGTTTTAAGGAAAAAGTCATAAAAAGCATGCCCTTATTTTTATGTTTTGGATCTCTTCAATAGTTTCATTTTCCATATTCAATTTATATTTCAACATTATTTTGAGTTTTTTTCAATAATTTTTTAAAAGTTTCAAAAAAAAAAATTTTTTTGAGTTACACACCATTTTTTGGCATGCATACATCCACATGCCACCAGATGGCATGCCCAGATTCACATTCCAAAAAAAGATATTTACACACCATATTTTGGTGTGTGCAACTTCTCACACTAAAGCTACTGGCATGTGGAACTATAAATTTCATAAGTAATTTGGTGGTGTTGAAATAGCCATTCCCCCCCCCCTCCTCCAAAAAAAGAGATAAAACAATGCCTGTTTGGATTATCTCACACCATTCAAACCTTTTATATTGTATTCTAATAAAAAAACTTCCCATCTATTAATCCAAATGGGATTGATTAATTGTGTCTTTTTTGAATCCAATTTTTTTAAAAAAACTCTGAATTCAAAGCAACACAAAACACCAAAAAAAAAGAAATCAATTGAAATATATATATATATATATAAACAAATCGAAGAATCAGGCAAAAAGTTCTCTCCACATCATTGGTCCATGGTGGCTCTTGCAGCTTTCAAGCTGTCAAAAACTTCCATATCTGCAAAGTTTTGAACTCTGTGAGGCCATTAAATAAGTGGATTTTTTTAGATTTTAAATCCTCAATATCCATCAGAACTTTTTCAAATGGCCATCTCAACAGCCTCTTGACGCCATAAAAATCCAAATCGCTCTTCAGTTTTGACAGCTTTGATATTTTCAAACTTGGGGAATTCTCTGTGGGATTTAGAGGGCCTCCAAGCTATCAAACTACCAGCTCTGGGGGCTTGAGATATTCAGAGCAGGAACTGATCAATTTCATACTTGGTGAAAGTTGTTTGAAATTTATTTCAATCGATAAAAAGACAAGAAAAATCCCCACGACGTTCGTATTTGTCAAATTCAATCAAGATTTCCATGCATTCCTGGGGTGTGAAAACATGCAAAAGGTGTGAATCTAGAAAAAGGGATTATTATTTCAAGAATTTATGAAACTTTTAACGTTCCATGGTTTGAGATTGCAGTTTTTCTTATCCTGTTGTAAATGTTCTCATGTTTTGTATCTTCAATCTGTTGTATTTTTCCATATCTCTTCTCTCTATCTATCTGCTTGTGTGAATTCCTCTGATTTCCTAATATTTTTTCGTTTCATATCTTTTCGATCATCGATTTTTTCTCCCTTCCTTCCTGACTTTTGCCTCCGATCCCATCCTGATAATTCATTGGATCGACGGACTCGCTTCCGATCGCTGGTCGATCGCCGGCCACTCGAATGTCCTCCCCCGACCGGTGACCACCCCGGGGCCCGGGTCCGTTCCCCTTCTGACCCCGCCTCCCCCGCCCCCGCCTTCGCCCCCCCAGCCCTAGTACTTAATTATGTAGTTGCTAGCAGTACTCCAGCCAAACTACTGAACATAGGTCAACATGTACCATCCCTAATCCCCAAGAACTTCCAACTCCATCGCTTCCATCCTTCTCATCTCTCTCCCATCAATGAATTCGAGCTCAACCTCATCGATCCCCTTCAACCTTCAATCTCCCTCGAATCTCACCAGCTCAGATCCACTCGTCCATCTCTCGCGTGCCCTCGCCCAGCATCACACCCATCTCGTCAAACTCTACACCTCACTCGGCCATTCGGATCCCCAGACATGTGCAGCCGATAAGATATCCGAGTTGCACATCGGCATACTCGACACAATCGAAGCTCAAGCTAGGGAAGCTGAAAAGGAGGTTGCCCAGCTCACCCATACGGTCAACGAACTAATCGAACAGATCAAAAATACCAGGATTCGGTTGGGTCAACTCAACCTCGAATCTGAGCTCCACTTACCCGACGAAGCCCTCGTGCCCAAGTTGGCCAGAATCAAGCAAATCGATCAGGATCTAAGCCAAACCAAATTCGAACGCGAAGTTCTGGTCGAGAATCTCATCAAGCGCTTGGAAAGTTTTGTCCCAATCCTCGGCACTCAATTCATTCAGGATGCAATCTCGAAGGCAAATCAATCCCTCAGGATCGGTCAGATCTTCGGTGCAAACCTTAGCCTCGAGTACATCTCGCGTTTGGAACGTGAATCCGAAAATTGTGAAAAGGAGCTGGTGAGTACTCCAGAATTGCTCTATTTTCCTTTCCCCCCCCCATCAGAAAAAAGAAAACACCTATTCAGTCGCCTTCCTATTGATTCTGAGCATAACTCTATATGCGTATCTTGCTGGTACGCGAGATGATTTGTTAATGGGTCTGCAAACAATAACATTAACTCATAGGATGAAACTTAAACAACAGAAATTCTTCTCTTTTTTCAGTCTCGAAGAAACCAAACCTTACTCGATCATCTGAACGAAATATTCAATTTATGGGGTCACCTCGGCATCTCTCCCGCTACGCCTTCCAAAAATTCAACGGCCGATCATTCGGATATCGATCCCGTCGTACTCGCCCATTTAGGTTTCAAGGACGTGGCCGTGACCGTCAATGGAGACATTAAACCGATCGGGCATTGTGAATCTGTTAAAATGCTGCCTACTACCGACAACCTGACCAAAGTGGAAGCTAGACAGACCTGGCTAGATACCGAACGCCAGAAACGAGAGGAACAGATTCAGAATTACTATGATGAGCTTTGTGTTCTATGGACTAGAGTCAGCCTCCCTTTCTCTATCTTTTCTTTGCCAAGTTTGCCGGTGTCACTTAAGATCTTGAGCTGAATTGGGTTTGACGGATTCAGTTAGGAGTGCCGGAAGATGAACAAGAACAATTTGTCGAATCGTGGCGAGGCTTGAGTGAACAATGTGTTGAGGGATACGAGGCGGAGCTGAAACGTATGATCGAAGCTAAGAAGGAACACATGGTCCTCTTCGTTCAGAAAGAACGAGATTCTATCATTGCGCTCTGGGATCAGATGTATGTTGCCGAACAAGAACGAGCCAGCCATGCGATGATGTATTCCGGTTAGTCTTTCCTCACACTTTTGCTTCTGGACTTTTTCTTTCGCCATCATACCCTTCTCTCAAACGGTGGGCTGAGGTTTTTAATGGGTTGCCTTTTATCTTACTCCAGAGGATTACTCCGAAGAACTATTGGCTTCTCATGAAAAACTCAAGGTTCAACTGTTGGATGATCTCAGTGATAAGAAATCATTACTACTGCTACTAAATAGATACTTCAAATTGTTGCAAGAAGCTCACGAGTTAGAGGTCGGTTTCACGGCATCTTTCGCTATTGTGCCTCATGATCAAACTGATTAACTCTTGCTTTTTCCCATCAGCTGGCGGAGAAAGATCCAAACCGATTTGCTAAAGGTCAAAGAGGTGATCCTGGTAGATTACTGAGGGAAGAGAAAATTCGCAAGAGAGTTGCGAAAGAAAAACCAAAGGTCCATCCTTTTGTTCACTGACACCTAGCTATCTTTTGCTGGTATAGACCTCTCGCTGAGGTTTTTTGAATCGTTATTTTTTAAACTCGACCAATATCTTGGCCGATTGACACTCTATCCAGCTTGAAACCGACTTGAAAACTCTAATTCCACAGTGGGAAAACGAACGCGGAAGGCCGTTCATGGTCAATGGCAGCCGGTTCTTAGAAGATCTTGTTATCCGTTTAGAGCAAGAGGCTGCTTCAAAACCAACAACCTCCGTGGCCGTAAGTTTTTTTCCCTCTTATCAACCCATAGGTCCATTTAGTTTAAATCTTTTGACCGCTTTCAATTTGGGCCCGTCTTCGAATCGTTATTAATTTCAATGTTCAGCGCTCCAGGACTACAGCTTCTTCAACCTCGACACAATCTGCGAAGCGGCAGCAAACTGGATCTCAATCAAGGACTGCATCACCAGTCAAACGTACTCGAACCGAAGCGGGAGAACCGGCAAGATCTAAACCTCCTGTTAGCGCTGTGCGAGGAAGTGCTAATCCATTCGGATCGGCCACGCCGCGGATCGCCTCGAAGGCCAGCAGTGTCACCTCCACCGCTCGACAGAAACTTGCTCCTCAAGCAACCGGCACAAGTAGTGTTTACAACACCCGTTTCAATCGCAGCAATACTCAAACCGGATCATCCTTAGTTCCTCTGAAATACCAACGAACCGGATCAGCGATGTCATACTACAATCCGGTGACGCCTACCCCGGTCTCACGTGGACCTCCATCCATGGCTTCGACTGCTGAAACGACAAGCGTTTCGGACAGGCGGCTATTATCAAGTCAAGAAACCGGCTGCGATACCCAAACTACTACCGATCCATCCGTGCGGTCGGTCTCAGCTCAATCTAGTTGTCCTGGGATTCCACCTGGCTGGCCCACGACCAACTCTAACCAAGATTATCAACCCATTCCGCGTCCTACGATTCAGCCACCACCACCCAATCTAAAGTATACCAATCGTTTGGGGCATCATTCTACTCTTGGAAAAGGCATGCCCGCACCACCGTTAAAGAAAGGCATTTTTAAACCCCGACCTTCTACTATCTTGAGCGCTCCAGCTGACGGGGGCGGACCCTTGACTCTGATCAATTCAAATCAAGCTCAACCTCAACTGAATTCATGCATCCTCAAGTCTCAAAATTACGCTCATGGCCATCTTCAAGCCCTAGACGATCATCTTGAAATAATCAATACCGATTCTAATGATCTTCCAACCAGGACCTCAGCAAATTTTCCTTCCCCGCTTACTTCCCCTCTCCACAAGTCGATCGAGTCATTTATTATCTCTGATGAAAACTTAAAAAATTGAGCTTCGTGATCCTCCCATCATGCGTTTTTGAATGTTTTAATGGAACTTTTCTAAATATATATATATGCAAATCCATATATTCCGAAATACAAAAAATCGAAACTTCCCATACTGATTGTTGTCGTACTAAAGATGTGTAAGCTTGATTATTTTCAGAGAAATCGTTCGTTTTATTAGGGGAGGTGGGGGAACAAATATGTACCTCTGCATATTGTAAGTATACAGCAACAACAACAAAAATAAAAACAATGCCAGAGCAAGAGATGGTCCAAAAAAAGCACCCTAGTGCTCTTCCCATCCCTAGGCTCCTACCGGGTTATTTCGCTCTTGTTTGTCTTGGTTTCTAAATTTCGGTTCAAGTCGTTTGAGCTTGGTCGTTGTTCCCCCTACCTCTTACCCGGCCCGTCCACACGATCATGTTCACACACCTCTCGGCTTACTTCGTGGGAAATCTTGTTGTGGTTTTGTGATATACCCCTGATGATGATCCTACTGTATTTCAGTTTCAACCTATATCCATCCATGCACCTCCACCTCGTTTGTATTTTTCGTCTTGACTTGGGCTCTGTTCTCATTCTCGTGCGGCTCCTCGTTCTTCTCTTCCTTCCTCTTGCGGTCCCTGGTCTCACCCATCCCCTCGTTCCATCTTCGAGATCTGGCTTCTCGCTCGTAAGTCGTGCCTGCGTGGGCCTCCGAACCCTTGGCTTGCCTCTGCTGTCGTTTCCTGGTGTCTTCCATTGGCCGTTGGTGTGCGGTCCAGACAGATTTGTAAGTCACAGAAGAGGTGATGGGTCAAGATTCTCACCCATCACCGACATTTTGGAGATGAGCGAGATTTGACCACTCGAGGTGGGCAAGCTGTGAGCACCCAAGAGCTACCTGATGATCGACCAAGCCTTGATGAATGAAGTTCATAAAGTAGGGGGACTTGTTGAGTCCTTGAGCCTGTTGGGGCCACCCGCAGTCCTGCCCCATCCTGATTCCAGCCCAAGTCGACCCGATCGCGGACGATCGATGGAAGATGCGGATCGATCTAGACGCGTCCCCAAGAACGTGGGAGTAAGGTTGACGGCGACAGGATTGAGAAAATGGCGCGTCAAATGGCGCCATCATCCCCTCTCCCTGGCGCGCCATTTGCAGGTGGCGACAGTAGCGCGCCATTTTTTATTTTTTATTTTTCATTTTTATTTCAAGGGCAAAAGGTTTCCCCTATGGCATCATGGTCCATTGAATGATCCTGACGTTAACATTGTTTGTGATCGTGATCTAGACAAATGGAAGGCGTTTAAACTACAATCCGAGCGGCCCAAGGTTGAGACATGAGAAGAGAGGACCAGCGAGCCCGCCTTTGGAGGGTTTGAACCATCTTGTGGTGCTGGGCTGAGGAGGTGCGATCAGCCGGCATGGTGGTGAAACTGGTGGGCAAGCTGTTGGCCACTGGTGAAACGGGTGTCCTTGCTTTTCTTCGATTGTTACTTTGCTTGCCCATCTGCGATCCTCAATCTAAGACTCCCTGCAATGGTTGGGATTGCTCGCCCACCCGAGCATCGCACCCGGGCTATTCAGGTCAACTCCTGATTTCCCTTACTAACCCAAAGTATTGGTCCTGTAAATCTTTTCGGTACATACCCCCACACTTGTTTTTACACCTCAATCAACCCTTTGACCCATTCCTCCTTCATGCAACCCCCTAAACTTTGGTACAGACAGATTTGGCGCGCCATGGGGGGTTTTGAGACATTGTTGGCGCGCCACTTTTGGTGCGCCAAAATTGTTGCGCCGCCAACCTTACGTGGGAGTCACCCTTGGCTCTAGAGCTTTGAAATTCAACAAGGCCGACAAGGCTTCTCGGCTCCTTCTTCTCGGTTTCAAGTCACCAAGTTTCCGCCGGCCCGCCTGGTCGATATCCTATCAAACTCAATCGATCCTACTCCTCAACAAGAAGTGCCGATCTCATCCGTCCTGATCAGAGTGGCTGGCGGGATGTTGTGAAACCTATGTTGATATGATATCTCTGATTTTTTTTTTTTTGTTATTGTTGTACCAGGTTTTCATCCCTCTGTTCTCTTTTCTTCTTCTTCTTCTTCTTCTTCTTCTTCTTCTTCTTCTTTATTTTTGATTTTGGTTTTGGATGAAAGAAAGAAGTTGAACAAGTGTGACAAAATAAAATAAAATAAAAATACAAATTTCCCCCCCCCCCCCAAAAAAAAAGAAAAAAAAAATCTTTCAAAAGAAAAAAAAAACTTTCAAAAAAACTGATGTGAGCAAGAGAATCTCAAGATTGGACAGGGTTTTTCTATACCCCCACCCCTCCCTTTTTTTTCTTCTCTTGAGAATGATGATGATGATGTAAGATTGATTGGGAGTAGCCATACTAATCCATTTTTTGAAGTTGGAAAGGGGCAGGGGGAATTAGATCAAGGATTTTCAGCTAAAGACTTGCATTTCAGATTCACTATGAAAAAAAAAATTAAACTTAATCACTTAGGTACCCAAACAGGTATCATTTACCCAACAAGGATGGATTGATTGATTTTTATTATTATTATATCATGTTTGTTTGTTTTTTTTTTTTTTGAAAATAGTTTGAATCATATCAATCAACAAGAGACCAAACATTATTTTGCTAAATTTAGTTTGTCCACACCAAACTTCATCCTACCATGATCACATTGGATCTCAATCCTCACGGCCTGAGGTTGGTTTTGTAACAAGCACTCATGACTTCCAGGCTTGATTCATCAGACCTTCATTGAATCCATCATTAATGATTCAATCCAAATTATAAAGATAGAAAAAAAATGCTTGAAAACAGAAAAGCACTAAGGATCAAAATCATCCTCCAATTTTCTTTTTGTTTATATATATATTAGGTTTGAATTCATTTGATAGGATTTTGAGTTGAAAAAAAAAATCAGTGTAGAAAGAGCTCATATGATGTATTTAGGAAGCCCCAGACTCAATCCAGGCCTTCAAAGATTGACAAAAACAAACCAATTTTTTTTTTCAACAACAAGTTTGTCATTTTAGAATTTTTTGACTTTCTGCTAACATGATGCCTTTTAAGGTGTTTTCCCAAAATAATAATAATAATAAGGGTGATGATAATATCACAGCTCATTTGAGTTGTTTACACAACTCAAATGGGTTGTGTGGCATGCTAAACAACTACACTACAGTCATGTAGCCTCCACACAACTTGAATGAAGTTGTGTAGCCCCCGCACAAAATTTTCATGTTGTGTAGCCCCCACACAACGGTCTGGTGTCCTGTGGCACCACACAAAACTACAAGCGTTGTGGGCCAAAAAAAAATGAGTAAAAATAAAAAACTAAAATAAATTGAATAAAACTCAAAAAAACATGAAGCAACCAAAAAATCAGAAAATGTTGATTTTTTGGTTAAAAAAAAAAGTGAAGAAAACCAAAACACCAAAAATTAAATAAACAATGAAAGTCTATGGAGCAGCCCTAAAGTATAAGTGCCAAAATATACAAGTTCAACTTGACTAGCCCTAAAGTAAAAGTGCCAAAAAAAAAGTTCAACTTGACAAGCCCTAAAGTGAAAACACCAAAAAAAATAAGTTCAACTTGTGTTAAGATGATCCCATCACAAGAATTAAAAATACTACTTATGATGGGATCAGCCCAACACAAGTTGAAATGACTTACCAATTAATTTTCATTCAAAAAAAATCAAAATAATGATTTTAAATCAAAACACTTAACATAATGATGCTCAAAATGTGATAACCCTTCATATTAATAGAATTACAAGATCAGAATGTTAGACCAAACCCAAATGTTGAAATTAAAATGATTTCTATAAATTTGGATACAACTCAAGTTGATCTTTGAGGTGATCAACCCAATCAGAGGCTTTAGAGGCTTTTTTAGAAATAATGGAACATGTTTTGGAAACTATGGGTGGGATTGGAATCACATCTCTGTTAAGTACAAGCTGGGCCCAACGGTTATTATTAAAAAATGAAATGAATATTGGGTCTGATGCTTATTTTACACCCATTTTCATAGAATTATAAGTACAACATGAATCCAATGAAATGAAACATATTGATCTTCCATAAGTATCAGCTATTATTTGACCCATGTCCAACTTTGAAAGCCATTTTGAAGAGGGAATCTTTTCATTGATGTCATTAACTTCAAGTCTTTGTTCTATCTTTTGAACATCTTTACTGCCCCCAAGGATCTTAGAATAGCACATTTTATTTTTCCTCAATGTCTCAACCTTTCCTTTTTTTCCTTTAAACCATCCATGCTCATCATACCCAAGTGCTTTAGAAATGACTATAAATACAAAATTCCCATCACCAACTGGATCTGAAACCTTCCCCAAGAACTTATGTAAGCTCTCAGGTATTTGATTGAGGTAATTCAATTTTGGTTTCTAAAATCAAAAATTAATTAGCCAAAATTCTAATCTCATGAAAGAAATTGATACTCACCAAAGATGAGCTTCTGGTTTACCATTCCTGCTGGTCTTCTTCCTCTGAAGAGGATTCCAAGTCCAAATGAAGTGAAGCTAATTCACTTTCAGTCTTTTCCTCTCAACTATGAAATTCAGATTTTGACCCTGCCAACTTTGACTAACAATTATCATCATATCATCATCAGTTCATTAAACCCAAAAAATGAAAATTTAACAAAAGAAAAGACTTAAAATCTTTCTTCTTTTCTTATATGGTGCCCTTTCAATTCCCTTTTGAAGCTTGAGTCCCTTTTAAACCTGTTCAAATCAAGAAGAATCTCTGCGTGTATCTGTCAATTTCAGCTGGCCTCTGCTTGATTGCAAGACTTTTGGTTCAAGTCTTGCCTTTGATTGATAATTTGAAGTCTTCTGAATCAGGTAATTCAATAGCTTGCAATGATATTCCTCAGGATATCCCAAGATCATTTAATTGAGCTTCTCATGTAACTGAGAATTTTTGAGCATTTCATCAACATTGACCTTCCAAAATTCAAAAGGATAAAACATTAGTAAAGTAGGAATCATCCATCAAAAAGCATTTATCAAAAAGCATTAATCCCATTAAACCAACTCACAGAACTAGAGATGCAAGGGTCATCATCCAACCTCCACTGAGGATGAACATCCTCAGTCACAACAGATCATCAGAACGCTAGAAGGTCACCTATCTTGTGGGAACAGGGCAAACCCATAGTCTTGGGTTATGACTTGGTGCACACTTCCCCCTCATGGTTCTGCTTTAATTTCTCAAATTGTTCCATAAAAAGTTTGATTTCCTCTAAAGACAAGTTGAATCCCAATTGTAAAGGTTCAATGGGAAGAACTATTCCTAACTTTATTCAAAAATTGTAAAGAAACACCTGAACTGATTCAATTTGATTTTAAACTTTTACTTCTAGGTTTTTCCAAACATCCAAAATGACTCCCAAAGAATTTTCAAGGAATTGTTTGAGAGTAGCATGAGCCCTGTCAACCCAAGACATGGTTTTATTTCCAAAGTCAGGGTTTTTGAAATTCCAAGCCATTTCAAAAATCTCTTTGATATGGAAGATGTTATGATCCATATACTTGAGCACATGCTCATGGTCTTCCAAGAAAGACTTTATGCAAGTAATAACATAAGCCCCCAAAACTAGGAAGATTAAAAGTAGAGGCAGTGATTTGGAACTTACTCTGAGTTCCACATAATTGAACTCTGCCTCCTCCTTAGTTTTAGAGGCCCCATACTTTTCCCACAGAGAAATAAAGCTTTTCCACCCTTCAAAATCATTATTAAAGCAAACTTTAAAGTTTGCTTGTATGTTTTTGTGTGATTTATTGCTAAAACCAAGACCACTGATAGTAAACAAAAAAAGATGAGCATGAATGAAGGACAAAAGAAACAAGTATGAAGAGAGCAACCAATTTTGGAAATCAGGACTGCAAGCTCTGGAATCTTCTGGGACAACAGGTAGTGACATGAACAAATGAGGAAAAGAGATTCTGTTTGCGCAGGTCTGTGAGTCAGCGGTGAAAGGTGTGAAAAATAGGAGACAACAAAAGATGAGGAGAAGAATACAATACTGGACAGCAGAAGGTGTCAGAAAATGATCTGTGAGGCTGAGTCTTTGAGTTGAGGTTGATTCTGTTCCTTGCTGAGAGAGATTGGTTAGTATAAACAAGCCATTTGAGATCTAATGAAATACTTTTGTACCAAGGTGAGTAAATTATTGATGGAGTTGTCAGATGGTTTGAAGCATGATTGAAGGAGAAGAGTGATACAAGGATTGCTGAGTGAGGTGAGTGGATGGTTATTTTGATTTTTGGCCTTCTGCCAATCTTTTCCTTAGTGGCTTGTTTCACAGGAATAAGTAGGAAAGACACTGACTGTTGCACTTCAAATGAAGTGTGTTCAGCGCTTGGGTGTAACCTATTTTGAGATAACCAACAGCCCTCCTTGGTTTGATATTGATTTAGGTTGAGATGTGGGTGACAAGTCAAAGAATGAAGGCTGATGGGGCTGCTTTGGCCAGTGCATTTGCAGCCATTAAATCCAAGTTTATGAGCTGGAGTTTGATTGATCTGTTTTTAGGTCCTCACAGGGCCCTTTTGTTTTCAGATCTATGAATTTTGTTTTGGAATTGGTTCCAAATTTGATGATTTTGTCTTCTAATCCTTTGTTATCAATCAGATGGATGCTTGGAGTTCTGGAGGTATCAGTCCTCAAGAATTCTTTGATCAGACGCTTGATCAATTGGAATTTGAGTTGTCTATTTTTAAGTGTGTTGCATTCAGATTTGGTGGAAGAGCAAGTTATTTGCATTGTTTTCAACTGGTCCAGTAGGGGGGTGCTCCAAAGAGCAGGCAGACCAGACTTGTCTGAGATTTGAAAGAAGTCAGATTTTTGCCCCAGGTGGAATTTATGTAGCACACTAGGTTTGCAAAGTTGTTTTTCTTTGAAATATTCAGTTTCAGGTCTTTGGTTGAGTTCAGGTAAAGCCACATTCTGATGATTTTGTTCCAGTGTGATATACCCAGTTTTTCAGAGAATCAGATAAGACTGGAGACCGCAAATGAGACTTTGGGACAAGCCATGTTGGCTATGTAGTTCAGTTTGCCTATTCAAGGTTGGTAGTTGACATCCAGCGCCAGGAAAAAGGAGTGATCTTCTTTTGGAGCTGGCATCAGCTGATTCCCTGGGGTGCAGGGCGTAGAGATAGGTTTGGAGTTTTCCATGCCAAGCGCTTCAAGCCCCTTGTTGATATAGAGAGGCAGGGAGAGAGAAATATAAGCTTTGTATCTTTCAACCTTCATTCCCAGGATGGTATTGGGTTGGTGACTGGTTGAGTTAGGAATTTATTTTAGAAATTGACCTTCAAATTCCTCAGCACATCCTACAGCTAACAGATTTTCTATGTGGAAGAAAAGCAAAAATAGATGAAAGTGATGGTTATACAGACAGGGGTTGGAATTGGAGGTTCAATATCCTAGGGATTTGATCCAGACGCTCAGGGATCTGTACCAGTTTCTGGGTGTTTAAGGTTGTAAAGCAATTTCTTCAGTTTGAGGATTGGCAAATTTCTGGAACTCCCTTTTGGGTGTTGCATGTATACCTCCTCATCCAGTTTGGAATGAAGGAAGGCTTCTTTAGCTTTCAGTTGAAGGATTGGAAGTTTATTGTTGATGGAAAACAACAAGAGTGTCCACAGAGAGGTGGTTTTTCCAGTAGGTGCATATGTTACCAAGTAGTTTATGCCAAAATTTTGATTGAAGCCTTGAAAACAAAGCTTCTTCTTGCAGGTGGGTGGCTTTCCATGGGTTTTTTTCTTGATTCTGAAGATGTTGACAGTGTTGAGTACATTGGCAGGGGTAGGCCCATAATAGTCTTCCCATACGCCTAGTTCCTTGCATGCTTTGTCTTCCTTCACAACAGAGGTGGACCATGATGGATCTTGTAGTGCTTCCTCTATTTTTTTAGGGACACTGGTTGCTGAAAACCCATATTTATTTGGCTTGTATAGTTGGGTTATTTCTTTTGAGGCGCAAACTATAACTGGCTCAATTAAAAAATTCTGAATTTGTTCCTCCTTGCTTTGAGAATTGCTCAATCTTTTGGACAAGGTGTCTTCCTCATCTTTGATGGGAACCATGGCTTTGTTGTTGTGCATTGTATTGTTGGACAAGGTGGTGCTTGTGGTTTCCTTGGGAGCAGAGATGAAGTGTGATGGTTCCAATTCCAGTACTGCAAGGATGGGAAGCTTCATTTTTCTTTCAAATCTTTATGTGTTTTGTTTGAAGGATTCCTCCAGATTGATTGAGAATTTTTTAGGAGAGAATTCTGAGTACATAACCAATGAATATTCCTGAAATCTCTTTCTCTCCAAATTTTGGCAGATTTCCTTTCTCTTTCAGATTCAAGTACACAACAGGAGTCCCCAGCAGAAGTAGATAGTTGTCAGGAAGCCAAGTCCCATGCATGATTTCCCAGGGAGATGGCTCACCCTTTTTTATTGGAAGCTGGTTGAGACCAATGGACCAGCCTTTTATTGTTTCATGCCAAAGTTTGAGTAGGAGCTTGGATTTCAATTGTGTTTCCCAAACAGATTTGGAAATGGTTCTGTTAGCTCATTCTGCCTGGATGTTGTTTTCTGGGTGGTAAGGTTTGGGGCAGATACATTTGATGCCATTGGATTTGAGAAAGCTTGTGAGTGTTTGATTGATGAATTTGCCTCCTAAATCACAGCAGAGTTTTCTTGGGAAGTAGCCTCTACTGTTCTTTTAATTTTTGATGATGAAGATGATGACTTTGGCGGCGTTACTTTTGCTTTTAAGGGGGAAAGCTCCTATGTATGATGAGAAGTTATTGACCAGTTTTAAGGAGTATCTATGATGTCCTTTTGAAATTGGTGAGATGGGTCCCATGAGGTGGACATGAATACATTCAAAGACTTTGGAGGCTGAGATGTATGATTGGGAGGAAAAAGATTTTGTAACCTTACTACAGTCACACCCTGGGCAGGAGAATTTTTTCTTCAGCTTGGTGGGGATAGTACACTGAGGAATTTTTCAATTTGATGCAAACCAGCATGGCCAAGAGTCTGGCAAATTTGTTTGATCTCTTCTGATGTGTGTGAGGATTAGGATCTGTGGGTATTTAACAGGTCCACAAGGAGTAGATTGTTGATGATTCAGCCTAGCAAGATGGTCTTTTCACAAGAGATCAGCTTGTAAGTAGAGGGTTGGTGCAAGTTGTCAACAGTGATCTGACAACCCCCTTGCAGAAATTTTACAAAGGAGAGAAGGTTGATGGTGGCCTCAGGTACATATTACATGTCCTTTAGCTCAAGATCAACCCAACCAAGTTTGATGAGAGCTACTCCCTTGCTGAGAATCCTCAATCCCACTCCAGGTTTTCCGGTCTTGATTGATTCAGATCCATTTTACTTTTCCAGTGTTCATAAGAAAATTTGGAGTTTAATAAATGAAATGAGCAGCCAGTTTCAAGAATGAAGGATGATTGGCTAAGGAAGCAAGAGATATGAGTGCCACAGAATTACAAAAAGAAACAAGAAAAATTGTCTTCTTTTTCTTTCTTCTTTTTGAGTTTATTCCCCTTCTGTTGAGAGGGTCTCAGATGGGGAAATTCAGCCCAAAATTGTTTGAAAGTGTGATTTTGGATGATTGGGTTGTGTACTCCATTGGTACATCTTGGGATGTTGACATTGACCAGGGAGATGTCTGCCTTTGAATCCTCTTTGGTGGGCCAGGTCTTGTTCTTGTGCTGGATGAGATTGTTGAGAGCATACTCAACTTTAATGATGTGAATCCAATGCATGATTTGGGACTGGATGGATTTGAGAGATGGAGGGAACTTAAACAGAACCGGATAAGCCAGAATGTTGTTTGGTAATTCTATACCAACTTTCATTAGTTTTTTTAGATGAATTTTTAAGGTGGTGACAAATTTATTGATTTTCTGCTTTTTGAAGGGGAGATAGAGAAATTTATTAAAAACTCTGGCTCAATTGGCAGATTGAGATGACACAAAATGTGTTTTTGCTGCTATCCAGATACCATGAGAATTGTCCTTTTTTTCAGGAGTGATTATATTTGAGTGAGTGGAGGCTTCTAGACAAGAGAATAAGTATGCTTTGATTTCCTGGTTTTTATCCTCATCCAGTTTTTCCAATTGGTCCTCTGAGTTCATGATGTGCAGAATCCTTTGGAGTCAAAAAATATTTTGGAATTTTGGCCTCCATACTGAATAGTTGTCTTTGTTCAGCTGAGGAATGGATTTGTAGATTCCTTTAAGAGCAAGGGTTTTTGATGAGTTGCCCCCTGGTCCTGGTCTGCTTGGTGGCATTTCAATTGGCTAGCTAGTGAATTTAGCTTTTAACCATGTGTTATTGATTTCTAAAACCAAGAACACTGATAGGAAACAAACAAAGATGAGCATGGATGAAGGAAAAAAGAAACAAGTATGAAGAGAGCAACCAAAAATGGCACTCAGGACTGCAAGCTCAGGAATATTCTGGGACAACATGTAGTGAAATTAACAAATGAGGAAAAGAGATTCTGTGGGTGAATTTGTCTGAGTCAGCGGTGAAAGGTTTGAGAAATAAGAGAAAAAAAATGAGGAGAAGCATACAAGACCAGACAGCAGCAGGTGTCAGACAATGATCTGTGAGGCTGAGTGTTTGAGTTGAGGTTGATTCCATTCTGTGCTGAGAGAGATGGGTTAGTATAAATAAGCTGCTTGAGATCAAACCAAAGACTTTTTTACTGAGGTGAGTCAATCATGAATGGAGTTTTCAGATGGATGGAATCATCATTGAAGGAGAAGAGTTATCTGAGGATTGCTGAGTGAGGTGAGTGGATGGTGATTTTGATTGTTGTACTTCTGCCAACCTTTTCCATGGTGGCTTGTGTTGCCTGAATAAGTAAGAGAGATAATTAATTTTGTGCTTCAAATGAAGTGCGTGCAGTGCTTTGGTGCAACTTAGGTTGATATAAACAACAGTTTTTAGACAAGTGTCACAAACAACACTGCCTTGATGACTTGGGGAAACTATTTTCAATAGCACAAATCACAGCTTTTTCATGGTTGGTCACAAAGACTTTGGGAAGTCTTTAAGGATTATAAGCCAGATAATTTAGTGCTTTTACAGACCAACTGTAGAAATAAAATTTTTCTCTTGTTATAAAAACAAGAGATTTCATGAAAGTTTTTTAGTTGGCTGTAATGCGTACAACATGAAATAGGGGGATTTTGTACTTATTTGTTTTATAAGTACAATCCAACATAGCAATATGATGGAATTGTTTGCAAAGCTTTAATGAATCAGGGTGCACCAAGAATAGGGCATTCAAGTGTCCCTCTCCACTGGATTTTGCTCAATTAACCCAACCTGAATCACCAAGTTGTTCAAAGAGGACCTCCATCACCATTTTCCCCTTGAGTTCTGCAATTGTTACATTTTGCTTAGTGTTATGGATCTTTTGTTCATCAAAATACTTGCCACCATCAATCTTGCTCAATTTTCTTTTGAGTTGAATTGTATTGAGACAATCATTCATGCCTTCTTTTAAATTATCTAAGGAAACCCCAGAGATTCTCCTGAGTTGAGGATGCACTGAGGGGTGTGGAGATGGTTGATGGTTATGTTGATAATTTCTGTAGGAGATTTGCCACAAGGGGTCTGCCTTTGTGTGAATTCCATGGATTAAAAACTTGCACCCAACCTTCCTTGTGTGAGTTTGCCTTGAATGTTTGGTTAGCAATGGCCCAGAGTAGTAACCATGTCTATCACAGGCTAAATACACACATTTATCAAGTTTGAGTAGGAAAGTGTCAAAGCATAACCATGCTTCATTTCCCATGTTTGAAAATAGTTTTTTGCCTCTTATCTAGTAGGAAAGGCTCTCACAGGAGGTGGGTCAAGTGGATCTGGCACCAATTAAATGGTCATATCATAGTTACATAGTTACAAATCTGTTTCCATAAATTAAAATCAGCCAAAGGCCAGAGTAACATAAAATGTTACTCACCACCAGAGGTCACATCCATTTTTGAAACATTTTTTTCCTCAATTGTAACCCTAGATGAGGATGGAATTGGGGCTTCCAATGTTTCATTACCCAAATCCTTCTTTTTGGAAGCTTTGTTAATGGCACCATGAATGAAGTCCTTCAATGCATACATGTCATAAACAGGAGGGCTTTCCACTGTTCCCATAATGCAAAAAAAATGAAATGGTACTTCAGTATTCAATCCAAATTTAAATTGAAAAAAATACAAAGTTTTCTCACTTTTGAGTTAAGAAAGACCAAACTAACCAACAGGCAGTAAAAATTTACTTTTCTGTTGTCCAACGGGCAAGTTGAGAGTGTACTTTGTGGTAAAGGGAAAATTTCACAGATTTTGTTTTCCAAAGGAAATAATTGTGTTTTCAGTTTCAATTTAGGGTTCAATTTATGATTTCTAGGTGTGGTCAAATATGTTGAGTTGACGGAATCAAAAGTGGCCAGAACCTCCTGTGTAGTCGCTGCACTTCCATTGTCAATACTTCACATTCAGTTGTTCCTCCCCTATCTTCACTCCTTGGTCTCTGCGCCGACTTCTCCGATGAACACAACATTTCCTTCAATCACCGGTCCCCTCAATACTTTCCTCCCGCGATCACCGACCTCTTCATCCCTTCCTCCCGTCATCATCTTCTCATCTCCCCGAGTCCTTCATCCCTTCCTCCCGTCATCATCTCCTCATCTCCCCGATTCCTCATATCCCGTCATCATTTCCTCATTTCCTCGATTCCTCACTGCGTTCGACCCCTCGATTAATCCTCCCTCCATCATCATCTTGCTCCATCATTCTTCACATCTGCCTCCGCTCCTCACTCCCCTTTCTTCAATCCTCCCATCAAATTCTCGCCATCCAATCATCACTGTCACCGTTGATCTCAACCCTTGCCGCCTCCTGCCACCTTTCAATACAACAACAAACATCAATCTCTTGCCTTCATTCCAAGAATTCCGTCAACTCCTTGATTCTGTCCAGCTGAGAGGCGACTTCTTGCTCTGACTCCCACAACACCAATTTAACGTTTATGTCCAATCATTTATTTCATTTTCATCAATCTCTCAAACTCATGCTTATTTTGGTTGTCCCTCTTTTGCGCTAGCTCCTTCCTTCTTTGTCTCTGTCGGTCTTTGTTTTGAAGTCCTTCAATTTAAATTTTCACGGTTAAAAGCCGAAAGCCACAACCGAGCCGATCCGGCAATCATGGACTCAACTGGACCGACAGACTCAAACTCATCCCTCCTCCGTACCTTAACGGACTCAATTCCGAACCTTCACAAATCCAACTTCTCATTATGGCGATCAAAACTGACCACCATATTCTCCCTGAAAGGAATTGCAAAATGGCTCAACCAAGACAACAAAAAAGAATGTCCTCCCAAAATTAACTTGGAAATTGCCGGGTACATCTTAGCCAAGCTGGATAATCGAACTTACGTGAACTGCGTCAAGGACTCCGATGCTCTGAATGGAATCGCACTCTGGAAGTCAATCAACGAGTTCTATGCCTCCTCTCAGACTGCCAACAGATCTCGGATTTTTTTTAACTTTCTCAACCTGGCATTCAAACCAAAAAATGTTGAGAAATTCATCACTGACGTGCAATCATGCCTCCTGCAAATCTCCAAAATTGGCATAAACATGGATGAAGAAATATTTGCCTACTTGATTCTGTACAAGTTTCCGCCACAACTCGAGCACTTAAAGACCACCATAACCCATTCCCTTGGCGAAGCAAAGATCAACGGCGACTTAGTTCTCAGGCATCTGAACCAAATCAAAAATGAGTTGGCCGCAGGAACCTATGCTTCAGCTCTGCTGGCAAATCAAGAACCCCTACGTTGCAAACCCAACTGGCACAATCCTCAAGCTTATCATCCAAAGAACAAGTGCTTTGCCCTATATCCTCACCTGCGCCCCAACTTCAATGGAAACAGTGACAATCTCCCCTCCAAGAATCAACCGCAATCAACTTCCAACCCTAAAGCCTCAGCCAACTTGGCATACACCTTTGCCATTGCCAACTTCCATCAGATTGATCGCGGCTCCCTGCTCCTGGACTCCGGCGCCACCAACAACATGTTTAATAGCCCCAACTATTTCAATTGGCTCAAGGACGACTGTACCAAAGTCAACACCGGAAAGCCCGACGCATCCATCATGTCCCAAGGGACCGGCAACGCTATCATTCACACCGACACTGCTTCTCTCACTCTCACCAACTCGCTTCTGGTACCCAATCTGGCGGTAAATTTGATCTTGCTTGGCCAGCTCATCCAAAAAGGATGCTCACTGGTTCGATTGGACTCCAAAGGGTTTGGTGTGCTTTTCGAAGGAAAGCTGATAATATCCGGTCGCATTCACAACAATCTCCTCTACGTCAAAGAATCAATCCCTAATCCATCAAATTGCCACACTTTCCTCTCCATGTCCACGATTCACAAGAGATTCGGCCACATTCACCGTGAACAAGCCAAGATTTTATCCACCTTTTTTCCCAATCTGAAATGGGACAATTATGCCTGCACCTCTTGCGCAAAAGGAAAAATCCATTGATTACCTTTCAAAAACCACGTTCCTCCAAGTTACCGTCCTTTTGAATTCGTCCACGCTGATGTCTGTGGTCCAATCAATCCCATCTCCAAATTTGGTCATAGATACTTTTTACTTCTCACCGACAATTACTCTAAATATAAGACTTGTGTGCCTCTCAAGCTCAAGTTGGATGCAACCAATGAAATCATCAAATTTATAAAATTGAACTCAAATCGCTTCAATTGAATGCTAAAAGTTTTTCACTCCGACAACGGCGGTGAATTCATCAATTCCCATCTCTCATCCTTCCTGAAAGACAACGGTGTCCTCCACACCACCTCCGAACCTTACACCCCTCAACACAACCCAGTGGCCGAATGAGGAAATAGAACACTCGTTGAGGCTTCCAGAACATCAATGATAGACATGTCCATTCCACTTGACCTGTGGGATGAGATCACGGTTGGCGTGTGCGAGACCCTCAACTCAGTTCCATCAGTACACCTTAAAGTTTCCCCGTTCGAACTCTGGCACGACAAGACTCCAAAGCTCAAACTGTTTTGAACGCTAGGCTCCAAGACCGTTGTTCTAAACAACAACTCAAAACTCTCAAAGTTCGACAAAAAGGGTGTCAAAGGAATCTTGGTGGGATTCGACCTCGCCCTAAACTCTTACAGGGTATATTGCCCCAAACTTGGTTCAGTTGTCCGTAGCAAACATGTTCAAATTTTCAAAAATATGAAATTTGACGACTCTTCCTCCTCCTCTCCCAACTCCCCTTTTGACTCCCTTCTTCCTGATCCCTTGACTGACATTCTCACTCTCCCTATTCCCCAAATTGCTCAACCTCCAAATCCGGTCCCTCAGAGCTCTGTCTCTTCCACACCCAAACCTCTCCTGTCTCCCTCCAATCCACCAACTCCCACGTCTCCGACATCAGAGAGCAACTCAAACCCCGAGTCGAATTCTGACGCATCAGATGGCGAGCGAGTTTCCAATCTTCTAACTCCTCACAACACTTACAACTTCTGCGCCAGCTCAACCGTTCAGCGGCCCCAACGCTATGGTTTCCTCATGCGATCCGTTCCTAAATCCTATAAAGACGTAGAGAAGAGCCCCAATCGAATTAGATGGTTAGAGTCAATGAAAGTGGAGCTGGACGGCATAGACCTGCTTAAATTCTGGGAGGATTGCCACACTCTACCTGACGGGAAGCAAGCTCTGACTACTGTCTGGGTCTATTGACTCAAGGAACAGCCCGACAATTCCAAATCTCTCTTCAAGTCAAGGTTGTGCGTCCAAGGCTTCAAGCAAACAGAATTTTGCGATTACAGAGAAACATACGCCCCCACCGGCTTGATCACCACACTCTGCGCTCTCCTAATCTACGCATTCCATCATTCTCTTAAAATCCGCCAAATGGACATTAAGTCCGCCTTCTTACACGCTCCACTCGACGAGGACGTCTACATCAAATGACCTGAAGGATACCTTTCAAACTTCCCTTACTTCAAACTCAACAAGGCCCTGTACGGCCTTAAGCAAGCTCCAAAGAGTTGGTTCAACACGTTAAGGGAGTGGATTGTATTCAAAGGATTCACTGCCTCAAGCGCGGATCCCTGTCTCTACATTAACAGCAAGCTTTCCACCTTTGTCTTTGTCTATGTGGATGATCTGATTGTAATCGGTCAATCAACTGAATTCTGCAATTGGCTCAAATCCAAATTTTCCATCTCTCACGATTGTCCACTTCACAAGATCCTTGGAAATCAACTCGTCAAAACTCCTCAGGGACCCGGTCTTCTGCAACCCAAGCACATCAAGTATGCCCTAAAAGAGTTAGGCTTGTTTGAATCCAAACCAATCACCACACCCATGACTCCCAACGTTCACCTCTCCCCGGCAGCTGATGAAGAATTCAATGACTTTCTCAAACTCAACATCAACTTTTGATCATCTTCGGGCTTTCTTAACTTCATTGCCAGTAGAACTCGTCCCAACCTGTCCTACGCGGTATCCACTCTCTCTAGATTCAATAGCAAACCCGGCCTTCAGCACTGGCTAGAGGTCAAACATGCTTGGCAATATCTGAATCATACCAAAAACCTAGCACTCAGACTCAAGTCGACACACTTCAATTACAACATCGAATGCTTCAGTGACTCCGATGGCGGCAATGACACTTTGACGCGTAGAAGTCATACCGGTTTCATCATCCTGTTGTATGGCTGTCCCGTATCCTGGAGTAGCAAACTCCAACCATCAGTATCTCTCTCTTCGACTGAAGGTGAACTGAAAGCCTTGGTATCTGTTGCCCAAGAAAAATTGTGGCTTGATAATCTGCTTCACGACCTCAACCCCCACATTCATCTATCTCACTGCTTCAACATTGACAACAAGGCGGTCAACAACCTAGTCTGTTTCAAGTCGCATCATAGTGCCTTAAAACACGTGGACACTCAGATCAAGTGGCTCCGAGAGCATCGCGAGGCCAAGAATCTAATTACCAATCTTGTTCCATCTCATGAAATGATCGCCGACCCGTTAACCAAGCCAGCAATCAGACCCTCGGTCCAAGCTCTCACCTCCGTTATACTAGCACCTCACAACTGAACAGGGCGGTGTTTTGAGTTGACGGAATCAAAAGTGGCCAGCACCTCCTGCGTAGTTGCGGCACTTCCAGTGTCAATACTTCAAATTCAGTTGTTCCTCCCCTATCTTCACTCCTTGGTCTCTGCGCCAACTTCTCCAATGAACACGACATTTCCTTCAATCACCGGTCCCCTCAATACTTTCCTGCCGCAATCACCAACCTCTTGATCCCTTCCTCCCGTCATCATCTTCTCATCTCCCCGAGTCCTTCATCCCTTCCTCCCGTCATCATCTCCTCATCTCCCCAATTCCTCATATCCCGTCATCATTTCCTCATTTCCTCGATTCCTCACTGCGTTTGACCCCTCAATTAATCCTCCCTCCATCATCATCTCGCTCCATCATTCTTCACATCTGCCTCCGCTCCTCACTCCCCTTTCTTCAATCCTCCCATCAAATTCTCGCCATCCAATCATCACCGTCACCGTCAATCTCAACCCTCGCCGCCTCCTGCCACCTTTCAATACAACAACAAACATCAATCTCTTGCCTTCATTCCAAGAATTCCGTCAACTCCTTGATTCTGTCCAGCTGTGAGGCGACTTCTTGCTCTGACTCCCACAACACCAATTTAACGTTCATGTCCAATCATTTATGTCATTTTCATCAATCTCTCAAAATCATGCTTATTTTGGTTGTCCCTCCTTTGCGCTAGCTCCTTCCTTCTTTGTCTCTGTTGGTCTTTGTTTTGAATTCCTTCAATTTAAATTTTCAAAATAGTCCCACATAGTATGTGTTGATCCCAAATTTGGGTTGATGGAACCCAAATGTGGTCCAGGGGGTCCCAAAAATTCTGGAACAATCCCCAGGGGGTCATATAGCCCTGTGAATGTGTCCATCAAGTCATTTACAGGGGTACGAAACTCAAAAATGCTGTTTACGGGGGGTATACAACCCCCCGGGGGTTGCGCGTGTTTGGAACAACCCTTTTGAGTCATTTCCCAGGGTTGTGCTTGTTGAAGCAACCCATTCAAGGCATGTATGGGCCCCCTGGCGTTTATTGGGACGTTTAGGGCCCCACACAACTCCCACAAAACTGGGAGTTTTGAATTTATCATCACCCTAATAATAATAATGATAATAATAAAAGGAAGTACCCCAAAGCATGAATTTGGTAATTATCTTTGACTAAATTCACACCTCTTGGCTTGTGTTGACAATAAAAAAGCTTATGAGACCTTGATTTGAGAGCTTCACAACTTTCCCTGGTATGGGAAGGTTTTGTGCCCCTCTTCAAAAGGCCAGAGGGTCTGGCTGGCCCTTTTGGAACATTCCAGCAGGGCTGCAGCTGCTTTGAAAGTGGAAATTTGCTCAAAATAACTGAAGCCTTGCTGCCTCTTTGTAAGTGTTGAAGTTTATTCCTGGCATGGCTGTTGGCTTCACCTTTGATTTTTTTGGTTTTCATTATTATTTTTATAATTTATTGCTTTATTTATTTATTTATTTATTCTTAATTTTTAATTTTCAATTTATTGATTTTTAATTTAAATAATTTTTAGCTTTTATTTCATGATTGAGGCCATGACTATCACCTTTTTTCAATTTATTTTTCTGTTGTTTATTTTTTAAATATTGTATTGACTTTTGTACTTATTTTTTGAATTGTTTTTTTAATTTGTGTAAATTGGGCAGACAAAACTTGTCACACTGTTTGGAGATTCTCAAGGTTGTGGGCAACTCCAATCCTTGAGTGCCCTTTGCGCAACCTGAATAAATGATCCAACCTTGACCAGAGTTTGTTTTTGGCTTCATGACCATTTCCAATGTGGTCCTATCCAATCAGGTCAGTCTCTAATTCTCTTCTAATCCATTTTGATTTCAATTCATTTATTTTGTTTGTGCTGATTTTATGGCCATCTGACCTGTTTTTATTCTTTCAGCCCAAATTTTCGAATAGATCCATTTTGAAAAAATTTGAGAAGAAGGAACTGTCAAATGAGGTGAAGGCAAGAATTGTAGGGATTTAAAAAGGTGGAATGACTGGCAACAATATCAGCAAGTATTTGGGCATCAATTGTTACATCATCTAAAGTTTCATGAAATTTTACAACAAACAAGGGACAGTGAACAATCGCAAACAATCAGGTAAACCATCCAAATTGAACTATTGAGATTTTTTCCAGGTCAGCTGTGTCTTGAGAAGCAAGATACAGGCCAACCTCAACAAACTGGGAAACTCAATCACTAAAGGTCTCTCATCAAGTACACTTCATCAATGTGCCAATCAACTTGGCTATTGCTTCCAAGTTGCTTCCCAAAAGCTGTTGGTGAATAAGACCCACAAGAGTCAACATCTTGAATTTGCTCATTCCCATCTCCACTTGACCATTGATTACTGGATGAGGTTAATATGAACCAATGAATCTTCCTTTGAAGTTTGCAAGAACACTCAGCAAGTGAATTTCTGGAGATTCCCCCATGAAAATTAAAAATCAACCTGTCTTGCCCCCACATTCAAGAGTGGTCAAACAAAAATGATGAAATGGGGTGCTTTCATGGGTGAAGGCACCTTCCCAATTATTTTCATGCCACCAAAAAGACATGCAAAGGATTTCATTGAGATTGTTTATGAAGGTGCTTTGGGAACTTGGATTTAAACTTTCAACCATCAAGATGAAATCTTAATTGAAGATGGTGCTGCCGTTCATAAGGCAAAAATTTTCAAACAGTGGAAAAAGGAGAAAGGACTCAAAAAACCCAAATGGTCAGCTCAATCAACAGACCTGAATACCATCAAGAATTTTTGGTACAGCTTGAAGAGCAATATTCAAAACCTTTATCAACCAAACAACCTGAATGAGATGGAGAATTCCCTCAAGAGTTTCTGGGAGGGCTTTCCAAAGAAGAAGCTTGTTAATCTTTTTGAAAGCATGCCTCAAAAAATGAAAGATGTTGTTAAAGCTGGTGGTGGATCTACTTGTTGGTAGACCCCTTTTTTGTATTTTTTTTAGCTTTTCCCTATCTCCAACAGTCTCCTATCCATTCATTTTAAGCCTCAAAAAAATCAATGATCCAGTTTTTTTTTCATTTTTTTTCTAGGACAAATTAACACAAAGGACAATTTACCCCATTTGGAGGCTTTATTTCATCTTATTTTTTTTTTTAGAAAAATCATGGATTTTCAATTTATAAGATTAACTGCAATATTATTACCAGGCATGAAATTATACAATCACTAATTTTTTATTTATTTATTTATTCATTTTTTTGGTTGGGAAAATGGCAAACAAAAACTAGTACAAAAAAGAAAAAAATCAATAAGTGGGACAACTTTTGTCACCCCAGTGTACATATTTTGATTCTTTTTTTTTTGTGAAACTCAACCATAAATGGTAATAGATTGAATCAAAAGACACAAAAATTGAAATTGAAATAACAATAGGAATAAAAATCAAAATCAAAATCAAAATGGAAATCAAATATGAATGAAAAAATGAAAATTAGAAATTAGAAATTAAAAATCTAAAATAGAAAAATTATGAAAATACATTTTGGGCATCAAAATCAGCCTGTTTTTATATCCTTTTATTTTTGATTTATTTATTTATTGTATATTTTATTAATATTTTACTAGTTTATGATGCCCCGAGTTTGAGGAGAGATGCTGTTTTTCCAGTGGTGGAATGAAGATTTCAAGTTTTAAATGCAAGAGATGCATAATAGAAAATTGGTAAATGAATTGATGCTGGATGAGGTGTTGGAAGACATTTCAATTTTTGTATAGAAATATATTTCATCAATTTTGTTTAATTTATTTTCTCTTGTTTACCTTAGCTGCTGAAAAATCCATAGTTTTTTTTTTATTTTTATTTATTCATTGAATTATTGATTTTTATCAATTATCATTTTTAGGAAATAATTTCTTCACACACCCAATTGTTAAATCCATGCATTTTTGAAATTGGAAAAATTTCCTATGCTCCCACAGTTTTCCTTAAATACATGAAGTTTTCTGGTTTTTAATTTTTAAATTTTTGAAGCCACAATTGTGTCAATTGCATTCCAAAGAGTCCCAAATATATTTTTGGGAATTTTTGGGATGTTTTGTATGCCTACCCAATCCTTCCAAAAACAAAAAGAAAAATAGAACAGAGGTGTTTTCTGCATCCGTGACCCTTCTCTTGGGGTTCTTCAATTGAATATTTTGAGGTTTTTAAAGCCACCTCAGTCCATCAAAAAATTGAATCTTATTTTTCAAACTATTTTCTTTAGGTTTTTATAATTTTTATGGTTTTGGATTTTAGATGACATGAAAGGAAGTTGAAATTAATGATTTGGATTTTTCTTAAGGTATTTAACTGCTTGAAAATCTGCCTCTGCCAAAAAATTAACCTCATCAAGGGGTGTTTAAGGACCTTTTTTGACCTTAAAAAAGAACAAAAAAAAATGAAAATAAAAATGAACATGAACATGAACATGAAAATGAAAATGAAAATGAAAATGAAAATGAAAATGAAAATGAAAATGAAAATGAAAATGAAAATGAAAATGAAAATGAAAATGAAAATGAGAATGAGAATGAGAATGAGAATGAAAATTAAAATGAAAATGAAAATGAAAATGAAAATAAAAATAAAAATAAGTCAATTAAAAAAGAAATAAAAAATTTAAAGAGCAACAAGAAGAAATGAGAAATCAAGAATTCAAAAAAAAAACAAAAAGCAGAAAAAATGAAAAATGAAAAATAAAGAGAAAAATAAAATTTAATACAAAAATGGGTTGTAAAAAATAAAAAAGATGAAAAAAAAATACAAAAAATAAAATTAAAAATATAAAATACAAAATAAAAAATGACGCAAAAATTAGCTGTAAAAAAATAACAAACACAGAAAACATAAAGAAAGACATAAATCAAAAAACCAAAAAATAAATAAAAAAAGAAAGAAAGAAAGAATATACAAAACTATGAAAATTAAAAAAATATCAAAAAAAAAATTAGAAAATGATGGGAAAAAAAAGAAGAAGAAGCAAAAAAATGAAATTGGAGAGGTTTTTGGGGGGTTCTTGATGAACCATGAAGAAAGTCTGAAAAAATATGGAATTTTTCCTCAAGCCCTGAGCCAAGAGTTTTCTTCATTTTAAAAATTTCTTCAAGAGTCAAAAATAAAAATAAAATGAAATTAATTCAAATGGAAGATCCCTAAAATGCCCACAAAGTCTCTAAACACCCCTTCATGATGTTACTTGTGATTTTGGGGCATGATTTTGGAGTTTTAAGTACACTCAAAGAATTCTCAAAGAATATTTTCCCAATTTATGTCCTCTCAAGTTCTGGACCCTCTAAATAATTAAAAACCTACATAAAATGGTTCAACAATTGTTTGAGATAAATGTCTTTCTTCATTGAATTTCGGTATTTTGTGGAATTTTTGAGGGGATAAAATTGCTCCTGGAATTCCCAGAAATATTTTTTTGATTTTCTGAATGTCACACAGTGGTATGTGATACCACAAAAAATACAAATGGACTGGTTGTTCAGCCACTCTCATAGAATTTGGGTAAGGCCTTGCCTCTCAATTGGTTTGAAGTGTTGCAAGGTATGACAGTAGACTGTCTAACCTTGTTGTGGGTTCAATTGGCAATCAGGACAATTTTAAGGGTTGCTTTTCAAGTGAAAATTGCCAGGTTTTCCGCCTTTCAATAGCAAGACTCCCATGTCTTGGTGGCTCCTTATGTCTTTCAGGAGTGTTTCTGGATATAGCTCCATGTTTTCAAATCGCATGGGTTAGTACCACTAGCCATGCACACTTTGGGAAAAAGTTCCCTTAAACCCAGGGGTACTTTCACACAGTGGTATGTGACACCAGGAAACTGCAAATGGACTGGTTGTTTATCAAGTCTCATTGCTTTTTAGTAAGGCCTTGCCACTCAATTGGTTTGCAGTTGTGCAAGGTATGAAAATGAATGGATTAGAAACATGATATGACCCAAAAATCCAAAGATATTCAAGAAAAAAGCTTTGAAACAAGTGTCAGAAATGTGGCAAAAAACTCCTTTCCTTTTTTAGTTAATTTCCAGGGGTTAAAAACCACTGAAAAATTATGATGAATATTTTAATGGATTTTTGAAATGCAAAAAAAAAGGTTTCTGTCTCAAAAATCAAAAATCAAAAACTAGAAATCTGTGAAAATTTAAGGAAAAAAGCTTGAGCACCGGAGGTTTCTGCAACATGAAAATAGAATGAATTTGATGAATGGGATGTGAAAGAAATAATTCCCTATTTTCATCTATTTTTATAAAATATTTATTTTTTTTGTTGATTATGTTGGCGCAGGCTGAATTCCTGGCTTCAGTATCACTAAATTCACAAATCATTTTCAGGAAGGCATGATTTTAGGGCCTTTTTTGCCTAAATAACACCCTCTTCAAAAACAGGCATAAATATATATATATATATATATTTAAAAATTTTATTCCTTTTATCATGTTTCGCCACCCCAGGAAAGTGTGAAAAAATTATAAAGTTGTGCCAATAAAAAATGGTTTCAATAGAGACAATTCAGGTTTGGCACATATTTTTGAGTTTTAAAGACCCGCCTGGGGTGGGATACTATGCCTTCTAAGGATGTTTAAACACACAAATATAAGGTTTCAAGGACTTCCTGGGGTGTCACCTCCCCCTATTAAGAAATTTATGGGATGGTGGAGGCCTGGAAACATTAGTTCAGGCCTTTGTGGCTGAAAAAAAGCCTCAAAACCCTTATTGGGGCCTTTCTGAGGTATAATTTTTGGAAAATCATCATATAGTCATCAATTGAATCAATTGAATATAGAAAAATGATATAAATATCAATTTTTAGAAGTAATTAAAATCTAAGCTCATATTTGAAAAAAAAGTTGTGAATCATAAGAATTGTAAGGAAAGAAAAATGAGTTTCCTCTTAAAAAATGGAATATTTCCAGTTGGATGCAAATAAAATCGTACCAAACCAACAAAAAATAAAGAGGAAATGAATATAATAATTTTGGAAAGAATCACATAATTAATTTCAGATTTGGGAAACAATTCATTAATTCAATCAATCATAATAGGGTGCATCAGATTTAGCAGACCCAACATTTATTTTTTGACCAAACCTGCCATTTTAATGGTGGTTTTCTGAAATACACATACCCCCTAACTGGTGTATTTCAAAATGGCATGTTTCATGGAAATGGCAGATGTCAAACATCAAATTTTCCATTTATGCATTATCATCAATCCAACATCTATTGCATGCAAAACACCCATCCACAAATCCACATCAGCAAATTCATACCAATTCCATCTCTATTGCTTCACAAGGTTTTTTTTTTTTAAAAAAAAAGCAACTTCACCCTGGGCTATATAGTCTGGGACCAATAAAACCATGAGCCAAGTTCTCACTTCTTCATCACTTCATCCACCACCCACCAAATCTTCTCTACCAATCTATCAACCCCTAATCAGCTGATTAAATGCCTTGGTTTGCCATGGTCAAAAGTTCTACTAACTCATTTTCCCATTCACTAAACCTTGTCAATCACAAAAAATATCTTGGTACATCTAGAATCTGCATCAAACCCACCCAAACAGCATCCAGGATTTTTGATTCCACCAGATCAACATATTCAAAACTCAAGACCAAAAGTAGACTCAATAAACATGATCCTCAAAACCCTCCCATAACTTCATCCTTGTCATCAAAACCATAAATTGAACCACCAAAAACAAACCTTCAGAAAGCTCAAATCAACTTGGGAAATTATATGGCTTGTAGTTTTGTTCTTGATCACAGTCACTCATTGTTCTGTAAATGATATTTCTCATTCTCCTCCCTTTATCCCGCCATCCAAAAGTGGGTGCATCACTTCCTCTAAGTCAATTTTGGTCTCTTTTAAATTGGCCAAAGAATTCCTCAAGGAGCTTGATAGACCAAACCAATACCCTGCCAATGATGAAGAGAAAGATTGAAGGTTCTTGATTGACCAAATCCAGCTAGTTAAACAAGCTCTTTCCAAATCCAATTGGCTGATCAAAAGTTTAAAGTCAGAAGTAAAATTCTTCAAGGGAAGAAAATCCCAATTTTAATCTGTTTTTTCAATTTAGCAGTAAAGTATCACCAGAAGTTTCATGCAAAAAGAAAGCATTGGAAACTCAAAGGTTTTTGATTAGGATTCCTGTGAATGGAATATTTCATTAACATTTTGGAGCTCAATTGATCTGAATGACCAAAAACAATATCTGGACTGGAAGATTGATAGAAATTACAGAAGTTGAAATAAAATTTGCTTTTATCAGAATATTATCAAAAAGAACAAACTGAGCACCTTGATTGTGCAAAGAAAACTCCCAAAATTGAATTGGTAAGTGCAAGTGATCTGTGATTCTTTTTTTCTTCATTTTTTGATTGAGTCAAGTTTTGGTCTTCTTTGTACACAAAGCTTTGGTGCCCTGCCTCCATCAATCAATTATTTAATGAATGATGAAGACAAAGAAAGCCATAAAATTGCTATGAATTCTGAGGAGGAAGAAGAGACACAGGAAAAATCCTCACCATCATCATCATCAGAATACCCATCTCCCCGCAATCCCACCCAACCTTCATTTGATGGCCACCCCCACCACTGCCACCCATCAGCTGGACTCCCATCCATCAGCATCTGAAAAAACTCCCCTCCTCCTCCTCAACCAATTCACCAGTATCACAGTAAGAAAATTCAAGGGTTAGTTAGTCTCTTGCTTGGCATGGCCAATCCCATTGCATTACATCACTTCTACCAGCGGATCCTTGCCCCGTGAATACACCTGTAGTTTTACATTTCCTCCCTCCCTGAGAATAGACTTTAATGAAAATTGTTTTTTCCCTTTGATTGTGTCCCTTCCTGCCTCCACCCCTTCAATCCTCATCCTTGTGTTGTCCCACCGCATCCTTGGTATTTGGAAATTACTTGTGGACCAACACAAGTTCTGACCTTTTTAAAATTACCAAGCTTCCAAATATGGCAAGAATAAGCTGCAGGAAGAAAGAGGCAATATTTAAGAACAAAAAAAATTGCAAGTTTTTCAAGGATGGCATATTATCAATCAGTAGCAATAGCTCACCTGAAAAAATCTGAAATTATTTTGTCAACCACTTTCAGAAAAATAATAACAAAGGTCACAGTAAGGACTTTGGTTTGCTATTGATATTGATGCTCATTGCAACCTTGAACCTCTTGCATTCAGGTGGCCACCTCCAAAGGTGTTTTCACATCTTCAAGTTGGCTTTATTTACTCAAAGGAGTGAGCCTACTTTATATGCCACATGTACAGACCTGCTTCAATTACTAACTAGCCTCTCCTTGGAATTGTGTCAAGTTTTTTTCTTCTGGCCAAAGTATTACTGAGGGTGTTGACTTTCCACAAATCCTCTTACCCCGCGGGCCTCCCCACTCACCCCGCAACGGGGAACCATCAGCTCACCATGCGCGCGCTCTGCCTCGCCCCGGAACAGGGAATCTCCAAATGCCTCGCTCTCTTGTCTCTTCTTCCTATTCTCAGTTTCTCTTCTGGTTGTCTTTTCTCTCAGTCTCCTCTCTTCTTCTCATTCTTCATTCTCTCAATTTTCTTTCTCTCAGTTTCCTTCTTGCCAAACTTCTACTTCTCATTCCAACTCATCAACATACAATTGCAAGTCCTTCAACAACAAGTCTCTGACTGGTAAGACTCTAAATCAACCTCCTATCTCAACCGTACAATCTGACTCTCCACTCTGTCCAGCCTATCTCCACCACGTCCATCCTTATCTGATTTGATCGCACCTCAACATCACTCTCAAACTCAAATGGCCACCTTTCCTTTTGACCTTTGATTATGGTTTGACTTGTATGGTTTTCTTTTGATTCTACGTCATCTTTTCTTGTGTTCTCTAGTTTCTTATTTACTTTCTACTACTTTGTCTAGCCGCTAGTTTTGTTTCATCTAGAAATATAAGATTATCTTATCACGGTTAAAAGCCAAAGATCTATGAGCAAACTCAATCAGCAAGACATGAACAAACCAGTGGGAGCAAATGACTATTTCCACCAAGTGGCCCTTAAGGCCTCTGTCGATGCCATACCCCCCCTTAACAAAGAGAATTTCTCAATATGGCAAGAAAAGATGCTTATGCTATTTGATCTCAAAGATACCAAGGAGGCTATTACTTGGAACTCCGGCCCAATCTCATCAAAACAAGACCGCAAAATACAAGCAATAATCCTGTCAAAACTTGATAGTACAACACATGCAAATGTCATCAACTCATCCAATATCACCTCTTCAAAACTTTTATGGGCAGAGATCACTTGAAGATTTGCGTCTTCAGAGACAGAAAACCAAGCTAGGGTATTCAACTACTTCCTTCATTTGGAATTCAACAAAAACACCATTGAAGGATCTATCACTGAAATGTGCAAGGCCATTACAAGAATGACAGATGTTGGTATAGAACTACCTAAAGATATACTTGCTTATCTCTTACTGTTCAAATTTCCCCCCATCCTTGAAAAAATAAAAAAAAAATATGCATTTCAAGAAGAACTTGACTACGGATGTTGTTTTTAACCATCTCACTCATAACAGTAACAAGAGGAAAGAACAACTAACTACCTCCAAACCCTCAATTGACATCTCTCTAGTCGCTACTAAAACTCAAAATAATAAAGATGAGAAGAGAATCAAGATGAAATGCCGAGAGGGATACCACGACCCCAATGCTCCTCACCCAGAATCTTTGTGCTTCCACCTACATCCTCAGATTGCTCCGGACTGGTGAATTGAACAGCAGAATGATTGGAAAAACAAGACAAAACAAACTCCTACAATAAATTACCATGCACTACTTACCCTGTGGATCAATGCAGACAACACCCCTAATCTTCTCCTGGATTTGGGAGCAAATATTCATATCTTCAACAATCTGAAGTTCTTTTCTACCATCAAACTCCAGGACAAACCGGATGAAATCAAGGTGGGTAAACTGGAGGCTAGTCTGAAGATTTGTGGCATGGGAACTGTCAAGCTAGAATGGAACAACTCAGTAATAACCCTTGAAGGTTGCACGTACGTTCCGGACATTGTTGTCAACTTAATTAGTCCCAAACTCTTAGCCAAAAAGGGTTGCTCCCTTTTTAAGTTTGCAACACATTCTCCGTAGTCCAGAATAACCAGCTTGTTCTGAAAGGTCTAATTCAAGACAATTTATTTGTTGTCAAAAGACCTCAATCTGTTTAATCACATCAAACTGTAAACCTATCAAATATGCCTCCTAAGTCAAATCTTCCTCTTCTCAATATTCACCAGATGTACGGACATGCCTCTCTCTATACCATCAAGCCTCTGATAAAAGACCTCTATACCAACAAGGAACTCAATAGTTTTCAATGCAATAACTGCTTGAAGAGCAAAATTACAAGATTCCCGTTCTTTAGCTCCTCTACTCCTGCCAATAAACCCCTAGACAGGATTCATCTTGACTTGGTCTGTACAATCAGTCCTCAATCTAAAGCCGGCCATAAATATCTTCTCACCCTGGTCGACAATCACACTGGCTACTTGGCAGCTTTTCCCCTTACAACCAAAGACAAAACGCCTGAAACCATCACCAACATTCTCAAAACAGAGTATAAGAGGTTGAATTACTACCCTTCCGAAATATTCTCTGATAAAGGTACTGAATTTACCAATTCTACTCTCAAGGACTTTGCTAAAAAGAAACACATCAAGCTTCTAACTTCTGAACCCTACCACTCCCAACATAACGGACAAGCAGAAAGGGCAAATAGAAATATAATAGAATCTGCGCAAGCTACATTCTCATCATCTTGACTAGCAAAGAACTACTGGCACATTGTAGTACACAGTTGTTGCTTCATGCTCAACCAGATCCTGAGAGAAGGTATTCAATCTTCTCCCTGGGAACTGATGTTTGGTAAGAAACTTCCCGCTAATTATTTAAAACCCGTAGGCTTGTCCGCTATATATCTTGCCAATAAACTCCAAAAAAGTTTGCAAATTCAAAGAAAAGGGCCTTGAAGGAGTGCTGGTTGTATTTAATCCCACCTTCCACTCGTATCTCATTCTCAACTTGCTTGGGGGAATCATCAAAACAAAACACGTCAAGTTTCTTAAAAATTGCCTAAACGACTTTCCTTTCTTGGAGTCACTTGGATCAGAAATCTTCTCTCAACCCGGCTTGGATCCTAACAAGAACAACTTTTCTTCTGTTGATAAGCAATACTCGATCCGGGAATCTGACTCCCAACTAATTGAATCCGACTTGGATCAAGACAAAATTCAGTCTTCCAATTCTCAAAGTTCTGACTCCAACCCTGTTGTTGCATCTGAACCACCCACTCGAGAGATAAATCTAAGACCCAGACGTAAAATTTGGAAAACACAGAGATACGGGTTTCATCACTACTATGAACCCCCATCATACAAAGCTGCTCGGAAGTGCCCCAAATGGCCTAAATGGAAAACAGCATCTGAAGAAGAACTCACCTCTATTGAAGCTCAAGAAGTCTGGGAAGAGTATTACGATGAACCCAACAATATCTTGAATACTACCTGGGTATTCAAGGTGAAGGAGAACTGTCATGGAGAACCAGTTAAGTATAAAGCCCATCTATGTGTTCAGGGTTTTGATCAGATCCAAGGCGTAGATTTTGACAAGACCTGGGCACCAACCGGCAAACTGGGATCTCTTTGACTTGCACTCATCTACGGACTCAAGAACATGATTTCCTTCACTCAATTTGACGTGAAGGGGGCCTTTCTACATGCTCCACTGAACGAGACCATGATAATTAGGACCCCTGAGGGCTCTACTCAAAAATAGCCCTATCTCAAATTAAACAAATCTCTATACGGCCTTTGACAATCCCTGAAAAACTGGTACAAGACTTTAACCGGGTGGATCAAATTGCAAGGTTTCTACAAATCAACCAGTGATCCATGCTTATATCTCAATTCGAAATTGGGAGAGGTCATTTACTTTCACGTTGATGACCTCATACTTGTAGTGAGATTGGACGACTTTGCTACTAACTTCTTGAAAAGTTTCTCAAACTCAGCCTGCCATTCTCAGAATACCATTCTTTGTATGCTGATGGAACTCAAAGGTGACAAGATCCATTTGAGCCAACCCAAACATATCAACCGGGGGCTGGAAGAATTGGGACTTACTGACTGTAAGAACATCAACTCTCCTCTTACCCAAAATCACCATCTTGAACCGGCCTCCAACAAAGATCATGCCAATTTCTCTCAGCTCAACATCAACTAACAATCTGCCATTGGACTTTTGAATCATCTCTCTCAATACACCCGGCCCAACATATCTTTTGCCATCTCAAGTCTAGCTAGGTTTAATGCCAAACCCAGTATGACACATTGGAAGGAAGTGCGCAAGGTATGGAAGTATCTGAAAATAACAAGAAACCTCAAATTAACACTTGAATACAACCCTTCTAAAGAAATCATATCTGGGTACAGTGACGCTTCTTGGGGAGACAAACCTACCCTTTGCAAATCTCAGATGGGGTATATCATATTCCACTATGGCAGCCCGGTTGTTTGGAACTCATCCAGACAGAGGAATATGAATTACTCTTCAACAGAATCAGAACTCAATGCAATGCTAGATTGCTACCTCAAACTGAAATGGATCACTCACCTCATCAGCAAAATAGCTCCTTCCACCAAGGTAAGACCTACAATACATATAGATAATAAGGGATTAGATGATAAAATAAAAAAATTTGGCTCTCATTCTAAGTCCCGCCACATTGAAATCAAGACTAAAGGGTTGCGTGAAGAATTCTCCTTATCTAAATTTGACCTTATTCTCATCCCGACAGAGAAGATGATAGCAGACCCTTTGACTAAGGCCACCTCTGTTGGTTCCCTTAAACTTCTACAGCAGAATATCTTCACCAATTCCTCTGATTCCTGAATTTCCCTTCTTACCAGTCACGGAGGGTGTTGACTTTCCACGAATCCTCTTACTGCGCAGGCCTCCACACTCACTCTGCAACGGGGAACCATCAGCTCACCATGCGCACGCTCTGCCTTGCCCTGGAACGGGAAATCCCCAAATGCCTCGCTCTCTCGTCTTGTCTTCCTATTCTCAGTTTCTCTTCTGGTTGTCTTTTCTCTCAGTCTCCTCTCTTCTTCTCATTCTTCATTCTCTCAATTTTCTTTCTCTCAGTTTCCTTCTTGCCAAACTTCTACTTCTCATTCCAACTCATCAACATACAATTGCAAGTCCTTCAACAACAAGTCTCTGACTGGTAAGACTCTAAATCAACCTCTTATCTCAACCATACGATCTGACTCTCCACTCTGTCCAGCCTATCTCCACCACGTCCATCCTTATCTGATTTGATTGCACCTCAACGTCACTCTCAAACTCAAATGGCCACCTTTTCTTTTGACCTTTGATTATGGTTTGACTTGTATGGTTTTCTTTTCATTCTACGTCATCTTTTCTTGTGTTCTCTAGTTTCTTATTTCCTTTCTATTACTTTGTCTAGCCGCTGGTTTTGTGTCATCTAGAAATCTAATATTATCTTATTTGAGGGCATTATTGGTCAAAAGTAGTTTTCTTCTCAATTCCAAATCCGCAAGCCTCTTCAAAATGTCCTTTTTCACCCAAAAGTTTCATAGATTTGATTGAATGAATAAATTTATTAGCATGGCTTGGAGTCTGGGATCATTATCTTCCCTGTTATCCCAGAAATTCATTTTTCTCCTCATTCACATGATTCCCACCAACAGAGCAGCAATTTCCAGGAGCCTTCAAAGGCAACTTGACAGCTCAATGAATAAATAAATTCAAGCCTTTGATGAAACAGACACATTAAATCAATTTGATAAATTCATTTGAAGTAACATTTAAGATTGATAGGTTGTCTGTAAATGATTTTCACTAATTGTTTTTTGAATCCATGAATAACAACATCATATTTGACCCATTGTTATTTCCACACCCATCATTTTTCTGAAACACCAATCCTTTTCACACAAACATAAAAATGTTATACAATCAATTGAATTCCTCTTGATCCTCACCCCAATATAAGTATGTTGATGGGAGGGAAGAAGATGGGAGGAGACTATTTAAGAAAAATAAAAATACATGGCAAGAATAGGGCTTGCAACCCTCAAAATTTTATACAATCAATTGAATCCTTTTTGATCCTCACCCCAATCAATATATGTTGATGGGATGGAACAAGATGGGAGGAGATGATTTGAAAAACATAAAGAGACATGGAAAGAACAGGGCTTTTCAGAATTGGCTAAAATGGAAATTTTGGCCTTCTTTCCAAAAATTTCATCCATTTGAATAAAGGGGGAAAAATCAAGTCAAACTTATCAACAACCAAGTTAATTACCTTGGCTTTATTGGAGTTTGTGATACCAAAGCCAGTGGAGATTGAAATTGACCCTTGGCTTTATTGGAGTTGTTGATACCAAAGCCAGTGGAGATTGACATTGATTGGGCCTTTTGGTACTTGGATTGATAGTTCTTGAATCACTACCTCATCTGTTTCAATGAAAAAGCCCACCTAACTTTGGTTTTATTCTTTAGTTCATTGGCCATCAGGAGATGACCATTAGACTTAGAGGATGTAGTTTGGCCAACTTTTGCTTCATTCTTGGATCCAAAGCAAGCATCATATTTGGAGGGAATTTTGAGCCAGTTTACCAAGATGATTTGATCAGCTCTCTTGAGCTGACTTGAGAATTTGGAAGCTGATGGGGGAGGATTGTTTGTTGTAGATTTCCTTGAGGATGTTTACTTTTGTGGATTGGATTCTTTTGTGGACTTGCGGGGGGAGATTTTCTGAGGGTCCATCTGAAAAGAGTAAGAGCAACAAATTGAAGCAAGCAAAAAATTGATGAAAGTGAGGAAGTGATGAGAGTGATGAATTGATGAAATCAATAAGTGATGAGAGTGATGAAGTGATGAGAGTGATGAAGTGATGAGAGTGATGAAGTGATGAGAGTGATAAATGATGAGAGCAATAAAGTAATGAGAGTGATGATTTGATGAGAGAACTAAAGAGATTAGAGTGATGAATTGATGGATGAGAGTCATGAAGTGATGAGAGAAATAAATTGATGAGACTGAGGAAGTGATTAGTTAGATTTTTGAAATGATTTTGAAGGTAGAAGGAAGTGTGAAACCAGGGTTGAATGATGTGGACCAATACATGGACCAATGTGTGGTTGAGGTTGCAGAAACCTTTAAATACTTCATCTGAAAAAAACCATTTATTTTCACTTAAATCTGACATTTCTGATGATAAATAAGCGGGTTTTTTTCAATTTTTAATGGTGTGTTAAAAATTGGGGTATTTTTCCAAGACCAGAAACTAAAAAAAAACAGCAGGTGGGCTAACTTTGATGCACCCTTATAAGAAATATTCAAAATTATATTCTTTGAAAAAGTGCAATATTTCCAGTGGAATATAAATAATAGGGCATATCAGAGCTAGCAAACCTGCCATTTTAATTGTGTTTTTCAAAATGGTGTGTTTCATGGAAATGACGGATTTCAAACATCAAATATGCCATTTATGCATCATCCATCCACCATCCATTGCTTGCAAAACACCCATCCACAAATCCGCATCAGCAAATCCCAAAAAACTTGGTCTCTAAGGAGTTGCTCCTAGAGCCTCTAGTAGTCAGTATGATCAAAAAAACTATATCATTATTGCCCCCTCAAATTCAACCTGAGCACATCTAGTAGTACCCCTACCATCATACCCTGTGATTGGCCTTGCAAGACTCAAATTCATAAAACCTGCATCATTTAATATGCTCAGAAACCCTATGATCAGGATTCACTCAAGCATAAGTGCCAGATTGACCTACTCATCATTCCACTTGGTCTTGATTTCCTGCTTGAACTGTCATCCTCGTCATAATTGCCAAAACTGTTCCCTCTCCAAGAAATCAACCAGGAATCTAAACTCTTTTGTGCAAACCTACAGCAGCAGTCATATTGACCTATTTAATTATTTTTTCTATTTGAAACTTCTTGGTTATGATCTTCCTCATAATTTGATGCTAACTTTGTCCCTTGTTCAGCGTGGAGCTCACAGATTGGCTCAAAGCCTTTGTTCAAAATATCCTTATTTAAAATTGTTCAGTGTCCATCTAGACCTTTAATTTTATTTTAATATTGAGGCTCTAGCCAATTAATTTCAAGTAACTATGACCTCCATTGACCCAGGCACTCAAGCAACAATCTACTGAGCCCCAAACAATCTACTGTTCCAATCAACTCCAAACACCATCCCTCTCACTCCGGGCTGATCAATCCAGGACATACTGATTCTTCCTCTTGCTTTGATCATCCTCTCTTGACTCCTGCTAGGTCCAACCAAAGAAATTTCTCATCATCATCATCACTACCTCACCTCCATCCATAGAAACCTTTTGAAGCTTCCATCCTTGTGCAGGATTTTCAATCTACCATCCATCACACAACAACATCAATTTGTTTCTCTCCTCTCTGGTAAGCCCCCCCTGATCCTCTTTCTCCTCCCCCTTCCTCTCCCAATCAATCAATCAAATTATACAGAAATCAATTGAAAATCAATCTAGTGTTTGATTTCAGCAATCCCCCGCCCTCCTCCTCTGACATCCGCTCCTGATTGATTGCAGCCCCCTCCTCCTTTATCATCCGCTCCCAATTGGATGTGGCCTCCTCCTCCTCCACCGTACACCCCCAATAAATTGTGGTAAGTTCCCCCCCCCCACCTCCTCCTCTGCCATCTGCTGACAATTGATTATGGTAAGTACCCCCCCTGCTCTCCTCCTCCGTAAAATCCCTTCCAATCAATCAATTCTTTTGCTCACTGTTGCTCAAAGGTTGTCCTTTTCCTCCTCCCCCTTTGCCCAAGAATGATATTTTTTTGTTTTTTTAGGGTTTGCTTTTGGTTTCAAGTAAGTCTTTCCTTTTTTTTTTTTTGGTTGGATTATTTGGTATATTGTGTGGGTCACTCATGCCATTTTTCTTTTGGCTTTTAGTTTAACACAAGTTATTTTCTTTTTTTTCTTTCCATCCAATCATGGTTTACCAATAATAATCACATGGCAGACCATGTTTTTTTTTGTTATTGAAATCTTAAACTGGTATTTTTTCATTGTTTGTTGATCATTCACCTTGGTGGTAATTTTACTAATGATATCTGTTTTTTTACCTGTTTTTCTTTTTTGGTTGGCTTTGATTATATGTTTTCTGTAAATGATTTTTGCTTTTTTTGACACTATTCAATGCAAACTCATGTTTGAACCCTTGTTATTTCCACACTCTTCCTTTTTCTGCAACCCCAATTCTTCTCCCACAACCCTCAAAATTTTTACAAGAATTGAATCCCTTCTTGATCCTCACCCTAATTGAAGTATGTGGATGGGAGAAGATTATTTGACAAAAATATGGAGACATGGAAAGAATAGGGATTGCAATCCTCAAAATGTTTTACAATTTATTGAATCCCTCTTGATCCTCACCCCAATTGAAGTATGTGGATGGGAGGGAACTAAATGGGAGAAGATGATTTGAAAAACATACAGAGATTTGTAAATAATAGGGATTGCAACCCTCATAATTTTTTATGATTAATTGAATCTCTCTTGATCCTCACCCCAATCAAAGTATGTGAATGGGAGGGAACAAGATGGGAGTATATGATTTGAAAAAAATACTGAGACATGGAAATAATAGGGCTTGAAAACCTCAAAAATTTATACAATGAATTTAATACCTCTTGATCCTCACCCCAATAAAAGTATGTGGATGGGAGGAGATAATTTGAAAAACATACAGAGACAGGGTACCACATGGTGGTATGTGACACCATAAAAACTGCAAGATGAACTGGTCTTTCAGCCAGTTTCATAGCCTTTTGGTTAGGCCTTGCCTATCATTTGTTTTTCAGTTGCGCAAGGTATAAAGTTAAACAATCTGGCCCTGTTTCACACAACCCCCCCATGTACTATAGGGAAATCTTAGATGATTGTGAGCGCAAAAGGGAATGCTGAGTGCAAGGGCAAGTGCAAGGTAGAAAGAGCTAACTAAAAAGTGCAAATCTTATGGTGGAGTAACTTAACACACAGCAAGAGGGATGAATGTTCCAATGGAAGGAAACCAAACCCAAGCCAAATGTGATTAATGGATTTAGCAAATGCAAGAACATATGAAATTAACTAACTGAGGAGACAATCCTCAGGCAAACAGAGTAGCCTTTATAAGGTAATCCAAGATGACTAGATACAACCTGATGGATGGTCAACTACAGTTCTGAGTGATGAGGCAATGAATGACATGGACAGAGTACAAAATGAAATGAAATTATGAATTTTTCCCAAGGTCTTAGCATAAGTGCAAGAAAATAGGGGACAAATGTATTGGGATGTAACGGTTGAGACATGAGGGAATGACGTCAGAAGCAATGCAAATATGAAGGCGTAGTTTATGCAGGGTAAGGGAATAGTCCATTTTAAAACTATACAGTTAAGATGGCTTGACTAGCGTCAGTGCAAACTAGCTATAGAATGTGACCAGAAATTGGAACCCAGGGTGAAAAAGGGCGGAACCCAAATGGATGGTTGACCAAGGTGGAGTTGACTGCAAGGTTTTCAAGTGGATGCTGTGTCAGTTGCCAAGAATGGAAGGTTGTTATGCAAGAAAGAGTTGATAAGTGGAAGGCACCATTGATTTTGTGCTTCTAGTTTGTCACACTTATGGACTGAGGTATATGTTACTTGAAGAAAAAGAGTATGTTGAAGTAGGAGGACAATAAACCTTAAGCTTGAAGGGTGACAGTTGCCTGGGTATAAAGACGCAAGCTCCTGCAAGCGTTCAGAAAGTTTTCCCATTGATTCCAAAGTTGTTACAATTACTGTATACCCATTAATAATTACTTCTTTGCTTCAAATAGATTCATAATTAATTATTTTTTAATCATCATTCCCCCGTTGAAGAAACTGCATTTGACAAAACAAGCAATGTGTCCCTAGTACAGCCACCCAAGGTATTTGAGACAAGTGCAAAAAAATGCTGCTTGCGCAAGTTTGCTTGTTTGTTCCCTAGAAGTATTGAGCCGGTTGTAGATGTCCCAGCAGCTTCTGGAAGGGAGGTGAAAAGTTGAAGGTCTGCGCCGCAAGTTAATTATCATATACCGCCAGTTCCGGAGGTTGAGTTCTTAGGTTTTTGGAACCTTTGTAAGTCAAGGCTTAGAGACCGAAAATAAGTAGAAAAATAAAGAAAAGAGAAATGGAACTAATATAATCCTCATTGATGTAGTACTGCCACAATTCCAACGATAAACCACCAATACGCCTCTGCCACCACCGCCATATACTGGATCAATTGGGTTGGAAGTGCAAAGTGAGGTGCAAAGTGAAGTGCAAGCCAAAGAAATGCAGACAATCAAAGAGGAAATGGAAGAAGGAATGGCTGAAGGGGAGGTGGAACTGGAGCAAAGGGGGGAAAATGAGGAAGAAGGAAACAAAATAGAAGGAAGGAGTGGAATGGAACGGGAGGTGGAGGAACGGGGTGGAATGGAAAGAAAAGAGATGGAAGGCCAAAATGAGGAGAGAGGAGTGCAAGTCAAAGGGCCAATTGAAACCAATGCAAGGCAGTTGACTGGAAATGTTGGAGAAGGTTCTTCAAGGGGCCAAAGGAAGAGAGCTCACAAGGAAATCATGGAGGAAGGTGGATGGAATACCCAACCAAAGAGGGTTCAGACTGCAAAGTGCAAGGAAATCTTTGAGAGACATCTAGTGAAGCAAGTGATGATCTTGCAAAGATTGTCTTCTTTGGTGGAAAAAAAAGACTTAGAAGAATTTAGGTTGATGATAGAGGAATTGAATGAGAATTGGGAGGGAGCAGAAAGAGAAATAAAGGATAATCTGTAGAAATGTATATTTTAATTTTATTATTTTATTATGTTATTATATATATATATATATATATATATATATATATATACATTTGTTTGTTTAGGAAAAATAGCATTTTGATTTTGAAATAAAATGTGAAAGGATAAAATTTGTGAAAAGAAAAAGGGGATGTTTATGAGAAAGGGAAAGGAAATGAAGTGAGGAAATGGGATGAGATTAATGGGAAGGAATGGGATGGAAGTGTGGAATGGGGTGGAAGTAATGGAATGGAATGGGAGCTACTATTGGCAGGGTTTTCAAGGGTAACTTTCATGGAAGTCTCAAACCAAATCAGGAGAGTTCCAAAGGTGATGGGCTGTTTTCCACAAGGTGCAATCTTCATTGGACTGGAAGCCAGTCCATTCAACAGGGTATTGAAGCTTTCCTTTGGGTAACCTGGAATCCAGGATACGGCTTACTTCCCACTCTAGCTGATTGTGGACTTGGACTGGTTCAGGAGGGGGATGAGTCTTTCCTGGGTATAGGACTCAAGCTGGCTCTAGGAGAGACACATGAAAGAACGAGTGGATACCTTTCCATTTTGCAGGTAAGGTAAGTTTAAAGGCATTAGGGGAGACTATTGATTCAACTTTGAAGGGGCCAAGCTTTCTTTCAGAGAGTTTACAAGTTGGGCAAGTACTGCAAATATTGCAAGCATCAAGCCATACCCAATCTCCTACTGCAAAGGTTGGGGCCAAATTGAAAAGTCAATCTGCTTGTTCCTTGTAGTGCTGGTTTTCTGCTTTGAGGTTGGTTCAAAGTTGCAATTGAAGAGATTGGATGTGTTTAAGTTAATTGGTAGCAGGTTGAGAAGTTTCTACGTGAAGGGAAGAGAAAGTTGGGTTTCTACCATAAAGAGTCTGGAAGGGTAACTGTTTGGTGGAGGAATGAGTGGAGTTGTTGTAGGCAAATTTGGCTAATTGGAGCCATTGTGACCAGTTGTCCTGTTGGTAGGAGATGTACATTCAAAGATACCATTTGAGGATCTGATTGATCCGCTTGGTTTGCCCATTTGTTTCCGGGTGGTAAGCCGTTGATAGATTGCAAGTGATCTTCAAATGTTGACACAGCAAGGTCCAGAAGCTAGAGACAAACAAAGATCCACAATCACTAATTATATTATCAGGTAGACCATGTTTCAAGAATACAAATTCTATAAATAAATTAGCTAAGTCTTCAGAAGAGGCCATCACATTACTGCAAAGAAATAAAGCCATCTTTGAGAAGCAATCTACTACTACTAAAATAGCATCATAACCACTAAAAATAGGTAATTGAAAAATAAAATCCATAGAAAGCAAGTGCCAAGGAATTGGCGGAAGCAGAAGTGGCTCAAGCAGCCCATACTTCCAGTGTTTTAAGGACTTGTTCCGATTGCAATCATAGCATGCGTTAACATAGTCTTTTACTTCATTTGTCATACCAGGCCAATAGAAGTCTTGTGCAATCAATTGGTAGGTTTTATCCTGCCCATAATGACCAGCAAGCGGGAAATCATGCCTTTACTCAAAGATATCTAACTTAATGCAAGGATTATCTGGTACTACTATACAATTTTTATAAACTAAATAATCATTTTTGTCAATACTATAATCACTATCTAATAAGTTTGCATTCTTGCAAAGTTTGCTACACTTGAGGTTGTTGAGTTGAGCTTGTTGTATTTTGGAAGCCAGATCTCAAAGGTGAGTGATGATCAAACTGAGTGTGGCATACTGGGTTGAGAAAAGTTTCCTAATGTTTTCAGGATTGTTGTTGGCAAAGGTGCTCCCCCCTCCTGGGTAAAAGTTGTCCCAACGTGACAAAGCATCAGGGACTACCACTTGTTTCCCAGGACAGTACGTGATTGTAAAGTTAAACATGGAGAGGTATTTGGCCCAATGTGCCTGTCTGCATGTAAGGACTTTTGAGATCATGAAATATTTCAAAGAATTGTGATCAATTAAGAGCTCAAAAGGTTCCATAAGGCTCAAAAGGTATGAACATCATTTTTTCAAGAAAAAAACAATTTCAGGAAGTTCCTTGTCATGAATCTCATAATTAAGCTCTGCAGCAAGCAATTTGTGAGAATCAAAAGCTACGGATGAAAAAGAGAAGAAGAGGAGGAAACTGCAAGATTACTCCTGCAATTGCATAGTCGCTTGCATCTGTTTTGACAATAGTGCAAGCTAGCTTGTTAAAGTGAGCAAGTATTTGAGCAGTGGTAAAGGCTTTCTTTAGAGCTTCAAACTCCAAAGCAGCTTGTTCTGTGAAAACAAAATGAGTGTGTTTTTGAAGAAGGTTAGTGAGGTTTACGGTTTTCTTGGCATAGTTCTCAATAAAACTCCTGTAAAAATTACTGAAACCAAGGAAAACTTGAAGAGATTTAACAGAGGAAGGCGAGGGCCAGTCCAATATGTGTTGGCTTTTGGCTGGGTCCATCAATAGTCCTTGCTGCAAGACTATGAAACCTAAAAATTGAAGAGAAGGAGTATGAAATTTGCACTTAGAGGCTTTTGCAAACAGGTCATTCTTGCAAAGTAACTGCAGCACCTCTTGCACATGTGCAATGTGATCCTCAAGAGTTTTTGAGTAGAATAGTATATTGTCAAGATACACCATGAGATAGATCTCTACAAGGTCAGAAAAAATTTCATTGATAAAATGTTGAAAAGTGGAAGGAGCATTGCAGAGGCCAAAGGGCATGACGGTATACTCATAAATGCCAAAACCATGTTCTCATTGCGGTCAGATACTCATGGCCTTTTTCAATGCAAACTAGGTTATAGGCGCCTTGAAGGTCCAACTTTGAGAAATAAGAAGATCCATGAAAGAGAGTGAGGAGGTGCAACATAGGCGGTACTGGGTAGGCATTCTTCCGGTTTAGCTGGTTCAGTTTCCTATAGTCAACACAAAGGCAAAGTCCACCATCTTTCTTTGGAAAAATAAGATGGGTGAATGGGTGTTTGAATTGCTTGGTCAAAGAAATCTTTTGAATAAATTTTCCGCAATGTACTCTTGAAGCATGGTTGATTCCTGCTTCAAGAGAACATTGAATGGTCCGGGTGCGGGTGGTGGGCCAGTAAGTTCAATCTTATGATTGCAAGAACGGAATGGAGGAAGTTTATCTGCCTTTAAGGCTGAAAAGACGTCAGCAAAGTCATGATAAACAGAAGGTAAAGACTCTTGAATAATTTCTAAATCTTCAATCTCATCATCTTCAAGAAGGAAATTTGAAGTGCTTGCATGATTCAAGAGGATTAGGGAGCTCAAAATACACCTTTTTGTTGGTTCCTGTTCCTCTTTGAAGAAACAAGGAAGAGGTAAGTTGGACAAATAAGTGGCAACTCCTAAATCTGAAGAGGGAACTTGGGAATGAAGGTCAGGATATTGAAAATCTCCTGGCGGAAAAGTGTCATCCAACTCAATGAAAGTGCCAGGTAGGCTGTTTAATTCCTGTTTGAAAGAAGGGTTAGTTTCCTGGGGTTGCAAGGTTCAAAGGTTAATTAATCCTTCTTGCCAATACACATCCGGATTCCAGTGGACTAGGAAATCATGGCCTAGAATGGTATCATCCATTCCGGGAATATCAAAGACAAATAAATCACATTCAAAGCTGGGGAAATTGGAAAATTCAAAGGTCCATTTTGTCTTTTGGGAAACCCAATGAGACGGCTCAGTTGCACTACTTAATAAATAGATAGGGAACTTATCTATCTTGGAATGTGTAAGATTTTTGGAAGTGGCAAAAGATTCACTTATAAAAGAAACATTAGCCCCAGAATTGAGTAAAACTTGATAATGAGATTTTTCAGAATGGAAAAGGACAAATCTTGAACTTGGAGCACCTAGTGTCTTGCAAGTGCAAAGATTGACTTGCTTTAATTTAGATAATGTGTAGCCTTCCTTGCGAGTGTCAGGAAAACTACAAGCTAATTTTTTGACTTTTTAGCTGATTCACGCGCTAGCCGCTTCACGCAACTATCAACATCATGCTTACCTCCACAATACATACATAACCCATTCTTTTCCCTCCTTAACCATTCCTCATTCCAGAGCATCCCAGTTTCTTTATCCAGGAACTTTGGAGTTTTGGCAACAAATTTTTCTTTTGGGTTGGAGTGCAAGGTTGGATTTGGTCTGGATTGCTTTGGGTTCTTTGAAGATTGTTTTGAGGATTTTTCCAACTTTGGAATTGAAGTTGATGTCCCATGGTTGTTTATTCAAGAGCAGTTCTTGTCATGATAACAATTATCAAGCTCAATCACCCGGTTGATTACCTGTTGAAGGGAGATTTTCTTATGTCCCCCAACTGCAAGTTGTTTGATCATGCGTGCTGGTAAACCTTTTTGAAAATGAAATAAAAGGGCTGCCTTGTTCCATTAGATGCAAGACTGCAGTGTTTGAAAATTGGAAATATAAACGGAAGCTCTACTATTTTCCTTCATGACTAGGTTATTGAGTTTGTATTTGGAGTTTCAAACTTCATTAGGGTTGCCAAACAGGTTGAACAGCTGTTGCTCAAACTTTTCCCAATTTTTTAGAATACAAGTTGGTCTAGTATTATCTAATATTTTGAGGTAAGGTTCAAACCACTGTGAGGCTCTTCCACCAAGGAAGGAAGATACGTCAATAACTCTAAGTCTATCAGTAGGGAAATTGTGAGGATTGTTTGAGAAGATGATTTTGCAGGCCTGTAGGTAGGATCTAAGCTTATGAGGGTGTTCCCCAGTAAAGTGATCAGGCTGCTTCATGCCCAGGGTGCAAAAACTAGGACCACTTGGACCAGATTGCAAGGCAGTTTGATTAAGTGCCTGGATCAGAGTTGTGAGTAAGGTTGAAGCACTGGTTTTGGGAGCATTATTGCAAGCCCGTGTTCTACCACAAGTCAAATTTTTATTGGAGGAGTCTTTTATTTCTTTGACAGGGTCCACTTCCTCCGGCAAGGGAGCAAGGGGATCATCAAGGGGTTCAACCAAAGGTGATTCAGAAGAAGGGACAGGATCTAAAGGTTTTCTGGCCCAAGAAATGCTGGATCTCCCTACCCAATGGATATCATCATTGTAAGGGGTGAGGGAAGCATTCCCGTTTGAGAAAGTACATGACATTTTAAAAAGAAATCTATTATAGGTTGGAAAGCTAAAATAGATGAGTTGAGTTAGTTAATTTTCTGTTGTACAACCACCCCACGTACTATAGGGCAATCTTGGATGATTGTGAGCGCAAAAGGGAATGCTGAGTGCAAGGGCAAGTGCAAGTTAGAAAGAGCTAACTACAAAGTGCAAATCTTATGGTGGAGTAACTTAAAACACAGCAAGATGGATGAATGTTCCAATGGAAGGAAACCAAACCCAAGCCCAATGTGATGACTGGATTCAGCAAATGCAAGAAAATATGAAATTAACTAACTGAGGAGACAATCCTCAGGCAAATGGAGTAGCCTTTATAAGGTAATCCAAGATGACTAGATACAACCTGATGGATGGTCAACTACAGTTCCAAGCAATGAGGCAATGAATGACATGGACAGAGTACAAAATGAAATGACAGTATGAATTTTTCCCAAGGTCTTAGCATAAGTGCAAGACAATAGGGGACAAATTTATTGGGATGTAATGGTTGAGACATGACGGAATGACATCAGAAGAAATGCAAATATGAAGGTGTAGTTCATGCAGGGTAACGGAATAGTCCATTTGAAAACTATACAGTTGAGATGGCTCAACTAGCATGAGTGAAAACCAGCAATAGCATGTGACTGGATATGGGAACCCAAGGGTTATTGATACCCAGGGTGAAAAGGGGCAGAACCCAAATGGATGGTAAACCAAGGTAGAGTTGACTGCAAGGTTTGCAAGTGGATGCTGATTCAGTCACCAAGAATGGAAGGTTGTCATGCAAGCCAGAGTTGATAAGCGGAAGGCACCATTGATGTTGTGCTTCTAGTTTGTCATGCTTATGGACTGAGGCAGATGGTACTTGAAGAAAAAGAGTATGTCAAAGTAGGAGGACAATAATCCTCAAGCTTGAAGCGTGACACCCTGTTGCAGGTTAAATTTTCAATCAGGAAAAGTTTTGGGATGGGCTTGTTCTGTTACAATTGTTGGGTTTTTTACCGGTCAACAGCAAAAATCCCAAGTCTTGGTGGCTCCTTTTGTTATTCAGGAATGTGTCTGAATATGGCTCCATTTTTTCAGGAATATGGTTTAGTAGTACTGGCCATGCAAACTTTGGGAAAGAGTTCCCTTAAACCCAGGGGTTCTGTCACACAGTGATACGTGAAATCATAACAACTGCAAGATGAACCATTATTTCAGCTGTTTTCATAGACTTTTGGTTAGGCCTTGCCTCCCAGTTGGTTTGCAGTTGTGGAAGGTATGACACATGGCAAGAATAGGGCTTTTCAGCATTGGCTAAAGGGGAAACGTTGGCCTTATTTCCAAATATGTCACCCATTTGAATATAAAAAGGATAAATCAACTCCAAGGTGTAAACCACCAAGTTTATTTCCTTGGCTTTATTGGATTTGGTGATATTAAATCCAGTGGAGATTGACATTGAGTGAGCATTTTTTTAATTTGCTTGATAGTTCTTGAATTGCTCCCTCATCCTTTTGTATAAAAGATTCAGCCTAGCTTTTGTTTTATTCTTTAGTTCATTGGCCATCAGGATATAACTATTGAACTTAGAGGATGGAGGTTGGCCAACTCATGTTTCATTGTTTTATCCAAAGCAAGCATCATAGTTGGAGGGGATTTTGAGCCAGTTTACCAGGATGATGTGATCAGCTCTCTTGAGCAGACTTGAGCATCTGGAAGCTGATGGGGGGGTTTTTTTTTTGTAAAGTTCCTGGGGGATGTTTGCTTTGGTGCATTGTATTTTTGAGTGGACTTGCAGGGAGAGGCTTTCTGAGGGGAAATTTAAAAAGAGTAATAGAGATGAAGGGATGCAGTGATGAGAGAGACAAAGCAATTAGAGTTGGGAAGTGACAAAAGTGATAAATTGATGAGATTGAGGAAGTGATGAGAGCACTAAGTGATGACAGGGTTAAATTGATGAGAGTGAGGAAGTGATGAGAGCAATAAAATGATGAGAGCAAAGAAGTGATGAGAGTGATGAATCACAATTTTCCAATGAGGTCAGAGGTAGAAGGAGGGGGGAAACCAGGGGTGTATGACGTGCAAAAATAATTGGAATGATGTGTGTTTGAGTTTTCAAAAACCTTTAAATAATTGATCTGAAAAACACATTTATTTTCAGGTAACTCTGACATTTCTGATGTTAAATAAGTAATTTTTTGAATTTTTAATGGTGTGCTAGAAATCGGGGTATTTTTCTGAAACCTGCCATTAAAAAAATGGCGGAAGATCTAAATGTGATACACCCTAATTCTGTACCAAAAATTTTAAAATAATCTAAATCTACATTTCTGGGTTGTGTTATTTTATCTTTTTATTTTGAATTTTTTCCTATATTTTGAGGCTAAAATTGCATCCAAAAATAATCCAAAAATAATTTATATACCTTGAATTAATTTGATTCCTTTCAAAACATTTAATATCCCAAAAAATATTAAGAAATAAGGCAAGGTAGATGGTCCAAAAATGTGTTGTGAAACATTTGTTTTGTCATTTTTTGTATTTTGTGGATGAATTTTTGGGGGCTCAAAATACTTCAATGCTTCTGTGGTATCTTATCTGGGGTTTTGAGAAACTAAGCTATTCATCTGGGGCTCCAGATATGCAAAATTTAATTTTCCTGAAAAACCTGTGAGTTTAAGCAATTAACCATGTGGTTTTTACATTGCAGAGGCATGCTTTACCCATAATTTTGAGGGTTGGACGTGAAAAAAATGGTGAAATATATATATAAACATAGACTAGAGTATTGCCCCCAAATTTTGTGACTGATTGGAATTTCATAATTTTAATAGGGAATGGAATGTGGGTTGATTGGAAAAATAAAAACATTATTAATTTTCAATTCAATCAGGTTTAAGCTAATGTTTAATAATTGGTATATTAGCAAGTCAAACAAAATATAAATTCCAAATGCATCAGTTTCTGGGATTTATAGCATTTAAAACCTCAGTTTACACACACAATCATATGAGGTTAAAATTAAATTTGGCTGGAAGTTCTTTTTGTGACCACTAAAATTAGTGAGCATCTGGATCTGATCCTTGAAAATGACAACTATAACTGACCATATTGGCTTAACACTGAATCTTGCAGATAAACAAAAAAATTTGAAAATTTCTGACCTTGGCAAAATTAAATGGAAGATGTTTGAAAATAATCTTGAAAGGCTGAAAATCTTAATCAGGGCCAGTAACCATAAGGATTTAGGGAATGGAAACCTGCCTTACTATTGAATCACCATTTTAAATCTTGGAAAATATAAAATTCCTTCCCAATCTAAAAGAAATTAAGCAATTTACATTGCAAAACCCAATATTATGGTTCACTTTCCTCATAATCATTATGGGGGCACCAACTTTCAGATTGAAACTATGAAGAGGAAGTATGGCAAGAAATAATGTTTTGAGAAAAAATCTTTGTTGTAGATTTTGATTATTTCCTTCAAAATATTCATTTATTCATGTTTTGGAAAATAAAATGGTCCATTAGATAACCCTTTTCAAGGTAAAAATTGTAAAAATTCATAAAAACATCCTTGATTTTTCTATCTAAAGATTTATCTTTGCTATTTCTATGAATTACCAGGTTTTCAGGAAGCCAAATGTTTTTAAAACCCTCTATATTATTCAAAAAATCACCAGCATTGAGTAAGAATCTTGGTAATCAGGTGCAAAACTTGCAAATCTCCCCAGAAATAAGAATCAACCAAAATTGCATCAACAATTTGGGGACATGGAGCTTTTTGAACCACAGGAAAATTTTCTCTTAAGTATCCACAAATCACCATAAAAATTCCTCCAATAGTTATGTTGGAACCCATGAGGTCTTGAAGTAGCCTTTTGAGTAAATTTTTTCATTATCAGATCAAATATTTGCCTTTTTATGGTATAGAGAAGAGAGTTGATTTGCACATCTGATTTAATTATAACAGGATTTTATTCTTCATCAAGGATCCATTTTCTTTTTTTCCTTATTTCATCCACTTATTTATCAATTCTTGGAAGATCAGGAGAATCTCCTTCAACACTTGTGCCAAAATTTCAAAAATATCAATCTTGATATTTCATTTTTGAGAATGCTTTGATCTTTGATTCCAGAATTAATTAAATTATCAACCATAAAATTGAAGGGAGGTCCCATATACAATGTGGTTCTGCACAATAAAAAAGTGACAAAAGCATTCCAAACAACTTCCTTAACTCAGAAGATTGAAAGTATTCCTCAGCTTCTTCCATTTTTGTTCCCAAATGTTTATTTTTCTCAAGTAGACCCTTGGCCAAGGCAGCCTTTCTGAAATTTTTATAAGAAATAGAAAAGAAAATCACCTGTTTCCTGACACATATTAACACCACTTTTGATGGAATCCACCACACAATATAACTGCCTAACCCTTCAATTATTTTCATGATTCCAAATATAGGATAATCTTTATCTATCAATTTTTATGTATTGGTAAAAAAAATATTGTTGGAACTGACAACCACCACAGTGCAAAATTGAATAATCAGGATGAAAAAATTATAGGAAATTTGAATAATAATTCCTGGAAGTGAATCTATTCTTTCCAGGCTGTTCTTTCAATTCTGGAAACCAACCCAATTCACCCTAAGGATGAAAAAAAAAACATAGTGCAGAGGGTCATAAAATTTTCTCAGTTGACTACTCCTCCTCAAGGAGCCATCTGAGTGCCCAATTTCAACATCTGCATGAGTCAATTGAGAAAGATCATTAACTGTGTGTAATCAAAATCCATCAGAAGGCCTTTAATTTCATAATCAGAAAACAAACAGGAAATATCATACCTTCTAGCCATATTTCAGCTATTTGTTCTCCTGTTGAAAACAAACAGTAAATACCATACCTTCCAGCCATATTGCTGCTATGTGGTCTCCTGTTGGTTGGTTTCTTACTATTTGATCTATATATTGTGAATATGAAGTAGAAAGCCTAATGGATTGATCTGGACAAACCTGAGGAGAAACTTGTCCCCTATGATGGTGATGGGTATCATATAGAAGCAAAATGGAATGTGCTTGGCTTAGAAAATTTGGAACCAAAAATTAATGGGAGGAAAACGTTATTCTATTTGATGAATTTGGGAAGTGACTCATTTTTTTTCATTTAGTAAAAGCCTTACAAAAATTATAAGTGAAAAAAAGTGAGGTGTGTTAATTTCTGGGTTGAGGGGGAAGTAAATTAAATGAAGGTGGGATGGAAGGGGGTTTATATAAATGTTGAATTTTTCAAAAAAAGCTTGAAACAAGTGAGGAATTATTTTTAATTACCTTTTTTTTCAATACCCTCTGTTAAATTCCTTGTTACATGTGTTTTCCTTTTTACATGTGTTGTCCTTCTTACATGTGTTTCCTTGTTACATGTGTTTTCCTTGTTACATTTTTTTTCCTTGTTACATGTGTTTTCCTTGTTACATTTGTTTAAATTTTCAATTTTTAAATGTGTTGTAAATTCCATCTGTTATATTTCCTGTGTCCTTGTTACATTTTTTGGCCCTGTAGCATCTGTGGCCCTGTATGTGTGTGATAGTACAATAGAAAACTAATAGGTAAGTAATGAAAGCTGGTTGGAAATTATTAGAAAGAAATAAACACAAACCTTATATATGTACATACATCACTGAAAGCTAAATAAATCCAAAGAGGTAGTTGAAAATTAATAAAAATAAATAAACACAAACCTTACATATGTACATGCATTTCTCAAACCTGATACATACATACAGAGATGTTGAAAAGTATGAAAACTTACAATCTATGTATACACATTAGTTTGTGTGTTACTTTTTTTTTGAAAAAAGGGTACCAGGAAAAAAAATCAGACAGAGAAAAAAAAAGCTGACAGAGAAAAAAAAATCTGACTGAAAAAAAAGCAGCTGAAAAAAAAGAAGACCAAAAGAAAGTGGACTGAACTGGATGCAATAGGTGCATACACAAAAGTGTTTATGGATGAATAAAAACTCAAGGACCTCAATTCTGGGTGATGTGTGGGAATTTTTTCAATTTTTTATATTGATAGATCTTTTAAAAATCAAACAACATTTATGATAATAATTTGTATGATTGTTTTATTTATTTCAGGATCTTGTTTGAAAAATCTTCATTTAAAAATAAATCTTAATTATTTTATGTTTTTTTCACTTTGTTCTGATTCTTCAGGAATTGAACTTTCTTATCCTTCAAAACAAAATGAAATAATTAGTAAATTTCTTATTTAATTTTCATTAATTCTATAATTATTATTTTTTTGATCATCTGGGAAGCTTCTTTGAAGAAACTTGAATTAAAATCTCTATAATTATCTTTTTGATTTATAATTATTATTATTTTTTCTTATGATTTGAGTTTTTGATTATTCTGAACCAACTTGAAATCTTAAAAAAAACATTTCTTTAATTATTTTTTTTATAGGGTAATGTTAAATTCACGGCTGCAGAGCTGTGTGGCACCCTACACGACTCAAATGAGCCGTGTGGCATGCTACACAGCTCAAATGGGCCGTGTGGCTTGCCGCATGGCTCAAATGGGCCGTGTGACATGCTACATGGCTCAAATGGGCTGGGTTGCATGCTACACGTCCCATTTGAGTTTTACGGCATGCTAAACAACTAAAATCAAGTTTTGTAGCTTCCACTAAATCATAAATAATGAATAATAAATAATAAATAATCAATTATAAATTATAAATTATATATAATAAATAATAGATAATAAGTAATAAATAATAAATAATAAATAATAAATAATAAATAATAAATAATAAATAATAAATAATAAATAATAAATAATAAATAATAAATAATAAATAATAAATAATAAATAATAAATAATAAATAATAAATAATAAATAATAAATAATAAATAATAAATAATAAATAATAAATAATAAATAATAAATAATAAATAATAAATAATAAATAATAAATAATAAATAATAAATAATAAATAATAAATAATAAATAATAAATAATAAATAATAAATAATAAATAATAAAT